>JAJMJN010000013.1:0-402666 GCA_030563685.1 Suhomyces kilbournensis
CCTAGCACTCATATGGAAACATCCTAGCACTCATATGGAAACATCCTAGCACTCATATGGAAACATCCTAGCACTCATATGGAAACATCCTAGCACTCATATGGAAACATCCTAGCACTCAAAGTTTCATCGATACTCTGTAGCTTCTCAGGTAGTACGATGTCTCAGGAGAGTATCAGCTATAATAACTATGTGTATCATACAATAGTTGTGAATGGAATTGAACTGACTTCTTACCTCTCTGTGAAGAAAAAAGATTGGGATCTTCGTATATGCATGCAGATATGACAAAAGCGATGGACTGATTTCAACTCTCGAGCGAAAACATATTAATATTCGATAGACTTCGATCAAAAAGCTGGTTGGCATCTCCAAAACCTCGGAACGTTCAACTGTCTCGGCAGTTATGTTCACCGCCAGCTAATTTTTATTTGTGCCCTGCACGGAGCTCAAAATTTGACTGCTTATCGTAAAATTCAATAAAAATAATTCATGCACATATATAGTTCCCACTAATCACTAACTTTTCATACCAACTCTCACTAACTTTCTCGCCATTTCTACCTTATCGTGCCAATTTCCGCACGTAATTTTTCCCGAAATTTCCAAAGATTTTCCAAAATCAAAAGTATTTTTAAAAGTATTTCAAAAATAAGAACAGTGTAAGAAAATCCTAAGTTTTTTTTGACAGAGAACGGTGAGTCACCAGAGACTAGTGGAGCATACGAGAGTAGAGTATAAAGGTGGAGTTAAAAAATCGTAAGACTAAATAAAGGGAGTTGAATATAGCAGTGTAGAGTCTTAGAGAAACGTCGCAGTGTGGGTTCGCGAATACTGCATATAAGTGGTCACCAGAGACCAGTAGAGCGTAGGAAGGACTTAAAAAATTAAAGGCTGAAATGAAGGTAGTTGAAAATGACATTGTAAAGTCTGAGAGAAACGACGTAGTGTTAGAGCTTGGGCTTGGGCGCGGCCTGCATATAAGTGTTCGATCTTGGGGTGCGACGCACCCCTAAAAATGCTTACGACAAATGAGATCACTGCATTACTTATCTAAAAATAAAATACATCAAATTGAAATGTACAAGAGGAACGAGAGCCAGATCTGCCCATTGAGTCACATTAGCCAAGACTATATTAGAACCGCAACACATCGCCTGCTAAGGTTCAGCTGAGCCTTTGCCGATAACGCCCCTGTGGTTCTTTGACCTATAAGTAGTGGCTAAATCAAATAAACCCAGTGCTATCTTTTCCCTTTGCCGCATATTCAAGGGCTCCATGCATGAAATTCTGTCAAATAAAAAATATTTTTCTATTAATCCTGCACCGTATATGAGCCTCGAGCTACGTTTTGCAGCTGAACAATGCGAATCAAGTCGGCCGAGTTATTAATGTTACGTTCGGAATAATTATTCAGGGCTTATCTTGAAAACAGTTGAAAGTTTTGGGGATTATCACTAACGAGCGCTAGGTGATACCGACGTAAACGGCTCTATGTTACAGCAACACCATGTTGCAGTGGTTCGGGATATATTTGCATATGATTGAGCTCTAATGTTACTATTAAGGTATAAAATCTCCATGAAATCCACTGGCCTGAATAAAGCTAATCAACAATATCAATATGGTTACCATCTCAGGAATTGCAGCCAGCTCGTTGTTAGTATTGTCCGCAGTCACCTCTGCTCTGTCCATTCCAGGTAACAATTCCGTCGATGGTACTTTGCGCCTCCCCTTGACGAAATTCAAAGGACCGGACCGTTCTAGTGTTAGCGGTGCCGATACTGTGGCTACTTTTAATGCTTTCAATGAGTTTTACGGTGTTACCGTCTGGATTGGCAGTGAGAAATCACTTGCTTATGCTCAAGTTGATACCGGAAGTTCTGACTTGATTGTTAAAGAGTCTCTTTATAATGCTGCCGCATCTTCAACCTCAAAAAATTTAAATACGGTAGGAAGGGATTGGGGTTTGAACCTCACTTTCTATACCGATGACGTTACTGTAGCAGGTGCTCCCACCCTCAATCTCGAATTCGCTACTGATAAAGGAGGGTTAACGATTCTTGGTATTGGCCCTCTCAAAGGTGAAGCTACTCGCCCACATTACACAAACTTCCCTTACGCTTTGGCTGCTGCTGGCCATATCAGTAAGCCTGCCTTTTCGATTTACTTGGAAAACGAAGAGGCCACTGACGCTAACGATAGACATCTCATCACCAATAGTGAAATTATCTTTGGAGGTATTGACCACAACAAGTACGAGGGAGAATTGGCTTCTTTCCCTATTCTCAGCAGCAACTGGCCTGCAATTCAATTGGATAATATCAAGTTTGGTGACGGCTCTGTCTATGAAGTTAACGTTCCTGCCTGTATTGACACCGGTACAACCACTGCTGCTTTCCCAAAACCACTTACTGCTAAGATCAATGCAACCTTCGGTCCTACCTATCCCAACGGTACCATCATTGACTATCAAGAGTCATGGAACTCAACAAACTTCGAGTTCAATTTCGGCTCAAAACTTATCACTGTTCCTTACACGAACTTCTTGATGGCTGATGGCCATGGTGGATGGAAAGTTAGACCCATCTTCGACAGTGAAGCCGTACATGTCTTTGTGGTTGGTGACACTATTCTCAGAAACATTTACTCCGTGTATGATTATGAATTGAACACCATTCTGATTGCCCAATCAAAGCCGAACGCTTGGTCTGGCCCTGCAAATATTACAAATATTCCTTAGCTTGCTGAAATTTAATAATTATTTTGCCATATACTGTACTATCTTTCCTTGTCTTCTGGTCAACTAATGAACTGAATTACTTTCTCGTTCTCAATATTCTTTCTTGGCTCTGGAGTTTCGCCATCTTTATCTTCATTAAGTTCGGTATCACTTGTGTTTTCGTTTCTTCTTCCTTTTCATGAATAGAGGCTGGAGAAACAGTATTCAAGATTTTTCCCGTTCTATTATGGGCCTCTCAAAACGTCGAGTCGCCAATAAAGTCAATTTTTAACTTGGTTTTTTGTGAAGTCGATCCAGGAACAGGGCCTGGTCCCTGGTCGTTAGCCTTGGAGTCCAGAGACCCAAAGATATTGAAGCTTTTACTGGTGATTCCATTTAAAAATCCAGGTGTCTCTTCAGTAAAAACATAATATACTGGCCATAATAGAGCCAGCAGAGGACCCGCAAACTATTCTACACCAAAATTAGAACTAGTGTAGGCACACATAGTTAATGCATAGATGTGAATTTTGGGGCAAAAAAAATTCCGTACCATTTAAACGGTTCCAGAACTGCATACAAGCCATGTTGCAGATATTGGCTGCAATCACTAGACGCTCCATGGGGTTTCGAAATGTTCACACAACTGCCTGCGCGCAAAATAAGCGCAAGAAGCATCCTGGTTTCAAAGGTATACAATATTTTCTACCCGCGCATACATCCGTTACTATACTGATAGAAGCATCATCTATGTAATGCACAATTCGCAAGTGCAGATGCATAATAGATCTGAAAATTAAAGGGTTATGCCGAGGTGCTCATAGCTATCATTCTTTCTGATACTTGAACAATAAAGTTGATTGCTTGATCTACACATCGCAACTTACTTCAGACCCAAAAGAGGGTACACCTTGATCTCTCTGGAATAAACGCCTAATATCAATTTTAAAGGATAAACTTTAATGGTTTTGCAGCTTTTAAATACTATTCTCTATTCTAAACATGATTTTCGAAAGAATGGTGGAAATGCACGATGATCAAATGTAGATTTATACTTATAACAGCCAAGCACACGACATCAGCAATTAAGTAACTTACAGTTGGTGAGCAGACTAGGATATCTACAACGCAAAGTAGCAAAATAATCACTACAAAAAACTAAAATAAAAAAAAAAAAATCAGCCAAAAAAAAACCTAAATACGATGGTTACTCGGCACTGAATAGAATCTGATGTTCGAGTCATCCTCATAGACCGTACGCTGTTCCAGCCTCAGGATACGGGTTTGACAATTGGCAAAGGGAGTCGTCACGTGACGCGACATCCTGAATTTTTTTCTTAACCAATATTAAAGAATTTCAGGCTAGAGACGGTGGAAGTCAAATTGTTGGAGACGTTAGCATGTTGAAAAGTAACAGAGTAGGATCCTACGGGTTGAGAAGCTTCTCAAGCAGCTCAGGGTTGAGATTTCAGCACAAAAATACCATCTTGAACAAGTTCAAGTACCAGCAGGACGAGATCGAAGCTCCGGTGGACTTGGCCAAAGAATCAGACTTACCCAAAATCCAACCTAAGCTTTTGAAAAACGAACCCCGTCAGCCATCATCTAAGAGACCGTTTTTATCGGACCATGAGATCGAAAACGATCCTAACTACAAAATGGCGTCGTGGAAGCAATCCATCGGGCAGCTCGTCATCAAGACGTTCGGGGTGGATATGGACAAGTCACGTGCCGGGCCTGTAGCGGGATCCCTCTACTATGGGGAATGCAAGAAACAGGCTTTGTATTATCCCAACGAGCCTCTTTCTGAAACCGCCTCTTTCTACTACGAGACCCTCAACTTGCCACAAACATTCAGTCAATGGTTCCAGATCACCAACTTACACTACTGGATATTGTCGGTAAGAATGAGAGCCATGCCGTTCAAGTACGGAAAAAACTACCAGCAAAAATTGGTGGATCGTTTTTTCCGCGACATGGAGTTGAGAATGGCCCAGGAGTTGAACATCTCTTCTAACAGGATCATCGAGGGATACTTGAAAGATTACCACACCCAGATGTTGGGATCGGTCTTGAGTTATGACGAGGGTCTTCTGACCGATGACATCACCTTGGCCGGAGCTTTGTGGAGAAATGTCTTTAACGGAAACCCTGATGTCGATATGAGACACCTAGAGGCTTTAGTTGGTTACGTAAGATCGCAGTTGTATGTGTTGAGTAAAATGTCCGATCGAGAATTTGGGTTTGGAAAGTTCAAGTTTGTACCTCCTAACCAAGTAGTGAGACCATTGACGTCATCGCAAGAGACTGAGTTGAGAGAAAAGGTCAAGAAGGAGTTTGCCAATCTCACCTTGCCATCTCAGAAGAGTGTTTTGTCTTTAGACGAGTAGTTTGATTCATGTATATAATAATTTACACCATAAATGTAGAAAAGGTCAAAAGTGTTGTAAAATTGTTAGAATTAAACTAAAGTTCATAGTGGATTCTATGAGGTAAAGATGAGATGTTTTTTTAAGACGAGAATCCACCATTTACTGACTAATGTGGGAGTTTTTTTTGTGCGCAATTTTAAAATTGTTGCAAATTTTTTGAAATTTGTGGTAATTACATGATGCAAATGTTATATTTTAGTACTTTGATATTTGATTTAAAGCTTACCTTTGCTAAATATTTCATCGCTCCAATCTTTACCCTTTGGCCCCCGGATCATCACATTCATAATGGCATAATCCGCACCCTCTTTGGCATCAGGAGCCGAATTGTCGCCCAACTTGATGTTCTCGTAAAACCGGAACCCGAACCTCTCGTAAATAGGAATGTTGTCCGGTGACGAGCTCTCCAAGTATGCGATGTTGGAGTCGGATTTGTCTATAAAGTGCTTGAACACAAAGTCAAACATCCTACGCACATTACCCTTTCCGCGAGCACTTTCAAGGGATCCTAAATATACAAGGGTGTAGACGTTTTTATCGCTGAACCGGTCGTCGTTATTCAATATCCGGTCGGCGGAATCATGCAATAACGGTAACATCCCGTAAAAAACCTTTTCTCTGCCCTCCGCACCAAACATATGCCACACTTTATCGTAACCTGCTTCCATAAATGTGGTGAAAGACTCCAAACCGTCTTCAATTGAGGTGGGAGTGGACCACACGGCCACGGTTTCGAACCCTTGTTCGGTTTCGTTAATCCCAAGACAAAAACCCTTGGAAATATGCTGGTGCACATAAGACTCGTAGAGTGCCAACTCGCACTTGTCTTTGTACTGTTGGTCTTGAATGTGCGCCGTCAACAATTTGGCCAATGCATCGGTGCGAAACGACCCCAAAAGACACTGAGCCGCTTTCTTGACATCGGCATGGGTTAATATCCTGATATTGAGGGCCGCACCTTCCTTAACAAGATTGGTGGTCGGGCTCGATATATATGCTTTGGACTCAGCAGACATTTTTGATGCTGATAGAGTATAGTCTTGATAGTGAGTGCTAGGATGATTTACCTACTATAATGTGAAGTGGTTATGTTGGATATAGTATTTGTCCTTTGTCTATGTTCTGAAATCTTTTATTTCAAAATCAGTAGATCGATGCTAGTGTGTTTCCTAGTGGTTAGTATCTACGATATTGATCCAACGGGGCTTTGGTGGCTATATATATTGTGGTAATGTTCACAACGCATCTGATGATAAGCGTGCATCTCGATGCGCCTTCTAGAACGAACTTGGAAGGCGCAATGCGCATGCCTAATTCGTCTTACCGAGATCAATCCAAAGTGGACACAAATGGGGGGCTAGAACATGAGTAAGACTAAGCAAAGGTTATCATGACGTATCGACGATCTGTGAATAGTACTACCACAGTCTCAAATCTAATGGAAGGGTGGTTGTTAGGATGTTTTGGCACTCTACTGATGCGTCGCAGGTTCTCGGGCGCATCAATGATCTGGTTTTCCACATCTTGGCGCAAATCTTGCGCCGCGCACTCACCTTTTCCCTAATAGGTGTTTCCGCTCCATCAGTGACAGTGTCATGTGACCAGAGTCACATGTCGGGCCATCTCAAATCTCCAGAATGCTAGCAAATGCTAGCCATCACGAAGAATCCAGAGTAGTTCACCATATAATGTTCAGTTCACTTCTTCCGAAGCCCCAGAAGAGCCAGTACGACTCAAGCAACTATTTCAGTCTCCACAGGCCCAAAAAAACAAGCACTCAACTAACTAAATTGCCCCCTAAGATATCTACTTCTGTGATAGCCAACCCCGAATCAGAACATACCATCTCCAAATACGTTTTAAACGACGACGGAACACTAAATTATGGACTTACTATAGCTTCTCTGAGCGGCAAGACTCTCAATGTACAGGCTACATACGAAGATACCATCCCCTTGAAGAAACGATTCCCCAAACTTAAGCACCATTTTCCACGGTATACGTTGGAAAACTGTCCCGACAACAGTTTAGCGGAAACTTTGCAGGAAACCAAAAACGTGATAGCCAAGCTCACAGGACCACACGTTGAAAGTAACAAAAATGACGTCACTTATGTAAAGTACCACCCTGAAAGCATAATTAAAGACAAAGAAGATAGAGGAAGAACTATTGAGATCAGAGAATTTCAACAAGACCCTACACTACCACCAAAATTCAAATTACGTAAGAACAGGCATAAAGAGCCATCTCCGCCCCCTCCTATACTCAAAGATAACAACGCTTCGCAAACTAAATTGACCAAAGAGGACAGAGAAAAGTGGAATATCCCAGCCGCGATCTCCAATTGGAAAAATAACCAGGGATTTACCATTTCTTTGGATAAGAGAATCCTAGCAGCAAATGGCGGGTCCAAAGTAGAAGGTCCTGATATTAATCTCGAGAAGTTTGGCGGGTTACTGGGAGCTCTAGAGAAGGCAGATCTTGAGGCGAGAGAGGAAATTAAGATAAGGAATGAAGAACAGAGGAGGATTGCAGCCGAGGAGCAGAATGAAAAGGAAAGGAGGTTGAGGTTATTGGCTGAGGAAACAAAGAACGATAGGAATAAAAATGGAAAACGACAGAGAGGTAACTATGATCAGTACTCGAAAAGGCCCAAGCACAAGCAATAATAAAGAAACTGAAGAGAAAGTTAAAGAGATACGGTAGATAGACGTTGGGTAGTAGTCCAACAAATGTAGTAATGAGCTTAAGTAACATACGAGGGAATTGTATTACTTCTGAATTATCAGTGGAGCACAAAATTTAATCATTACCATTTTCTTTGACGTACTATAATTAATAAAACTTATACTGTAGTGGTATATTGAACCACTAGACTGAAATTTGTATAAAGTTGCGCCGTATCATCATACTAATACATAAAATTCAAATATTATTTTACCATTGACCAAACATATTTCATTTATAGTTTTTCAAGACCGACAATAATTGGAACACTCCATGATAGAAACTCCGTAGCAAAGCAGGCTTTTTCAGGTATCGACAAGGCTCAATTATTACCAGAAGTGGATTATTGCCAAACCGTCTTAGGGTCTTAATTCCCTGTGTTTGTCGCTTTCAACTGGATTCATGTATTAAATTTAGTTTAATTTCTACAGATTTTTGGACGAAAAGTAGATACGATTGATAAGAATTGAATTCTCTACTCGAAGACAAATGATATGCAGTTATTATAAATAATAGAAATAATAAATATGCGAGTCTATTTATTTTCACTTGCATTGTAAGCCACCAAAGAAAAACTATGCTATTGAAACAATACCAAAAACAATCTCTAATTAAACATCAGACTATAGACGTGGAGTAGCGGAACTAGACAAGGAACGAATGGTGCGTATGAACGAGAAAGTAACGCTTCTATGTATTATATATGAGTTCAATTGGGGGTCTTTTGATGTGCTCAATTTTGGCTGCGAAAAACTTTACATGGTTTATTTGGAGAACAAAATGATGATATGTAGGGTTAATTTGAGGATACGGTCGATGTCTTGAGCCTATATTTAATACACTTATGATACAACTATAAATTACATTGTCTTTATTTCTTTCTGGGTCTTCCTCGCTGGTGCTTGACCTTGGCCTGTTCTCCTCCGTCGTACAACGACCGATCGAACAATTCCAAAGCACTTGAGTTGACCCACTCCAACACTCGCTGCAAATCACGCTCGCTTCTCTTTTGGTCCAACTCTTCCTGCAACTTGTCCTTGAGTTTGTCTAAGTCTTCCTTTTCGCCAAACTCAATGATCTCATTGACACTGCCGAGTTTTTGGCGCTTGCGAGGGGCCGCGCCAGCGGCTTTTCTACGCAACTGGCGTTTGCTTCCTACACTTACATCGTCGTCGTCGTCGTCGCCGTTTTCCAACTCGGAGATCCGCTGCTCCACGCCATTGATCTGCGCCTCGAGCTTGGCTTCTTCTTCAGGCGTTTTGTTCTTCCCCAACGCTTTGTTTCGGGCTTCCATCGTAGAAACCATCACGTCCTTAAGTGCAAGCAACTCTTTGCGAAGATTGGACTCTCTTTTGCCCCAGGGATTAAGCCACTTGATCAACGCTTCGATCTGGTGCGCGCTATCATAGTACCTCCAGCTTTGGCCGTTGGCCAACAAATCAGGTCCTTCTTCAATGGCTTTCCTTTGGAATGGACTCAACTCTTGGATAAGCCTGTTGGCTGTCAATGCTCCATGCATATCGATCACCTGCTCATCACCGTGTTGAGTCACTCGATAAATTTCTTGAGCACCATACTTGATTCCAAACACCTCAGAAACCGTTTCTACATATTGTTTGGGGAAGTTCTGGAAGTTCATCACCGCAGGAGAATCTTGACTGTTTCGCGTTTCAGTTTCTTCCATCACTAAATCGCCATTGGCTTCCTTCTTGGGCACTACTTCAGCGCCTTCTTCACCTTCACCTTCGTCTTTTTCTTTTTGCTTTTCTTCAAAATCAAGGCTAAACCGCTTTCTATCATACGCCTGACTCTCTTCAAAACTGGACTTGAAATGTATCCTCAAATCGTCGTTAGAAGGTCCTTGCACCCAAAGACGCCCCATCAAGTACGTTTCATCAAGCACATCCTCGTTTTCATCGTCATCCTCGTCATCTTTCTCTTTCTCCTTCTCCTCGTCGTCATCCTCGTCGTTGGTGGAGCCTCCGAAAAACGTGGGCAACCCGTTGTTTTCAAACCACCAGTACCGGTTAAACAACCGGTCCTTGCCCAAAAGCTTGACTCGCTGACAATCCAACTCGGTCAACTCCCGCTCCACCTCACGCTTGTGCTTGCGGAGCTGCGCCAAAGTGACCAACACGTCCTTTCTTTTACTCCAGTTCTCTTTAAACTCTTTGTCCTTTTCGGCCAACTCTCTCTCTTCTTCAGTCATCTCTACAACCTTCAAGTTCAATCGATACCTCTTGTTGGTAGGAGTGGTTTCTTTTATAGCAGGTTCCTTCTCGTCTTTGTGGGCCAATCTCTCGTGGACCAACACGTTATACTTTTGCGCCAACTCCAAGTTGGCCTTGTAGTCTTTGATATTGTCTAGTCTAGTCCGTCTTAAAGCGGCAGAGGTCTCCAAACACTCGTCGATGTAGTTCCTGACAACAGACCCATTGGCCAATAAATCGACCAAGATGCCTAATGTCTGGAACCTCAAGTCTATGTCCATTTCATGGTAAAACTGGGTGAGTACGGTGCCCGCAGTGGCAGACAAAGACTTGGGCGCAAGCACTCTATATACCTTTTCAATTACAGGCTTGTAGCTCGCCACGTACTCCACCATTGACAAAAGGCCAAGCAAGATGATCTGCCAATTTCCGTCCTTGAAGATTCTCTTGCGCAAGCGTTCGTGCCACGGAATATTGCGGTAGTTGATGAACGTATATGCGTTATGATCGGAGCTTTTTTTGGCATCTTCATCGTCATCTTCATCATCATCTTCCTCATCATCTTCCTCATCGTCATCGTCCTCTTCTTCCTCCCTTTCGTCTTCGTCATCTGCATCTACATCCTCGTCCTCCTTCTTACTACTCTTATCGACTTTACTAACAGCATCAGTTTCACGCTGATCCGATTCGTTCCCCGACTCTTCATCGTCGCTCTTCAACTCGCCCTGCTGGTCAGTATCAGAGCCTCTATCTTCATCGTCGTCTTCAGCAGCTTTATGCCACGATTTTTCAGGAGGAAGGGTTATCAACAACCCAAAGATCTCGTCGTTCTGCTTGCTGATCTTGGCTTGTTGGGTAGTCGGAGGGATATTGGACAAAATGGCACTGAGCACAGCACACCAGATTTCATCCAAAAGCTCGCACCTTCCAAGCTCGTGGTACTGGTCCGAATTCCATCCCATACTATAGATGAAATCGTCAAATGTGAACGTATCGATCTTAAGTACTTTGTGGTATACATTGATGAACATCCAAGATTTTAGAGCTTCTTGAACACTGGCAACATGCGGTGACGAAAGACTCTTTATCCGGACCTCCTTTTCGCCCTTTTCCTCTACATCTTCTTCGTCTTCATCTTCGTTGATCTCGCTGATAAGATGGCTGTGCCATGTACGCGAGTTTTCAGGAAGTTCGAGCAGGTGCGGCATAACCTTGGGATGCTGTATGTCAAACTTGATCTGCAAGTCGTCTACAATGTTCTTTTTGGATGGCTGCAATAATGCTAGCGACGTGAGCACCGACGGCATGGTGTTGTTCTCGTCTATGGCCCCGTTCTCGTCAAGGTGATACTCTACGCGAACGGGTTCGGGCAAGTAGTGGGTAGGAAACTGGGTTTTGCGATCGGCAGGCACCTTCGAAACCAAGTCTGCAACGATTTGCGCCAGCTTCTTGTCGTTCTTGGAAAGTTTGGCCTCTTCCTTTTTAACAACCTTCTTCTTGACCACCTTCTTTTTGGTCTTCTTGGCTACACTCTTGGCTACACTGGCTACATTAACCTCGTTCTTGACTGGAGGATTGTCTTCAAATAACGGCTCGCCGTTGGGCGTGGAGTCGGCGTAAAACTTCAAGTCCTCGGGGTATTCCTGCAGAATCCGGTACTTCTTGGCGTACTTGTCCTTGACCACCCACGGCGCACCCACCTTGTGCGATCGCGACATGGTGAGCTTGATAAACGTCTTGATGAGAAACTTGGTGAAGTGGTTGCGGTCGCGCGAAAGCCTATCGCCAGTCACTATCGTCTGGTGCAGATCGTTGAGCCGCGCTACAAGGTAATTGGTGGTGAGGTTGTCGGAGTTGCCGTACTGCACTTTTTCACGGATGGTTGCGCGCTGCTTGGTGACCCCTGGTACCTCGGACTCGTCGTCGCTTTTGTTGGTGTTGAAAGCGCCATTCTCGGTATCGTTCTTGATGTACACCGTTTCGCCAGGAAAGTAGTCGGTGCGAAAGACCAGATACACCTTATCGATAAGCTGGTCCAAGCGAGTGATGCGGTTGAACTGCAAGAACCGCAAGATGTGCTCGCGCAACGCCTCGGGAAAGTTGTTCTCCACTCCTTTGATCTGTTTGTTTTCCATCTCGAGCGCTTCGAAAAACGTCAAGCATGAATTGCCGGTGATCTCACACACAAACTTCCTTCGCTTGTAGTAGTCCATACGGGCTAGGTACTCTTCGTACGTCAAAAACCATTCTTTGGTTTGCTTGATTACATACACCTCGGTGGTGAGGTCGGCTGGGATATCCGGCGGCCGCGTGATGCTGACCTGCTTCCTTTTGTATAATACCATTTGCTCGTTTTTTTCTGGGTGTTTGTCTCGGCGCGAAATTGGTGCACTCGCGCGGCTACTTCAATTTTTCTGATAACTTGGATTGGTGATACACCTATGATAGTGTTGGTAGGTGATTTGTTGATCAACAATAAAAGTAACTGGTATACCCCTTTGGTAGTGCTGACAATGGATTTGGGGCAATTTGGGTTGCAATCAATCTCTTGCGGCGCAAACTTTCGATTTCTGGTGTTGTTTGCGTTGACTATGGCACTGGTTCACTTGGTATCTGCTCCTAACTGCTACAATTCACTCTGCCAACTGAATAACTTGAAATGCAAAAAAAAATCGCAGTTATATCTTGGCTATATACAGGAGACATCAAAAGAATATAATCGCGTATCGCAAACGGCTTCACGTGAGAAAATTACTGACAAAATTACATCACCTCGTGCATTACCGATGATGTAAAAGATACACTGACAAAAAGGACTACTACCAATGGAGGAATTACAAAAGGGTATGCTATTGGTTTAATTTGTAAGCCCTTCGGGCCTTTGGGATTGTAAAGGATATCGATAAATTCCCGAAGGCAACCACTCTTTTATTTCCATTGGTTCGATGCGAACAATTATCAACTTGATTAATACTCAGGTTTATACTGTTGGACCTAGCTGACCAGTTCGTGTGTTTTACTCTATATATCTATTAAATCCAGGTGAGGTTTCGCTTGCAATACCTTGCACGACCACCGGTTCTAATGGCTGCAAATTTGACGTGCCCCACCTATGGGAAGAGGAGTGTGTATGCAGGACGGCTGCTACGGTATAACGATAAACGATGTAAAGAGTAAAATACTCGGCATATCTATCTAGTCTAGATAACTTTTCTCTAAAAGACACCATATTTTTGACATGTTTGGAAAATCCACTGGAAAACAGGACTGATTTTGACCTGACAGATTTGGTTTTCGTCTACATACGAGTCGAATTTTCTTTCTTCCGCACTGATTCTTTTGTACGACAAAGCTTGCACACCGGTATAAAGAAGGTAGACGATTTTTTGCTTGAGCGAAAGATCGATATTCAACTTGCCGTCCTCGTCGTAGGCTTCGGAACACGTCGAATACGAGCTGAGTCTGCTCAATTCGGTCACAAGCTTGTTGCTTTCGTCCTCTTCGGTCTCGTCTTTGTGCGCAACCATCACGTCTGGATAGTCGGTTATGATCCCGTACTCGGGCAAATTTGCCGTTTTGCCAATTTTGACAAGATAGTCAAACTGCGGCGTAGTATTTATGGTCCACGAGTACAATTTCAAGTTCTGGATTCTCAACAAAGGAATGAACTTGGTGATGAAATCAGTGGACCACGTCAGGATATAAATAAGCGAAACACCGGTCAATCTGAATCTGAAAACGGAGTCCTTTTTAACCTCATCCAAGGCATCCAAATAGAAGTTATAGTTGATATAATTGATGGAATCTCTCCAGGAAATAGAGATATGGAAGATATCAAACTGCTTGTAGCCGAACTTGTTGAGCGCGCCTGTAAAATGCTGCTTGAAAAAATCATCCTGATTCAAATATTTCAAGAAACTCAAGTCCCAGATCCCAAACTGAATACGGTGGAACCACCATTGGATGTCATCGTGAACTGCCAACAAGTCTTTGATTATATACTTTAAAAGCTTGGTTGGGTTGTATCTTTTGATATCCAACTGTAACTTATGCACATTGCTGCCATTAGTATCTACATAGTTCTTAAACCAGCCAAGAACGTCGCGGAACGTCATCAATTGCGAGCCGTCTCCAATGGTTTTGAGGTGTCTCAACACATCCTGATACGAGGTTTGCAACACATTATAGTCTGTGGGACTGCCGTCTGAATGCACAAAGATTCTCTTGGTGCTCATATCGTGCGATATTATGATCTCGTTATCACTAGATAACCAAAGGTCTGTCTCTATCACCGTGGCCCCGGTCTCATAACACTTTTTGAAGCCTGTTAACGAGTTTTCGGTGTATTTGGATTTGAATCCACGGTGTCCTGTGATCACAGGTGATGTGTATGAGGTGAGTGACATAGTGTCTATGGTATGAGGCAATTTGGTCCGGAGAATCCATTTATATATGATGAGAGAATTTGCACGATTTTTCTGTGGGGTTAAAAAAGACTGTATAGAAAAAATATTTTTTAGCCGACCATCGCTGCAGAGTAAAAAAACATTTCACACTAACAAAAGAGGTTAAGCAAACGTAGATGAAGGGGGCTGGGGGAGCCTATGGAGTCTATGGAGTCTATGGAGCCTTCAAGAGACTGTCTAGCCTGATGGCCATGGAGTCTAGGTTTGTTTTGTTGCTCTCCGAGATATCCACCTCCTTGGTGAATCTTGACCAATTTGTCATTTTCAACGCCTGCACGTTTGACGTCGTTTCTTTTTTTGTAGTGGTCTTTTTTTATTTACCATTCGCACTCGTGGGGGGATATCCCAGGGGCCAAACGGTACCCAAACGAGTGACAAACGCGGACCGTTACATATCCGGCGGTGTTAACAGAAAAAAAGGCGCGGAGAAACCAACGTGGTTTGCACCACACGTGTGGCTAGCTACGCTGCACAAACGCTCTGGTACAGTGGCTCTTACTAATAAAAAACCCGCACCACAACGTGGCCGGTCTAGACTAAATGAGATAATATCTATTCTAGAATGACTATTTTTCGGTTGCGTCATAACGGAAAATGACTTCGAGGTTTTCACGTGACTACAACTTGACGCCCTGGACCTGGTCGGCCTGATCTACCACCAACTTGATAAGCGAGTACGCGATGGATTCCGGGAACGGGATGAGGATGTTCTCTGGGTTAAAGTCTTCGTTGTCGTCCTGCTTTTCTGGATATACGAGCTTACGCACAAAATCGATGTCGAACCACCGAGCATCGGCCAATTCTCTATCGTGGCCCAAATTGATCTGCTCGCTAATTCCGTCGAATTTGACCTCTCCTAAACATCCAATCATCAAATTGCCCGGGAATGGCCATGGCTGAGTCAACACAATGTCGATCTGCTTGCAAACTACGCCGGTTTCCTCCCAAATCTCTCTTTTGGTGGCCACTTCTACAGTTTCCGAGGGCTCCATGAACCCTGCAGTACATGCATACATGTTGGTGTGCTTGTGTCTTTCTGACAAAGACAACAACACCTTTGATCTGTCTTCGTTGGTGATGGCTGTAATGATCACGGCATCGGTCCGGGGGAAAGAGACATTGGTTACACTGGCGTTTTTGGCCGGACACCCAGCTTCTCTAGCGCTGGTACACTGCAATTTCCCCCCCGCATTCACAGGTATCACTTTGGAGCCGCATCCAGGACAAAAGAGGTTCCGCGAAAGCCAATCTAAAAACATTTTACCTTGCGAATACAACGAAGCTTCTCTATTGGTGAAGCCCATGGTGTGTTTTCTAGAGGTGGTGAAGAACACCCCCGAGGTGTCGGCGTCTCCCAACGCGTTCTTGTAGAAATCAACTATAGACTGTTTAAGTTCTGGCGCGTTGGTCAAATCTACGGCGTAGTACGGAATTCCCTGGTATCTTCCCTGGTAATCAAGGTACGACTCGTCGCTGCTCTCGTGATTAGCCTTGAGACTCTTTAAATCGAGCCCCACGCTCGCATCTTGTATACCCAAAAACAAAATTGTTGGTTTGCCTTTATCTCTCAAGTGCGCGTGGTGTTTTTTGTTATCCTCAATCCACACATCAAGAGCATTTTTCCAGGCATCCAAGTTGATCAAACCTGTTTTGATGGACTCCCGCGATTCCGGCTGATTATCACCATTACTCAAAACAATCAATTTTTCCTCTAAATATTTGTTGACTAATGGATTGATTTGATCATAAAAGATAAACTTGGTGGATGGATGTAATATACTATCGCTGATAAAGTCGACGTCCTCTCTCAAAAACGATACTCTGTTGAGAATCTCTTTACCGTAGTATATCTCGTTCTGCTGCTCTATAATGGTGGCTTTGCTGTTATGTGACATGTTGAAGTAGTGGTGTGCTTTAGTGTGATTGCTTCGTGACGAATACCAGAAGTTGAGCCGACTTCTCAAGTCTCTAACTATTGCTCTTTGGTACATCCTGTGATTAGTAATTTCTGCCAGGTGAGAGGCGCGGGGAAATGGCGAGAATAGCGACAAAACAAAGCGGCCGGAAATAGCGGACAGATCAAAGACATAGAGTGAGCGAGTGAGAGTGCGCAGATAGCGAGCAGAAGAGGTACAAGAGTGACGTTAACGATAGAGCCGGATATGATAGTGAGAAGGGATTTGCGGGAAAACATCCTAGCACCCATAGGAATAGCTCGGCATGATTAGCGAGTGTGCGTATGATAGCTTGGCGGATTAGCGAGAGTGCGCATGATTAGCGAGGGCGAATAGTGAGAGATGAGGATAGAGGAGAGGCAGAGTAGTGATTAGGATCCTACTAGTTTTATAGATTAGTATTGATGGGTGTATAGACTAGCTAGTGATGTAAAAATTAGCAGTGGTAGTAGATGCCGGATATTGTAGCTGAAGATCTATATTTGTGAAATAATTACAAAAATTAACAAAATTCATCAAGCCAGTTTTCGTAGCCACCCGAAATCATTTAAACTGCAGTCTTATTTGTGTCGAAAGAGTTACGAGACTATTTCTACTTGTTTTGTTCTATTAAATTATTACCTTGTCTATATACATGTCTATTATGTTAGTAAAGTCCTATTTTTCTCTTGATAGTCAGCTATCCAAGACATTTTCCTCAATGGTATTCGGAAGTCTAACGTCTGTATATCTTTTTAATCATCATCCTATCACTCAAAATACATACCTATCCCAAAGTAACCCCTCTCTTAATGGCATTGGGGAGTCCCTTGATCCACGACTTGCGGGTTTTCTTGTCTACAATCACAAATACTCGTCCCGATTGTCTCATTCTTCCAGTTCTTCCTATGCGGTGAACCAAATCCACCGAGCTGCGGGGCAAGTCCATCAAAACCACATTCTTGATTCCTACAAAATTGAGGCCTCTGGCCATCAAATCAGTCGTCACCAAGACCTTGATTTTGCTGTCGTTTTCGTCGTGTTCCACCAACTGGGCTGGCTTTAAAAACGGCTCGATCTTGTCGATTCTGTCCTGAGCAGAGTCTTCTCCACTCACACCCACCACATCTTCTTCCCTATGGCCGTACTTCTTCACCAATGAACTGACTAACGGATGTACGTCTTTCTTTTCATTGACAAAGATTAAGATTCTCTTTACAAACCCCGCTTCGGTTCCGTCTTTATGGATCGCATACAACGCTTGGGCAAGACACCGAGTCTTGGACCCATTGTATGGAGAAGCTTCAGCATCGATGATCCGAACATGAATTTGTTTGGGGATCTTGTGCAATGAGGGCGTGGCGATGTTAATTATGGTCTGGTCGTCAGGAAACAACGTAGAGAGCGTTTTCTTGAATTCCTTGGGAATGGTGGCCAGACACAAAATTAAATCTCTACACTTATTGACTCTTCGGATCACACCCATGGTGTCTTTGAGCCACGACTGGTCCATCAACGTGTCGGCCTCGTCAATCACCATATACTCAGTGAAGTTGAAGAACCGGAACGGACGGTTGAAGTTGGTCAACTTGGCAAGACCGTTGATTTTACTGGGCGTGGTGACCAACACATCCAACCTTCCTTTAGTGTTTATGGCATTGAAAAGCTTGGTGGGAGGGTCACCTGACGTCCATTTCATCACTCGCAAGTTCAAATTGTCCTTCTGGTCGTCGCGCTGCAAAAAAGTCCCGAACTTTTCGTGCACCTCCAACTTGTCTACATCATAACTTATGCGATTCGCACGGTTTACAGTATCAAACACCTGTTCTACCAATTCGTGCGTAGGCAATAAGATCACCAGTCGTATCGTAGGAATCTCTTTCGCTTTCTCATACGCACCAGGCAGTTTCTGGAAGAGCTCAAAATCGTCTTCCTTTAACTTACTCAATATCAGCGCAAGGTATGCCCAGGTCTTTCCAGACCCGGTCTCGGCCGCAATAGTAAACACCTTTAGTTTGTTGAGCTCATTACTTTTGATCAAATCGGCCACTATGGCGTTTCCGTCCTTTTTCGCATCTACCACATTACTGGCGCGGCGTCGTGGCTGGTTCACTTTTCGGATGGCAGCCACCTGCACTGGAGAAGGTTTGATTTCCAACTCGGTTTTGTCCTTCACATAAGTACTTTTGAGATTGTACACCGACTTGATTTCTTGGATCATGGCGGCCCGCACCGTAGGAAAGATCCGGAGCGAATCAAAAGTATCGATGCTGCCGATCCCCACACTAGAAGTCTCGAGTGTTTTTTTAGACGGATGGTGAAGCTGACTGAACTTTCCAAAAGAAAAGATACTGTTCTTGGGAGTTTCTTTAGTTTTGGTCTCATTGGTACGTTTGGAAAATTTACTTTTGGCACCACTGCGAATGGTGGTAGTTTTGACATTACGGACCAATGTCAAGTTGTTATGCCTTGTGGCACTTCGCACCTGTGACACCACTTGTGCTATGCTCCCATATCTGAACATAAGAATATGTCTAAAGAAAAATGTAAGAAAAGTATTACATCTATAGATTGTAAAGGTAGAAAAATTTTTCAAGACTTTTTTTATACCAAATTTTCAACGATCGCGCACGAAAAAAGTTAAAAGTTGAAAGTGAAAAATTTGGATTGAAGTTTCTGAAACTGACCACTTTGAAAGATCATGTTGAGACTCACACAGTTGGCCAAGGTTGCGCCACGGGTGTCTATGGGGACCAGAGGGTTTGCCAGCACCTCAAGTCTCATGAAAAAAGCCGCTGCGGCCGGCCCCTCCAGAAAGACCAAGATTACCTTTAAGGTGCTGAGAGAACACACCAAAGCCAAGAAACCGGGCATGACCCACTTGGAATTCAGAGATGCGGTGGGTGCATCGGGTTTTGACAAGTTGGCTGTGGATCTCAACGGGTTGAACGTGCCAAACTTGACCCACACCGAAGTGGCCTCTGCCCAGTCCAAGATCGTCAAATATTCTTCAGCCGTCCAAGAAAAACTCGACAAAATCGGCTCGTTCCAAAAGCTCCAGCACCACGAGCTTTTCCAGAAACCCGTTTCTCTTGTATCTCAAAACACCACCCAAGTCTACAACCAAGTAATTGAAAAGTTGGACTCGTCTTCTTCCAAAGACAATAGGTACTGTTTGGTGGGAAGCAACGGCGTAGGCAAATCTACAGTGCTTACTCAAGCAAAGGCACTTGCCATGTCGAAATACCAAGACGACGTCATAGTGTTGCATATCGACAATGGTGCCAAGCTCGTCAACGGTACCTCCGACTACATTTTCAACTCCAAACTCAAGTTATACCAGCAACCCATGCTCACCAAAAGATGGATCTACAAAATGCGCCAGATCAACGAGGGTGTGTTCAAGAAACTCAAGTTGACCCAAGACATTTCTTTCCAGACGGGTCGTGTGGACTACAATCTCAAGAAAGGCGTCAACACCCTAGACGAGTTCTTGCTACACAACCACGACTTCGGCAAGTTTGCCCCCACGTCTGCGTTCCAGTTCTTTGTCAAAGAATTGCAAGCTCATTCTGAAAAAGTGCCTGTTCTTTTTTCGTGCGACAATGTCAACGCGCTCACCGACTTTGCCGAATCAAAGTACCGTCACCCAGACTTTACGCCTATTCACTTGACGGAGTTCGAGCTCGGCGACTTTGTATTGAACGTATTGGGCGGAGACTTGAGCTTTGCCAAAGGTGCTGTTTTGGTGGCCAAAACCTCCGACGTAGGAACCCACAGATCCACTCTCAATGTAGCTTTGGGGCTCGAAAACCACAACCCTTACGCGCACAAAAAGTTTTTGGATCTTGACGTAGCTAATAGACTCAGAGCAAACGGCCCTATCAAGCCTGTTGAGATCAAGCCATGGTCGAAGGCCGAAACAGAACTGATGTTGAAGTTCTACCAACAAGCTGGCGTTTTATTTGTAAAGGACTACAAGACCAAAGAAGCCAACCAGACATCTCAAGAGTTACTTGAAGAAAAGGCCCAGATTAGAGCCGGAAATAATGTCGCGCAATTCGATCCGGTGGCTCAATTTGAAAAAATCGTCAGCAACCAGTACACTATAACGGGAGGAAACCCAGCCCATATATTGAAGGCCACAGCCTTTACTTTCTAGCATGTAAATAACAAGAATAAATGACATCAAAAACTACTTTCAACTACCTTCACTTGACTTATGTTCTCTCAAAGGCTTAAAGAGTTGACTTGCATGATTGAAAAAAAAAATTTTGGCTGCGAAAAATGGTGAAAGAGTACAGTTGTAAGATAATGACCTTATTCGAGTGGATTGGCTTCGGTATGTAGCTTTTACAATATTATATTGATTTCTGAAAGAAACCAGAGTCTTTCAGACTTATTGAACCCACTTCTGACTCCACAATCTGGAACCTTCCACATTTGTTCGTGGTCTGATTCAAAGCAAATATAAATATGCCATCGTTTCTGTTCTAGCTGGTTATTCTTCAAGTAGCTTAGCTTACCAATTTAACTAAAGTCTTGAAATGTGAACTTTCATTAGCGAAAGAGTCGCAAAGCGATGTGAGGTACCCTAAGAGATAAGTTAGTGGCTAAGAGTATTTCTTTGTAGAGTGTTAGGGTGCTATCATACCACCTAATTGATAGTGCTAGGATGTTTTGACACAGGTCAGTAGAGTGAAGATACTCTCATTATTTTAATTAGCCTTTTTAATGACGTATCTGGTAACTGATATGATCAGTAAAATCATATCTTCAAATGAAGTATAAAACAAACACTTTTGAGATAAGTCAAGATAAGTCAATTCTCATGTCTAGTACTCACTCATCATTTGACTAGCCTTAAAATTTATTGCTTATCTAGTAATTAATACTCTTTATCAATCAATAGTGTTTCTACGAGAATCTTTTTTAAATAAGCATATTCAATCTCAAATTACTTGAGACAACCCATATAGACTTATTGAATCCCTATTTTTTTCAGCCAAGACATCTAGCACTTATTTAGGCACAAGCCTTCTTTCGAATAAATGGATTGTCTAGTATTTGTTTCATGTATTACTATTATAAACCAAAGATTGTATCATTATATTTAACATCTTAAGTCAATGAACTGACTCGTCTCGTATTCAATCGTGTTTGGTCATTGCTGTTTTGTACTTTCAATGCGTGAAGTCGTTAAAATAATGATTGGATTATCTACCAATTACTTGATACTTCTGGTACTTATTATCGTTTCTTTAGTCTTGGATAATTAATTTCAAATGATAGAAGACTTCTTTTGCTATATTAATTTTGCTTCTAAATCAAAATAGCCCCTAAAACAATTTGTAAACTGGCTATATACTATTAGCTTATCTAGTAATGTAAACTTTTACAACTTTAAATTTGAAATATCCATTATTTTTAAAAAATGACATAGAGATGGTCCCTAATCTGTTGATGAAAATATTAATTGATGTAAATGGATAGCTTATCTTGATTCAAGATCCTTCAACTTTACAAGGTCAACTCAGTTAAGTTTAGCTTTAATTATTCTAGTACCATAGACTCATAAGATATTTCGATTTTAGACTTGATAACTACTCTTTTGTATTTGATTATTGGCTTGGCAAATTAAACTTACGTTGTACTTATTAATTTTTCAGCCAAGCTCTTCCCAGTAGGTTTGATTCCTATATTTAATTGACTTACCTAGTAATTCACGAACTTTCGATGAGTCAATTACTGAACCAGTAATTATTCAAATTAAACTTTCATCCTTTTTAGTACTGAAATAGTTTCAGGATCTATCTTTCAAGTTATTTGGCTACCTTTGGTGATTTTAGTTGGCTAGTCTCTTCGTACTTTTTGCTAATTATCTTCTATTTTACTTTTATTGTTCTTCTAATATACATATGCTAGGTAAATAAAGTGTCTTCTTCTCTCAAGTACTCGCCAATATCACCTTGTCTGAAGGCGACAATAGCAGTGGGCTGTAAGCTTCTGGCTTCATTGGTGGACTTGGCACTGACACCGAATCCTAGCGGCGTATCACTCATGGAATACACTATCACACCAGCATGTTCTGGAATATCATCTGACATACGTCCTACATGTGCTTTTAAGACATGGTTCCCATACAAAAAGGGCATCTCACCGTTCTGCTTGATCCACACCTTGAACTTGGCGTACTGTGATAAATATGGCAACGCAGTTATATGTAATCTGAACTTGCCTGTCTTGGTGAACTTACCGAAACAGGTGCCTACCGACATCAATTGTTGTCTTGCTACCGACGTGGCAAACCTGGCCACTTGATCCGATACATAATACACTCTGTCTTTCTGCAAACGAAACACATGGGGGTTGGTGGGGTTGTCGATTAAGAAAGAAATGTTTCTTCCAATATAGTTGGCGAGCTTCTCAAACACCACCTTGGTTTCTTCTTCTGTCAAAGGTCTCATCTTCGTTCTCCTAGTCTCTCTTCTCTTCTCAGTCACAGTCTTCTCGATGTAGCTTAGTTTAAATTTTTCAGCGCCGCACGCGACCGATGAGATGAGCCAAGAGTGAAAAATCAACGAGACTAGTAGTTAACGATGTCGAAGGAAGCTGAGATTAAGGTTGACGAGAGTATTGAACCAAATGTGGAAGGTTCAAATGAAACAGGCTCAACAGAAGCCATTTCTGAGGATCTTGTTTCCAAATCTAATAAGGCCCGTCCAGCAGAAAAGAGACAAGATGATACCAAGAGAACCCGCAGAGAACGCGAGCACAAGATCATGTAGGTATGTTGCACAGCACAGTGTGCTGGTATGACTTCAAGCTTTACTAACAAGTAGGGAATTCACACCTAGAGTAGACGAAAACGGTGTTCCATTGCCACGATCCGAGAGAAAGCCTAAAAAGAAGGTGGCTGTGATGATGGGATACTGTGGAACAGGCTATAACGGTATGCAGATCCAAAATAACCCGGGTATCAAGACCATTGAAGGCGAGTTGTTCTCTGCATTTGCCAAAGCAGGTGCGATTTCGCCCGAAAACGCCGACGATATCAAGAAAAACGGCTTCATGAGATGCGCCAGAACAGACAAAGGTGTCCATGCTGCTGGTAACGTAGTATCGTGTAAGCTTATCATTGAAGATAAAGACATTATGGACAAGATCAATGCCGAGTTGCCTGATCAAATCAGAATCTGGGGCATCCAAAGAACGTCCAAGTCTTTTGACTGTAGGAAAATGTGCTCATCGCGGATATACGAGTACTTGTTACCGACTTATACGTTGCTTCCTCCTAAACCTAAAACAGTTTTGGCCAATTTGATTGAGTCTAAGGATAAAGAGCACCCTGGAATCATCAGAGACGATGTAGAAGGTAAGGAGTGGTGGACCGAGACAAAAAGACAAGTGGCTGAAAGTGAGCTTACTGCTGAACAAATCGAGACCATTGAAAACTTATTGCAGAGCCAAGATGTAACCAACTCCAGTATCAAAACTTACGATGAACAAGGTGAAATTACTGAGTTGGGCAAGCTTCTCAAGATATACAAAGGTATAGAGAACAAGCGTCGTCGTAGCTACAATATCTCCAAGGAAAGACTCGATTTATTCAGACACGCCATGAAACAGTACGAAGGGTCCAACAATTTCCACAACTTTACCTTGGGAAAGTCCTACAAGGACCCTTCTGCCAGAAGATACATGAAACACACCACCGTCTCTGATCCGTTCATTATTGAAGGCACAGAGTGGGTTTCCATCCATATCCACGGCCAGTCTTTTATGTTGCACCAGATCAGAAAAATGATCGCCATGGCTGTCCTAGTGATTAGAACAGGCTGTCCTATTGAGCGGATTAAGGACTGTTTCGGACCCACCAAAATCAACGTTCCTAAGGCTCCGGCCTTGGGTTTATTGTTGGAAAACCCCGTCTACGATACGGCCAATGCGCTCTTGGAAAAGTTTGCGTACGATAAAATCGACTTCACCAAGTATTCGGCTGAAATGGATGCCTTCAAGAGAAAGTATATTTACGATAAGATCTATGCTGAGGAGGTGAAGGAAAACACTTTCTATGGGTTCTTTGGCTTTATCGATACTTTCAACAGTAGAAGTACTCCGGCCGATGCTGAGACCAACTCTGAAGCCAAGCATGTATTTGATTTCCTTGGTTCTATTTTCGATAATGGTTTAGATGAAAACGGAAAGCCAAAAATAGAAGAAAAGGAGAAAACCGAAGAAAAGAAAGAACATAATGAAAAAAACGAATAAGTTAATCCTTACTTGGTTGCATTTAGAAACAAGATATGTAGAGATCAAGTCTTACTTCAACTATGTTAGCTTATTATCATTAACGATAATTAAAACCATATGTTTTAAGATATAATGGAAACATGATATCGTCTCTTAATTCTAAGTTCATCATTTCAAGACTTTATAAATGTATTTACACCAATACGAGAGAATAGATAGTCAATATTATCAACTCAGAATTTACTAAATTGTATCAGAGTGTTGTAGATAATAAGAATTATCAACTCATAATTTACTAAATTGTATCAGAGTGTTGTAGATAATTAGAATTATTAATTATAATTCTGCTTAATCATATTAGAGTGTTGTAGATAATTAGAATTTAAAAATATAATATTGCTCAATAATATTATAGTGTTGTAGACACTTATCAAGTAATTGTATAACTACAACACGCCGCGTATGACTAAGAACTCACCATTGCCAGAAAATCATCATCTCCTTTTGATAAGTGCGAGATTAAATTTTGCACCCATCGCAACCTGCCTGCGTGCTATCATATTAGGTAGGAAGAGAAAAAACTTTAAATTATGTGATGCGTGCAGTTTTGCTCAGGACTTCTACTGCATTGGAGATCGACATGTCTCCGGCCAAAGGTGGTGCTACAAGCTATATGAATTTACTAAACAATTTCTAGTGATGTTGGCAGCTCACCAAGGTCTGTAGAAGTAGTGGCTACCGGTTTGATATTGACCACAAACCCAAGAGAATGGCTAAAATATTGGCTCACTTTGGTTCGCATTGTGGCCTGAGAAGATCGAATTGTCCTTGGGGTAAATGCGGCTGACGTTGAATCTTCTTTGATGCACAAAATTAGCCCAATGTAGTTTGTGTCATGTACCTCTACTAAAAATGCATGAGACAACTCTGTCATCTAGGCTAAAATGTGTCAGTAGTACAGATGAGTCATCCTAGTACATGATATGCCACGTCATCCTAGGCTACAAAAGACGGAATTCCGCCACGCTGCTAAATTATCAGATAAATAGTGGTTCAAATCTCAATTAAAGCCTAGCAAGTAGCCTAGTTTTACCTTACTATGAGTACGCGACCCAACATGGTTATTATGGATTATGATGACCACTCTCTGAGTCCATATATTTCAATAAATATACGTCTATCATACCCTATATCTATTAGTATCCTAGTATTTATCTGGAAAACGAATTATAAAATTGAAGTAACCAAGAATTAGTGTAATGATAAATTGGCTCATAAAATTAATGGCTGCGAAAAATGCAGCGAGAGGTGAAGCAAAAAGAAAAGACAATGCAGAGAAGTATTGGTCCCACACAGTGAAGGACTCTCATCTGAAACAGATATGCAATTCAGATCGAAGAGAGAAATGATTAATAGAATCAAATTAGTTGCTATGGAACCTCTCCGCATATTGGATGTTTATCTATCAACCAGCATTTATTTTTTTACATTATTCATTTCATTTACAGGCTCACTCTGAAGACTCGCTCTAGTCATGCCAGAAGGCAAATCTCTATTTCTAATTAATAGGGTTTGAGACGCCATATCTTGAGAAAGAGATATGAATGAAGAAATATGAATGAAGAAATATGAATGCCCAAATCATAACGAGCACTACGATAGAGACATAATACACAACCAATAAATTTGAACATGTGATTGTGAGGTATACCTCGGTACTAGGAATGCCTGAGACCCGATTCAGCGTCGTTGCGATAAGGCCACCTCGTGAGACATCCCTCCATGGTAAAAGCTCCACACTTCTCTCTCTTAGTTTTATCCCGCAAGTAACTAATACATACTATAAACCCTTAGATGGAATTGATTAGAAAAGTTCATATGCTAGAAGTATACAATAAAAATATAAAAGATTAGATGCATATTACCTTTCTAACTTTTTCCCTGATTATGACACAATTAAAAAATTGACGTACAGTAATGTAGATCTGAATATTTAAATGACTGTAGAGTTATGTTTCATTACAAGTTATATAATTTTAAAGATATGTATTTAGATGAAAAATTATATTGAAGTATACAATCATCAATCATCCATGAATTACGGATTTATGGAAGAAATATTACAGAATTTGACTATAGAATTTACAACTAAAGCCAGAACCGTGAAAGTATATAGAGACTTGAATTTTACTAGTGAATTACAAAATCAATAAAATAAATACTTTTGTAGCCAACAATACAACCAAAAAATAAATGAAAAGGCCAAGAGATTTGCTCTAGCCAAATTAAAAGTGACTTTTTTCCCACGTAAATGAGTAGTGTAAGATCGTGGGCAACGACGTAGTGTAAGAGCATAGGGTATTTTGTTGGAGCTCTGGAACGACATAGTGTTTTGAGGTGGATTTATATTCATATATAGTTAAACACGAGAAAACCATATACTATACTATACTTTACTATAATTATGCAGACAACAAGATTACCCAGAACACTGTTGAACGGTCATCTCATCTATAAGAGAAGTATTTCTAAAGCCAGGCAGGGTTGCGCGATTGCTGTTGTGGAGGCACACCTCTGGCAGCTTTGCTCTTATCCTCAAACTGGCCAGAGTTTCCAATATTACGAATATACTTGTTATTGGAATTGGCAGGAAAGTTGACCGAGTTTATGCCTATTTCGTTTTGTTCGCCGTCTTCGGGCTTGTTCAAGTATTTTTGGTAATCATCGCCAAATAACTTGCGGAAGAACTCGACCTGGGACTCTGTCAACTCAGGCTTGATTCCGTCCTTGTCTGCTTGCTGGTACTGCTGCTGTATGGCTCTAGCTTTCTGTAATGCTATGAGCTGCTGTTGTTGCTGAATAGTAGGGCCCTTTGCTGCCTCTTGAAGGTCAGCCTGAGGCATTTGCTGGGTCAACTGTGGAGTGGTTTGTTGACTAGGATGTGGTTGTGATGGCTGTTGTTGTTGTTGTTGTTGTTGTTGTTGTTGTTGTTGTTGTTGTTGCTGTTGCTGCTGCTGTTGCTGCTGCTGTTGCTGCTGCTGTTGCTGTTGCTGAATATCGGCTGGGTTCTGTTGGTCTTCAGTTATCTTGCCCTGAGCCCTTTGCTTCTCTTGCTGGAACTTGTATAATGTCCAGTCAAAGACATAATCGTAGCGATAGTTTTCCTTTTTGAACAAGTCTCTGAAGAGCTTTCTCAAGTAAGGATAATCGGGTTTATCGTCGAACCTCAAGGTCTTGATATAGTTCATATACTCCAAGAATTCCGATGGCAAACCCTTGGTTAATACGTTATTGGGGGTGGTGATCTTCTTTTCCATGATTCTATCGTACTTTTGTCTCTTTGTAGCAGCCTTCAAGCCTTGCCAAGGCAAAGAACCACGGCAAAAGTAGATCAACACATAGCCCAAACTCTCCAAGTCGTCTCTTCTGGACTGTTCTATACCCAAATGGGTGTTGACCGAAGCGTATCTGGCGGTACCCGTCAAGTTCTTGTTCTCTCTATAAGGGATATGAGAATGGGTTCTTGGATCACGGTACTTCTTGGCGAGTCCGAAATCAATCACGTTGACTTGCGAGCCTCTTCTGCCGATCCCCATCAAGAAATTGTCGGGTTTGATATCTCTATGAAGAAAGCATCTGGCGTGGATATACTCAATACGACAAATCAACTGGTCAGCAAGCAACAACACCGTTTTGTAGGTGAACTTACGGTTACAGTAGTTGAACAAGTCCTCCAAGGAGGGACCCAACAAATCAATCACCATGGCGTTGTAATCGCACTCGGTACCGTACCATCTCACAAAAGGAATACCAACGCCTCCACTCAACGCCTTGTAAACCTTTGCTTCGTACTCCAATTGCGGGTGTTTGGCTTTAGTATTCTCCAACTTGATGGCCACTTCTTCACCGGATATGATGTTTGTGCCTAGGTAGATATCTCCGAACGAGCCTGAGCCGATCTTGCGGCCGATTCTATACTTCTTTCCCACTCTCAAGTCCATTTTAGTGTGGTAGCCTTCAGTATGGTGTCAAGCAATGAGGGGTTGTCAAACTTTACCGCCAACAAAATCTTGAATAAAAATACGTTTAAATGTATTGATTGTCAATAATCAATAATCTATCTATCAGGTATCAGTAAACTATGATATATTATGATTAAAACGGTGTATCAGTAGATAAACAACCACTTATCGTTTTATTGATCATTTGTCTGTTTCAACGAGAGATTTTTTATGCGTACAAACACAAAATTGCTTTTTCGCACGAAGGCAACCAACAGTGGCTTACGTTTCAGGACACACTACGCTGAATAACCCTGAAACCCCGGATAACACCGAAATGGGACAGTAGGCAGGGGTCCGGACCAACTATACGAATCGAACGACTGATTAGAGCTCACTATTTTTTCTTCTACACCATAGGTTTTTGTAGTCTATGTAGTAAGGCGGATTTGATGGGGCTCCTCATCAGTCCCCCACTAGCGCAATAGACGAATTGCGATCGTCTCCGAAAGTCTTTATTCCTTATCCCCATAGGGACACGCGTAGAACTGGAATAGTACATCTATAGAATAGAATAGTTTCTGATTATTATATAGATATTGTCCTATTATGGACCGAAATCACTTCTCATCTCACAGTATCGCCTCACTCACACTCGCTCGTTTCTGGGGTGACACTGTGATACTGTGATTTCCGTCGCGGCGGCTGCCCGGCACAGGCGCTTTTAAGCGAGTGCGTGCGAGCGGTTTTACACACACGCGGTACTATACGTCACCCCACCGTATCAAGTCCTTACAATGCTACACCATACTCTTAGTTACTCATCGTCCACTCATTGTCTACTCATATATACTAATAGACTTCTCATAATCTACTCATAATCTACAATTCTTCAATATAATCCATTGAAACCACCTCAGTTCTTCTACTGTAAATTCTCTGTATTCTGTTCGTGTAACACACGATCAGCTAGCGGGTAAAAATGTGAGTTCGTGTAAAAATCAGCTTTTTGGCTGCAAGGTATTACTTATTAATTATTAAACATCACTATAAACTAGGTTATTTGGTAGCGGCGGAGGATGGTTTCTTGAACTTGCCCAAGATTCTCTTGAAGATATCGTTTTTCTTAGCGGCCTTTTCGGTCTTTGCAGAAGAGTCTTCAACGGCAGCCTTGGCGTCTTCGCCTTCTTTGGCCAAGCCGTCGGACTTGGACTTGACGGCCTCGGTGGCGTCTTGTGCGGTTTCCTCAGCCTTTTCTTCGGCAGGAGCAACGGCGTCTTCGACAGTTTCCTTGGCGGAATCAATGTGTTCTTCAGCGGCTTCGGTGGCTGGCTCGGCTTCCTTCTTGACGGCAGCAATGTGTTCTTCAGCGGCATCGGAGATTTCTTCGGCCTTGGTTTCGCCAGCGTCGGTCACTTCACCGGCCTTGGTCTCGGTGGCATCGGCGACTTCTTCGGCCTTGGTTTCAACCTTGTCACCAGCGTCGGTAACATCGGTTTCTTCCTTGGCGTCCTTTTTAGACGAAAAAATTCTGGAGGCTCTCTTTACTTTGTCTTCAAATCCCATTTTTTTTTACTATACTTGCAATAATTTCTAGTTGGCGTTTTAGCCGCAAATTGGCCATATTTAAATACTTGGGGCCAAACAGAAAAAAAAAATAAATAAATTGTCCTGCAAGTTACTCATGTAAATATTTTTTGGTTTGTTATTGTGGATACACTATGACACTGCGCCTGGTGGTTCACTGGAATCGACAACAATAGACGTTTGTTTTGCCTGGGATTATTACACGGTAACAACTAGACCAACACACACTAACTACGATAACACGGAATGAGTGCTAGGATGTTTGGAATGAGTGCTTCCATCTATATAGAGAGTTATTATTAGTACCCGTTGGATGAGGAGTATAGTCATCATTTAAGGTGGGGCAATTCTCAGGGTGAAGCCAATTTAAAATCCACACCGCATCAAATGGGAGAAAATATCTCGCGTATGTGGCTGATGCAAACATGACCATGTTGTTATCTCTAATCCTTGTCTTCACTTGACAACGATACTCCCTAGCGCTTGCATATCTTTATTATTTGTAGCCATCCCCCTCCCCCTCCGTCATACTGGTCACGAACTTTGTGGGTAGTAACCCAGACCCTTCAGCCGTGCGTCTGGCGAGCGTTTTTTTTACGGCAGCCTCACACCTCACGCCAGGCTAGATCTTTCGTATCACCCGGTTTTTATGGTCACGCGTGGCCAAACGCGCGCCTGCACGTATACATTTTGTCCGTCTGAAACAAGATCAAAACACTGTTTAAGTTTCGTATACACGTCGTCCCAGATTGAATTTCCCCAACGGGCCCCAGTGCGACCGCTAGAACCTTAATTCCCAAGCTTTCTGGCATCACTTCCACGTCGTTTCCCAAACGGGTCGTGCGAGGCTTTGTGCTGGTTCAATAGTTCGTTTCATCGGTGTGCGCAGTCGTTAGCTAAGTCAGCCGTGTATTCGTCAATAGTGTGTACTTGTGCTCATGCCTGTGCTCATGTCCTATGCTTATGCCTGTGCTCGTGAAAGTTACAAGCCGGGCGCGCGACTAGCCAGCCCCGAAAACAACAAATAAACAGGCACGTGACATGCATGTCACGCGCAGATCACACTCACCATTGCAGCTGTTTCACACGTGACCGCGCTCTTTGTTTATGTACTAGTCGTTAGTTAAACTATTAACCATATGTCCCCTACCACACCTTCCAGCAGTCTCAATGCATCAAGTGGCACTTCAAGCCAGATAAAACGCATAGAAACCAGAATAGAATCGCTTTCGCGATCTTTTGCCCGTTCTGATCCCAAATCCAGAAGACCACTCTCGAAGTTCCACCTCAACACGTTTGATTCCATTACCAAACCCCACGGAAATCATGGGAAATCTTTTATAAAACAACGTCATTTGAGTCAACACCTCAAGTCTAGCTCACATACACCCGTAAAACTGCCCACAAGGCCCAAGTTTCCTCGCTCGGCGTCGGCCTCACTGGCATCATCGACCTCGCAGGTCAATAGTACCGACAATTCAACTGCACCTTCGCCAGGACCAAAAAAATGGACTCTATCAGACTTTGAAATCGGCAGAATACTAGGAAAAGGTAAACTAGGCAAGGTTTATTGTGCTAAGCACATAGAATCTGGGTACATTGTAGCACTCAAAGTGATGTCGAAACAGGATCTTGTAGATTTAAAACTTGAAAAGAACTTCCGGCGGGAAGTCGAAATCCAATCGAAACTTATCCATTCCAAAATATCGCGATTATACGGGTTTTTTTACGACGAAAAGAACGTATATTTAATACTTGAGTATTCGATCCATGGAGAGCTTTACCATCATCTTAAAGTGAAGAGGCGGTTTGATAACCCCACGACATCGTACTATATCTTTCAAGTGGCACAGGCCCTTTCGTATTTGCATTCTAAAAACATTATACACCGTGACATAAAGCCGGAAAACATCTTGCTCTCGCTAGACAATTGCATAAAATTGAGTGATTTTGGCTGGTCCGTCCAACAGAACCACTCGAGTAAAAGACTAACTATCTGTGGAACGCTAGACTACTTGCCTCCAGAAATGATAGAGAGTAATGAGCACGATTGTGGAGTCGATATCTGGTCGCTTGGGATCTTGTGCTTTGAGTTTTTGACTGGAAAACCTCCGTTTGAAGAGGTGGATAAAAACGCTACCTACAAGAGAATTGCCAAGGTGGATCTTCGAATGCCTGATTATGTAGATTCTGATGCAGCAGACTTGATTTTGAGGTTACTACAGAAAAATCCAAAGGCCAGAATCTCTTTGAATGAGGTTTTTAGCCATCCATGGATATTAAAGAATAAGCCATACTGGCCAAAAAAACTGGAAAACAAAATGGAAAACAAAATGCCCTAAGGCCTATGGAAAATCCAACATACCACACTAAACATCTTACCTCTCTATAGATTAGCTAGTTTCTGCTGAAAAAAACTCCTAGCACTTGTAAAATTCCATAAATTTCGTTGAGCGAAGTATTCTTGGATCAATTAGCTATAAATATCATGGATCATTTTCTTTAGTATCAGCTAAATAGAACTAAATTGCTCGTCTTCATTTGTACGTCATTAAATTATTTTTTAGCGAAATTTTGCACCCAAATGCGACACTTCCACTATCAAGTAATCCCTATGAGAATTGTTGGTACTCTATGCCCCAGTATATTGACCGGTTTAATGATCCCGTATACGCTTCCAAGCAAAGACTCCAGGAAAGGTTATGATAGATCTGTTTTACTCCGTTACTGTTGTTGATCATAATAATTTTGTATTAGCTTAGCAGTATAGGCCAAAACCCATGCCTGGAAAGAAAACAGTACATATGGAAAAGACTAACAACCTACTTTATATAGCCAATACTTAATGTATACTCATATATACAAAGATATTTTGGGAGCAGATAAAGAGGTATAAGAATTCTACCATGACTAGTGCTTTGAGATACCTTTATCAATGCCCTTATTTATCGAACCGATCAAGAGAAAATCCTAACCTCATATGGAACAATGAGTGAACTAACACTTCTGAATTCATTTGTTATAAGACAAAAGTAGACCAACAAGTATATTCTTTGGACCAATCGAATTATACCATTAATACATTGGTATTCCAACTTCTCCAAGTACTACCGTCGAACCATTACTTTTTGTTACGCGATATTGTATTGTACATTATAGTTGGGAACTACTTAATCATTGTATGGTTACTGGATTTGTTGCTGAGCTGCTCGCTTCTGTTTCAACATCATCAACTGGTGTTGCTGCTGCTGCTGGAACTTCAACACCTGTTGCTGGAACGCTTGCTGCTGCAAAGCATTGTGCTGGGCCGTCATCAAAATGGCCTTCAGCGGTGCTCTCACTTGGTACATTTCGCCAGGAATTGCAGAGAACGATTGGGTAGAAGAGTCACCGGACGACGACTGGGCATCCACGTTGATAAGCGCACACCGGCCCTGTAAACCTCCTATAGACCCAGAAATAGCTTGGTTGGCCAACGTCTGTTCAGACGGATTAGTACTGGACCCATTGGCATTATTGTTATTGTTGTTACCCGATATAATCAAGGCATTAGCATAGAACTCTCGTGTAGACAAGAACCGATGACGACTACGGGTTGGAATAAGAACTTTTCTTTCCAAAGGCATAGGATTGTTTTTACTCAATCCTTCTAGAACCAAGTGAGTTTCTTCGTCGGGATCAAGCACCTTATTGTACCCCGTATCGTAGTTCATACTGTCGCCATCGCCATGGAACTCTGCGTTTTCTCGCCTCTGCGCCGCCAACGCATTGGACGCGGCTATCTTGGCCTGATTCCGTTTCTGGTATTGCTGCAATAATATATCGTACGGCGCACTTCTGCCCAAAACGGCTCTTTTCGCACCCATCGAATGTGTTTTACATGTCAATGAACGTGCGCAAAAACCCCCTGACGGCAACGGAACTCCACACTGTTTCTCTACATCTACTGGCCCCTTTGGTTTGGCCGCACTCTTTGGTTTGGGCACCTTCTTTCTCTTACCCGCGCTGCCTCCTATACTGGCAACATCCTTCTTGGCAGTGGACCCTGACGATGCTGCTGCTGCTGCGGCCGCCGCCGCCGCCGCGTTCGCGGCCTCTTTTTCCTTTTGTATCTGGGACTTTTTGTATTTTTTCTTGGGCTTGATTGCTGAGCCATTTGCAGTATTGGGAGTGCTAGGAACAGGCGTGGAGTTCCTTGACGAATCGACTGATGAATGCTCCACATCCAAAAGCCCGCCTCCTCTTCCTCGTTTCCTCTTCAACGAGGGCCCTTTATCGTTATCCTCTCTTTTCTGCTTCATATCTAAACACTTGATGTAATGGCTCTGTATACTACGATCCCCAATAGGTCTGTTGCACGAGTTGCAGATTTTGTACCCGAAATTGATGGACAAATACGACTTATCTGGTACGGAGCCGGCTATAAGATTGGTTCTACTGGAGCTTTGGTCGTTGGGCTTGGGAATGATATCGAGCTTCTTATCCAAATAGACCCCTAGTTCTTTCCAAATCACCGGTTTCTTGGTGTCGGCGCTATCTTTAAGTGAACGTACAGCTGATAATGTAATCACTTGTTGAGACTTGGTTGCCATTCTCCAAGCTGAATTAAGCTTAAGCTTCTTGCCTGAAATAAGTTGCTGAGAGTCCGGGCGGTGTGTGGGTCCCAGTACAAACGGCGCTGCTAAAGTCCAATAAGTCTAATCGATTGATTAACTGCTTGGTAGTCTGATAGTGGTTGAAGCAGTTTGTTGATGATGGCGGCTCCCACGTGACTGGCATCACGTGTCAAACTCCCAAATCGTCACGTAGAAGGAAGCGTCAAATTCAACAACATTCAGTGTCACCACATGTTACGTCGCCAGGCTACTACCATCAAACTCACACCCGAAGACGTGTTGGAGTACGACGACTCGTTGGAGCGCCAGAACCAGCCGATTCAGTCCCAAAAAGAGGTGCTTCCGCCAGCCATCTTCCAGGAACGAGAGGCCAGTGATTCGTTACATCAATACAAGACGGAAGAGGGACCATCACGAAACGACCGTATCACCAGAACCAATTAAAAAAGGGCTCACCAAAACTACTAATATATTATAATAAAACATTAATCACTATACAATCTAAATCAACTATCAATCAACTACGTGAAGGGTTCTTCCCCTTGGCTTGATTTCAGGAAGCTGACACGCCAAGCCCAGCTTGGTTGTTTCTTCACTATGGGCGTTCTTAAAGTGTCGAAAGTAACTCAATAACTTATTACTTTTCATGCTCCAGCATCCCACCTCAATAATCTCTTTACAGTGGGCACAGAGCATGGCATCCACCGTTCTACTGCGATGGTCTTTCTTGCCTGTTCCGTTCCGATCTCTTTTTCTAATTTGGTACTTGCCATAGTGGAGACCTTCTGGAGTCATGAAATTGTTGGAAAAGATGCCGTGTTCCAACGTAAGATGTGACAAGTAGCTCAGGTTTTTGAACGGCAAGAACTTGACCTCTTCACAGTACGGACACAACCCACACTTGCTCTCATTGAGCTTCTCGCCATCCAGCCCAATCTCAAACCGATAGTACTGCGGCTCATATGGCGTATCTAACGAGTAGACTGCACTGGTCTTGTAGACTATATTGGTGATTGTGCCATGCAACTCGGAGATATCTCTGTCGTACTTGACTCTTTGGTGCACGCAGGACGATGAAGATATGCCTCTTTCTTGATAGAGCATCGTCACATTAGGTGGAACTGGCTCAAGCCCACTATTTTGGTACTGGTTGACCAAGTAGCTGCTCAATTTGGTCACGTTGTTGACGGTGCCTGTATATCCATTGTAGTTAATGGAACAGTGTAAGCAAGTCACAGTGGTGTCATCAAAATGAACCGAAAGGTGTAATGGGTTTGGACCAGAAATAGTAAATCTTTCCAGATCTTTTCCAGCATTTTGAAGTAGGTCAACATTATTTTCCTGTTTGGGTGGCTGGAATAGAGCATTGACTTGTTGCTTGACTGGTGGAAGTGAATGCGGCGAATAAAGAGGAATTACTGAGTCGAGATCAAGATCCTCAACGTAGCTGTCGAGCTCACCACCTTGACATTGCTCAAAAGGTTGGATATCTGAAGGTATGGAGTTTGACAACTCAAGTGTTGTCATGATTTCAGGCGTCGTCAGGTTAGATGGAGTCGAGGTGGAAATGAACAAGCTCGGGTCAGCTTTATATAATTCGGGGAACAAGGTTTTGATATCGTGAGGTGGTGTAATGCCGTAGTTTGGGAAGGTATCGGTGGTATAATTGTGGTAAAATTCGTCTATGGAATCCAGAGTAATGCTTTTATTTTTGATAGTTTCGACTGGTGCCTCCACTGGTGGCACTTCTCTTTCCAATTGGGCCTCGAGCAGCTCGACGATATCAGAGCCAAAATCAATGTTCAAGTCTAATTCTGCTTCTGCTTCGAGTACCGTGATGATTGGCTTGGCAAAGGTTTTGGGCTGCTCCAGCTGGAAGAACGACAGCGAAAACGACAGCGAAAACGACATGTCGGAGTCATGGACTAGGTCCAAATCAGTATACTCAGTATACTCATTGGTGTCTTTTCCACTGAAGTCAAGACTGTGGGTGATTTCGTCCAAAAACAAGTCTAGCAGCGATTGGTCTGTATGCATGTTGTGATAATATCCACAATTCTACATCCTCAATCATTCAGTCTTTTGTAGCCTTTAGTTCGGTTATGCCTTGTTGCATAGAATGGTTAAATGTGTCGCATAATACTGTTGCAGCATATAATTTGCACCCAAAAGCAAATGCACAGAAATAAACAGAAAAAATAGATATAAAAGAAGAAAGAAGAAATGTAGAAGAGAACCGTTCCAGTACAGAGATAGTAGGTGCATACTAGTTCTAGTTGTGCTTCTGTCTAGTTGTAGTTTGTCTAGCTCTCTCTGTGCACTGTAGATAAGAGTGCGAGCCCTGCACATATCACAATACCCGGTCAATACCATTACCTTCACTAGCTAGGTGGTTAAGTGTTGGTGGTTAAGTGTTGGTGGCTTAGTGGTGATTTGCCATTGGGTCATTGTTCTCTGGTGGCTTCAGGGTAGCGTTTGTCACCGAGCTGTGTAGTGCTCTTTGGAGCTTATAGTTAATCTCGTGGGCTGCTTACATTTATCCTGCATACTTCCCATCGCATAAAAATTATTCACGTCAATTAGCATTACTCCACAACTACACCATGGGATCCGGTATCGCCCTTCTAATCTTGTGTAGTGTCTTGGACATTGCTTCTGGAGGAAAGATAGGGTACTATTTGCTTATAGCAGCAGGATTCACTCATATCAAAGAGAGCGGCAACCGCAAAGTGACTGGTCAAAAGGAAACCAGAGCCAAACCAAAGAAGGAGTCGCCAATATATGCCATAGATTTTACCTCCACCACATTCACACCCAGCTCTACGTCTGTGCCCCCTAGCGCAAAAGCCAGTGTACCTCTTAGATCCCGAGCAAAACGGTCGCCACGGATCATCAAGGCGTCCAAGCCTCTTACCAACCCCGAAGAACCTACTTTGACCAGGTCATCGGTGGACTTGCTCAAGTCGCAGATCTACATCTTTTATACCACACTTACAGGCAGCTCGCAGCGTGTAGCCAGGTCGTTGGAAGAAAAGCTTGGGCAGTTGGAAGGCCTTGAAAAGCCACCTAAGCTTCTCAGTCTCGATGATGACGTGGATGATTTGGAGGAATACTTTTTGAAAACTCCCCAGAATGGAGATACTAAAAACATATATGTCCTTGTGTTGCCGTCTTATGAAACAGACTCGCCTATCGACTACTTTTTAGAGCATTTGGTCGAAACGTACCAGGACTTCAGAGTCGACAAGTATCCGCTTAGATCATTACTAGGGTTTGCGGTATTGGGACTTGGAGATTCGGAATCGTGGAGCGGCGACAAGTTCTGTTACCAGGCCAAGTTGGCTGATAAGTGGATGGGTAAGCTAGGAGCCAGAAGACTTTTTCCGATAGGAGAAGTGTGTATGAAGTATGAAGGAGAGCCCAAGGCCGAGGAATGGAACCAGTCGTTTGCGTCTTTGTTGGCGGACGACGAGCCGTTTTACATTGCAGAGAGTGACGAGATTGACGACAGTGACCAAGAAAATGAAGATACCGAAGAAAACGACGAATTGGTGGACGTAGAAGATATGGGCAGTATCATCAAAAAGTCGGGAAATAATGTGCTAGAGTCGAAACAAATGGTAGCAAAGGACTCTCCAACATTCAAGTCTCTTACCAAGCAAGGTTATACTATTGTAGGATCACATAGTGGAGTCAAGATCTGTCGATGGACAAAAAGTGCCTTGAGAGGAAGAGGCTCGTGCTACAAGTTTGCCTTTTACGGTATCAAATCGCACTTGTGTATGGAAACCACGCCTTCTTTGGCATGTTCCAACAAGTGTGTATTCTGCTGGAGACACGGCACCAATCCTGTGGCCAAGCTGAACTGGAGATGGGAGTTGGATCCGCCAGAAAAGGTCATGGAGGGTGCCTTGCAGGGCCATTACCAGAAGATCAAGCAGATGAGAGGTGTTCCAGGGATCCAGAACGACCGGTTCCAGGAGGCTTTTCAAGTCAAGCACTGCGCATTGTCGTTGGTGGGAGAACCCATTTTCTATCCTCATATCAATGAGTTTGTAGGCATGCTTCACCAGAAGCACATTTCGTCTTTCTTGGTGTGTAATGCCCAACATCCTGACAACTTGGCCAAGTTAAGTAAGGTCACCCAGTTGTATGTCAGCATCGATGCCCCTACCAAAAAAGACTTGAAGAAAGTAGACAGACCGTTGAACGGAGATTTCTGGGAAAGACTCCAAGCATGTTTGGATATCTTGAGAACCACCCAAAGTCACCAGCGAACTGTCTTCAGACTCACCCTAGTCAAGGGTTTCAACATGGATGATATAGAGAGTTATGCCGATATGGTTATCCAAGCGCAGCCTTCACAAATTGAAGTCAAAGGTGCCACTTTCTGCGGCTCTTCCAATGGAAACGGTAATCCATTGACCATGCAAAACATTCCCTTTTATGAAGAATGCAAGCAGTTTGTGATTTCTTTGACCAAAGAGTTACAATCCAGAGGCCACGATTATGATATTGCGGCCGAACATGCCCATTCGTGTTGTATCTTGATCGCCCATACCAAGTTTAAGATCAACGACAAATGGCACACCCATATCGACTACCCCAAGTTCTTTGAATTGTTGGAAAGCGGCCAGGATTTTGTAGATTTGGACTATGTTAAAGAAACACCCGAGTGGGCCGTTTGGGGTTCTGAGCAGGGTGGGTTCAATCCAGAAGATACTAAGTTTGATAGAAAGGCTGAAAAGTTGAAGAAGAAGTTGGAGAGAGATGAGCTTGCGCAGAGGGTCATGAAAAGCACCTAACTCACTATCACTAACTTTAACTACATTTAAAATCACTATTTAAAGGATATAACTTGCTACAACTAAATTAAAAACCATTATAAGTGATTGGAGTTCTCGTTAGTGCTCAGCTTATTCAAAACTTTAACTGGTGGTATAGTTGAATTGAATTTAATAAGTGAAAAGTTAAAGTTTCCTTGGAGTATACTTTAAATTATTAACCAGTAAATAGAATAAATGAATATCATAAATAAAGTTAGCAAGTGGTATACAAGACAAATACGGAAGCATAGTGGTCTCTTCGATGTAGCTATCGCTTGATTTAGTGACAACTCTTGTTTACCGGTCCCTCTCGTTTTTGGGTGCAAATTTTATCGAGTGCGCATAATTAGTCTTGAAAAGTAGATGCCACTGTCGTGGATGATAAATCTGGTAACATAGGCTGTTTCTACTTTCTCTGTCCACTTGAACATTTATTCTATTTTTTTGACCTATTCTACTGTTACTTCCCAAATAAATACGATGCTCTCTTGCCGAAATGGTTCTCTCGCTCTGGTGTCTTTGGCAATATCTCTGTATTTTTGATTTGGCTGCGAAAAAATTGATGCGATCATATATGAGTGCTACAATGTTAGGGCTCACTAACACTAGAGAGTTTTAGAGAGCTAGATGATGGGGGCAGGATGTTCAAGATTTCCAATGCAGAGTGCAAGCTTGCAGAATTGGAAAATGCAAGGGTACTGTGCCGATATTGAAGAGCATTGATTTTCTTTGGTAATACTTCTCATTTCTCAATTCTTTTGAGATGAGTGGTTTGGATTACAAGTTTATGTAAATTATTATTTTATGAGCTGCTCCCACTATCTTCTCAGACCTCCTGCGTTGATTTTGATATCTGAAAATAATTTGCTAATACCCATTATCAAATTATGAAACTAGTTGTTGTGCACTTACAGTGGGTGATAATTTAATATTTTCTCATTTTTTCGTTTTTTGCACCCAAAATGATACTCAGGCAGTGAGGAGCAACTTTCGAAATCCCAGTCAATACTGACGAGCCAGTATGGAGGCTTAACTTCAGAAGAACAAGGAGAAACCGTAACATGGCCTTGGTATCATCGATACCCCATTGGCAGCAATTCAAGCCTAAGTTGGGTATGGTACATAGACGCACTAGCGATCAGCAGAACTCAAAGCAAGAGGCGCAACGGAGTGAAGTTCAGGTATATTTCTACAAATAAAACACGTTGGAACTAACATGTGTAATATACGAAACGGCTCATTCCTGTATTACCTTTATGTTGGTCTACTTCTCGGGCCTCCTATCTGTCTTGGTGATTCTCCAATCTCGTCACCTGACGATTTTTCTATTCAGAAAAAACACGTTTTAACGAAATATACTGATCCCCGAACTACCCTGAATAATTAGGGTGTTAGGACGATAGAATGGCAGTGATAAGCAACTTAGCCAAACCTAAGGATGGAGAAGTAAAGAAAATTGCATTTATTCATCCCGATCTTGGCATAGGTGGTGCCGAACGCTTAGTGGTGGATGCGGCCGTTGGGCTACAGCAATTGGGCAACAAGATCACGATATATACATCGCATTGTGACAGAAGCCACTGTTTTGAAGAGGTGTCGAGTGAATTGCTACATGTAAAAGTGTACGGGGACTTTTTGCCCACCACAATCCTCAAGAAATTCCATATATTATTTGCAATTTTAAGACAATTCTACTTAACATTGAGACTCATCATAACTGGAGAAATCTTGAAATACGACTACTTCATCATAGACCAGCTATCATTCTGCGTCCCTCTAATAAGTATTTGCAGTCGCAGCGACTCAAAAATCCTTTTTTACTGCCATTTTCCCGACCAATTATTGACAGTCCGCAAGGGCTGGGTCAAACAACTTTATAGATTACCGTTTGATTTATTGGAAGAATGGAGCACGGGATTAAGTGATAGAATAGTAGTCAACTCCAACTTCACCAAGCTGATGTTCCACGAGACTTTCAAGAGATTGGGTGACGTAGAACCTGGCGTTATATACCCATGTGTGGATACAGCCCCTGTAGAAGACCCAACCACTGACGAAGAAGTGTCCACCTTTTTCAAGGGCAACAAATTTTTTTTGTCGATCAACCGATTCGAGAGAAAAAAGAACCTTGATTTGGCCATCAAGGCGTTCGCCAAGTTCAAGAAATCGGTTCCAGGCACCAATGCCATGAAAGTAAGGTTAGTGATAGCTGGAGGCTACGATTCTAGAGTGGCCGAAAACGTCGAGTACTTGAACGAATTGGAAAAACTCTGTACGTCTCTCAAGCTCACTACTTTCACTATTCGCGGGAAGCTTATAATCATGCCTCCTGCCACCGATATCTTATTTTTGCCTTCTATCAGATCGTCTTTAAAGGTATCGTTGATCAAAAAGTGCGAGCTTTTATTGTACACGCCGTCGTTTGAGCATTTTGGCATCGTGCCTGTCGAAAGCATGTTGTGCGAAACGCCTGTGTTGGCTGTAAATAATGGAGGTCCGCTAGAGTCAATAGTGAACTACGATGGGTCGAATCTCGATGTGGCTACGGGGTACACCCAAGAACCAAACCATGAAAAATGGGCTAAGGTAATGGTCGATTACTTCAATATGGGGGACGAAGCCAAAACCAAACTTGGCCAAAACGGCCATTCTAGAGTATTGGAGATTTTTTCTAGAGAGCAAATGAGCTTACAGTTTTTCCACCATTTACAGAATATAGACACCCACGCAGCAGAGTTCAAGTGGTGGAAACAAGTAGCAATAGTTATATTGGCAGTAATCGTGTATACTATTTTATTTTGATATGTTTAATACATCTTTAACGGCCTTCCACAACCCAAGCAGATTATCGGGCCGTTGGTAATGGTCTGATTTCTCGTACACACCCGAACCTCCGCTCCCCCAAAGATTCAAAAAACCAGAATCGCTCTTACTCTTTGCATCTAGCTTTCCATTCCCCTTGTGTCGTATGAACCACTGCTCTATATGTACAGGATACAGATCCATAGTTCTGGCGAAGGCATTGCGTAGCTCGGTTTCGTAGATCAACTTCATTTTGTGGAGACTGGTACTGGGAGACTGGAGATTGTACGAGCGAATGTTTGCGTTCAAGAGCTTGGTTTTTTCTCGGACATACTCGAGCTCGCTACTACTCAAAAAGGATTCCTTGTACTGGATGATTTTGACTTCATGATCCAATGACATCAACATAGCGACACTGGTTGCAGCATGGATCCGCTGGTGTAGTGCTGACCGATTTACAATCCAATTAAACCACAACTTATCTAGATCGTCACGATATCTAGACATGGAAGATGCTATATTCTGCTGGCTCTCGACCCACGGAGGCAATGTTTGTTGCTTGTTGAGGACCTGGTTCATGAAATAGTTTGAGTCTCTACTATTTCGCAAGTGCTGTCTATCAAGTGGCTTGCCTCTGACATGAACCATGTTGGGGTCTTCAAACTTGCCGGTGGTTTGGTTCAATGACGCATTGATCCGGTTACTGGCAATGCTATTGACCAAATCAACCCCGGGTGAGTTGCCTACAAGCATCGCGGGTCCCAACAACCGCTCCTTGTACATTTGCCTGAACTGCTCCGACTCCGATTTCTCATCCTTGCCCAACTTATAGTCCAAGCTTGCCCCCTTGGCGTTGGTAAGACGATCCTCAAGCGATACTGGTGGGGTGAAAATGCGATCGTGCGTGGGCTTTGCGCCAGGTTTGGTATCAAGTATCATCCTCATGTTGGCATCGTGCACCGATTCGGTTCCGGTCCAGGGCCTGGAGTTGTAGATGTCTTTGGCATGTTTGTTGCGGTCCAATACCGACTCGCTTTTGATGTACACCGATGCTCTCACTTGCTCATCACTGGGGTTTCCTGAGTATTTGTCGTAGATGCTCTTCAAGCCAGGGTCCGAGCTGAGGGTGGATGGTGTTCCGACAGCGAAGGAGATCTTATTGTCCACAATCTGCTGGAACCTTTGAGCGATGGCCGAGTTTTCATTGCCACCTTTTGGTTGTACATTGCCACCTTTTGGTTGCACATCGCCACCTTCTGGCTGCACATCGCCACCTTCTGGCTGCACTTTGTCGTGGGTTGGTGCTTTGGCTGCAAGGTTTTTTCCCGCGACGCGTGAAACCGCTCTGGCTTGTATGTACGCACCTTGCCGCGTCATCATGATCCGTTTGGTGCAGTTAGTTGCCATCGGTCTCATGCTCGCTGATGCTGACTATTCGCATTGCACTGAATCGCACGGCTACGCACTGACTATTCGCACGACAATATTTGTACTGGTATCACACCTTCGCATTAGCAGAATATTTTCAACCACTACCTTTAGGTACTTTCTCCTCTAGATACCCATCATTTGCAATATAAATTACTGGTGTAAAACTTACATATTCATTTTGATATATAATTCGTATCTAACCATCAGAAGTTGTATGCCTACTAACAGAAGTATTCATATCAACTATGCATTGTCTCCTTGTATTGGAAGAGTTCCTCAATTTATGCCTGGGCAATAGGAACAACACCACTATACGTAAACAATCCGTTACTTTGAGGTATTTTTGACTATATTCGTAATACCACACTTCTCAATTGAGCCTTGGTTGCAAATTCAACACTCGAGAATATTTCTTGGCTGACTATAATATTTTTTAGCTTTTTCAATGGCTTTACAATGCATAGAATATCAATATACCTGATCCCAATACAATCACCATCAAAAACATCAACTTTAGCACAAACGAAAGCACATCTTCGCGCTTTCCTCCTGCCGATATAATAAGTTGTTTTTCTACATCTATGTCGTCCATCAACTTTATCTTGCCTTTAGGATTCTGGCCGGCAAATCCGCTAAAGTGACTGGCATAAGGGTTGGCATCTTGCTTGATGATATTACTAAGAGTGGCAGACTCGACCGAACTGATCGAACTGGAATGGTCTCGATTCAGAGGAACCACTGAGACCTGCACTGTGGGTCCTTTTGTACTGGTAGAAGCCGATCTGGCTCTCGAATTCGATGGCTGCGACGAATGATACGATGTGGCTCTTCTAGGAGGAGCTGGGGCCTGTGGGAAGGGAGTGGATGCGTTGTCTTCTGGTCCTGCCATGGTACTCTAATGAATGTAAAATGTGTATCAGCCTCGCATATATATACTACCGCATCATAAGGGCGGTTTCCTTTTATATAAGGAGCCGTTTATGGGGGAGGGGCATTTACACTGCAGGCACCTCGCAGTGGCTTAATTCGGATTTGCGCACTTATTTGGACGCACGGCTAGCGAATACTACATGGACCGCCTTTTTCTAAAAATAGTGAGCAGCGATGCAAATATCAGTATAGAGTCTGATGTGTCATCTACATCATCCATGTAACCGTTACGCAACGCCCATGTAACCTACACATAGAGTGTTGAGAATTGCGTGGCAGTGGGTGGGTAGCGCGAAGGGGTAATGAGATCATCGACCCGCACGTTTGTCAAATGGGTTAGTACACACCCATGCTTAATGATCTAATACAGATCTGACGTGGTCACTCCGGGCCGCGAGCCCCAGCATATCGGAACTCCCCTCCTGTCCACGAGCCCGCACCACCAAGTGCCCGACCAAGTGCCCGCACCAAAGGCCCGCACCACAGTGGCCGAACCGGTCACCTGCGGCTACACGTGACCAACCCATTTTTGGTCACATGCTCCGACTAAACTCTGGCGTGGCAGGATGGACCTGCACACAGCCAGGCGTGAACACTCCAATCGTTGGACGAAGTTCAAGACAATTCGAGGAGCAAACACAGCCAATACATTAAACTTATACAGCTATGTGGTTATTTGAATGGTGTATGTATAACGAAAATGATTGATTTGGCGCAAGCACTAACAACCAGTCCAAGATGTTTTGTCCTCATTAGGATTATGGAACAAGCATGCCAAATTATTGTTCCTTGGGTTAGATAACGCAGGTAAAACAACTCTCTTACATATGTTGAAGAACGATAGATTAGCCACCTTACAGCCAACATTACATCCTACATCTGAAGAATTGTCCATAGGTACTGTGAAATTCACCACGTTTGACTTGGGTGGACATCAACAAGCCCGTCGTTTGTGGAAGGATTACTTCCCAGAAGTCAACGGGATTGTTTTCTTGGTTGATTCCGCCGATCCAGAACGGTTTGCTGAATCCAAGGCTGAATTAGAATCTTTGTTCAAGATCGAAGAATTGAGTCAGGTGCCATTTTTGATTTTGGGTAATAAAATCGATGTCCCAAGTGCTGTGGGCGAGATGGAATTGAAATCTGCCTTGGGCTTGTACAACACTACAGGTAAGGATACCGGGAAATTGGCAGAAGGGAACAGACCAATTGAAGTTTTCATGGTATCTGTTGTCATGAGATCAGGCTACGGAGAAGGATTCAAGTGGTTATCCCAATACATCTAATTAATGAATAAACTCAAGATAATACTTATAATTACTTATAGTTACTTATAGTTACTTACATCTTCTTACATCTACTTACAATCTACTTTGTTATATTATATTCTAGTGTAGTTCGTTCTGGTGACATTTCTCACGTGATCGCATCACTCATCGAGGTTTAGTAATTTTTTTAACCATTGCTAATCAGTATCAAGGAGATTAAATCAGAATGAATAAAGGAGCACTTCATCCAGAGCAGAAGAAGTGGAAGGCGCCAAAGGGCCCCAAACCAGTTCAGCATAAAAACAAAAACGAAATCGGGTTAGGTAGAACTATTGCCAACCAAAGACAGAAAGAGAACCAAATCCAATACTTGCCAGATGGAGAAATCAGATTCACCACCGATAAAAAAGAAGCAGACTGGGTCAAGATGAGGTCTGTGACCCAAGAAAACTCGCTTGATGAGTTTTTGAACACAGCACAATTGGCCGACACGGATTTCAAGGCGGAACGTCAGCAGCAAGTCAAGATTATCAAGGTAGGAAACACCTCAATTGTCAACCAAACCGGGTTGCTTTCACCAGAAGAGATAAATGAGATGAAGAGGAAACATCATTTGCATGAAGACAAATTGACCATTCCAAAGAGACCCAAATGGTCCAAGTCACAGTCGAAATTTGAAATCGAGAGGCAGGAAAATTTGGCGTTTTTGCAGTGGAGAAGAGACTTGGCTGCGTTGACCGAAGTCAACGACTTGTTGCTTACTCCGTTCGAAAGAAACTTGGAGGTCTGGAGACAGTTATGGAGAGTTGTCGAGAGAAGTGACTTGGTGGTGCAAATCGTCGATGCCAGAAACCCCATCTTTTTCAGATCGGTGGATTTAGTAAAATATGTAGACCTGATTAGCGACCCCGCCAGCAACAGACCCAAGAAGAACTTGTTGTTGGTCAACAAGGCCGACTTGTTAACCAGAACGCAAAGAATCAAGTGGGCCGAATATTTCAAGTTGAAGAACATCAAGTACGTCTTCTTTTCAGCAGCCAAGGCCAATGAAATATTGGAAAAAGAGAGAGAAGAGCTTGAAAACTCCAAGAATGGCATCATAAGTGCCAACAAAACGGCAGAATCTACGGTGTCAGAGGTGCTTGAGGACGCCGAAGAAACCAACGAAGCCATCAGAATCTTGAGGGTTGAAGAATTGGAACAGTTGTTCATGCAAGAAGCACCCAAGCTTGAAGCAGACCCAGACCATCCCGAGAGAAAGTTGCAAATCGGATTGGTGGGTTACCCAAATGTAGGTAAATCTTCCACCATCAATGCATTGGTGGGGTCCAAAAAGGTGTCAGTCAGTTCCACTCCCGGTAAAACCAAGCATTTCCAAACCATCCACTTGTCGCCCGATGTCTTGTTGTGCGATTGTCCAGGGTTGGTGTTCCCTAACTTTGCCTACACCAACGGTGAATTGGTTTGTGACGGTGTGTTGCCTATTGACCAGTTGAGAGAACACATTCCTCCTGTGTCGTTGGTGTGTCAAAGAATCCCAAAGTACTTCTTGGAGGCCGTGTATGGTATCCATATTCCTATTCAAAAAGTGGCTGACGGTGGTAACGGTGTCTATCCTACAGCTCGTGAGCTTTTGAATGCTTATGCCAGAGCAAGAGGGTATATGACGCAAGGGTTTGGTTCGGCCGATGAACCTAGAGCTTCCAGATACATCTTGAAAGACTACGTCAATGGTAAGTTGCTATTTGTAGTGCCACCTCCCAAGCATCTTGGTGATGATAACTGGGACTTGCCTACGTTGGAAGAAGCCAGAGAGTTCAACAAAGAGATCTACGGGTTAAAAAATTTGCCTGAATCCAGACAACAGCAAATCATAGCTGCTATAACAAGCAAGAACTTATCGATAGAAGACTTTGACTTGGCTAATGATCTTTCGAAGTTGAGTTTCTCCATGCATATAGGAGACGATGAAGAAGACAAGTCCAAGGCCACAGGGGCCAAGACCTTATTCTATGGTGGTAAGCAGGCTGCATTGGAAAGTGCTGGAGACGATTTGGATCGTGAGTTCTTCAAAATGGGAGGGGTTAAAGGCAAATTGAACACTCCATTCCATAGAAGCGATGGTGACAATCAAAAGAGTGGGGCCAAGAAGCACAACAAGAAGAACAAAAAGCAAGAGAAGAAGATTAGAGTCGTGGGTTATTAGGGTCATGATATGAATACTTATAGAGGTTAGTTATGAATACAATTCTGTCACAATTCACTTGATCGTACACATACATTGTTCATATACATTCGTTCATATACATTCGTTCATATACATTCGTTCATACACATCATTCAGTTAATCGTTCGCACAGACACATTCGCACATACACATTCGCACATACACATTTATTTAATAACTCGTTCGCACATACACATATTCAACTCGTTCGCACCTTCGCACTCGCGCTCTTTCGCTCTACTCGCACTCCCACTTTCCTATACTTCGATCTCTTGTGTTCCTCCTACTTGTTCTTGTTCGTTCGCACATTGTTTGATGTGATTTTTGCAAGACGACCGCTGAAGCTAATAAATAGAGAATACAAAAATCTAATAATTCAAATACTAATAAAGGATATGTAATGTAGAAAGAGCAATAGGAAGACTGCGAATAGGGTAGGTGGGAGGGGACAGTAGGCATACTGTTGTGAGATCCGGGGAAATTCACGTGTTTGGGTAAGTACCGGTCTGGGTGCAAATTGGGAACCCTCCTATACAATGGGCCCCACAACTGTACCTTCTCCTATATGCCCACTACCACTTTTATGGTGGCCAGACTTCACTAGTGTTATAACTGGTCAATTAAAATGAGTTTGAGTACCAGTATCAGAGGGCCTATATCCACTGACCCAGGTGACCGGAAGTCAGCAAAGCACGTGTAACGCCCGGATTACACTGCTCGCAAACCTATCTTCGAAGTCTTCTCTTACATTTGAACAGCGAGAATGACAATCTATAGTGAGAACATTGTAGAGAATTAGCGATAGAGAAATTAATCAAAGTGTAAATCTCTAGAGAAAAGTAGCGTGGTTTATTGCTTTCCAGTGTAAAAAGTAGTGTGTTCCAGTGTGAACCAATATATTAAATTTAAAATACTTAGTAGATTCTGAAAGATGGACCCATGGTAGATTTGATAACCAAGGAACCAACGTTTTGCCAGTTCTTCTTCAACAAAGAAACCAAGAAGTTAGCAGACATCATGATTTGGTTGACCAAGATGTCTTCGTCCATGTCGACGTTACCGACGGCAACAGCCAAACACAAAACCTTCTTCAATTGGAACTTGATGGTGGACTTGACGTCAGTGACCTTTCCGTACAAGTCATCGTTGTGGGAAACTGGGGTTGGGAACTTACCAGCCTTGGACAAAGTTGGACCTAACAATCTTGGGATTTGCTTGATCAAAACTTCGGAAGCAATGAAGGCGTTGTACTTCTTGGCCAACTTCTTGATCAACTTCTTGTTCTTGTTCAACTTCTTCAAGTCATCGACGGACATGGCTTCAACACCAACAGACTTGGCTCTGTCGACATCGAAAGCATCACCAAAGATACAGATGGTCATGTTTGGTCTTGGGACGTTTGGCAACTTCAAAGAACCAGAGAAACGCTTGTCTCTTTGAGGGTCGTAGTTCTTCAAACCGACTTGCAATTCGACGGTTTCCAAGAAGTTTCTCTTCTTGGTTTCGGTGGAGAATTCCAACAACTTTTGGACATTCTCACGGACGTGAGATGAGGTGATTTTAGACATCGTTAAAAGTTACGTCTCCCAAAATAAACTTGGTAAATTACTGATTCGACGAGGATGAAGTCTTTTAAACTGATGAAAGAATTTTGCTTCTCTTTTAAACGTTCGCATCGCGACAGTGGTGAAAAATCTGAGTAAAAAAAAAATAGGATGTGTGTGACAAAAGAAAAACTGGGCGTGCTAATCATGTGATTCTATTAGGGCTCAGGCCCTAGGAGCGTCTGGTGTAAATATGCGATCCACTGCGATAGACAAGTAATTAATCGATGGTTAGTACTTCAATTAGGATGAAACATATGGGGTTTGCGGGACTTTCACGGTCAGTGCGATGGCTATACTCTTCTGCAACTAGAAGTGCTAGAGAAGCAGACATTGGTGTAGAACGTATCAAGATCCCTGACGTGGGCAAGCCCCAGACGCGTCAGCAGAAGATGGATAGTATCAATATGAGAATGCAATCGAAACTCTTCAAGCTAGATAACGAATTTCAAATTTTTAGTAAAAGTGTGCGAAAAGTGATAGATTTGGGGTGGGTGCCCGGAAATTGGATTCTGTACTCCAAGTTCCGCATGTGTCAGATCCACGAGGTGGAGGATCACAAGTTCAATGAGAAATGCCACATCCTTGGATTTGACATACTATTTGGAGCCCCTCCGCCAGGAGTATCGACCATTCAGGGTAATATATACTCCAAAATGGCCCACACTAATATTCTCAAGCATTTCCAGGAAATAGCTCTCAGAGAACTTGACAAAGTAGATTCGCCGCGGAGATACCGCAACAAGAGTGCCGACATAGATATAGACGATTTGGCCAGGAACCTTGGCAACTTGTCGACTGTAGATATTCCCGAAGATATAGTTGAAAAGGGATTGGCCAAGAGAGCTCAGCTTTTAGAGAAAGTAGAGTACAGGCCCGATCTCATCCTATCGGATCTAGGCAAACCGTTTATGCAACAGGATGGCTTTTTCAGTCAAACCAACTCTAGGCCCTACATCAGATTCAACAACAACTCATCTTTGAACAGACCCACCCTTGATCCTCTTAAATCAAGTATAGACCTCGGCAATGCCTCTTTGTACCTTAGTCTAGCAGCTTTGAAACCATCGGGCACCATGGTGGTGAGACTACCTAAAGTAGATGTGCAAGACCCAGAGTTGCCATTGTTCCATGAACGATTAAAGCAGGCATTTAATTCGGTGGATCTCTGGAACCCTTACGGAACCAAGTTAGACATTTCCGAGCTGTACTTTATTTGTAGAGACAAGAAGAAAGATGATGAAATTGGCACCAAAGAGATATTCAAAAACTAAGTTAGACGTGGTTAACGTGGTTGAATATAGTCAAGAAAGGATAATATACACTTACAATCGAAGTACATTAGTATCACTACACTGAAACACTACACTGAAACACCACACTGAAACACCACACTGAAACACTAAAATCTTTCACCACCAGTGACCAGTACTCTAAACACCATACCTCTATCGCTATTTTTTCCGTCTCAATAGTTATACTTCATGTACTTGTCTATTACCTGTCGTGATATCCTAGGCACACTCGCTGGGCTTCAAAAGATGTTTTGTCAATATTCGTGCAGTTGAATGGCTGCGAAAAATACCGAAAAGGACAAAAATGGTAGAATTACTGATAATAGAGAGATAAATATACAGCCTCGAAACGACTCTATATTTACTATTAACACTTGATATTACTTGTAAGTCAGTACTAGACTGCATGAGACCAGATTCCGTACGGCTTCTAAAGACCACTTCAAAGATAACCGGGCCGGAAGTTTAGTTGATAGATTGATTTTTAGGTTCAGTTTTTATCTTGTTTTGACTGCGTAAGACGGTGCTAAGAAAGTCGTAGTTACCCCTTGAAGGCGCTTGGCGAATAAAAATAGCTCTATTTTCTTTCCTATATAAATCCCCAAAGAAATTTTAGTACTTATCAAAGTCTCCAATTGCGCAAAGAGAAGATATGAGAAGCCGCAAAAATTTTTAGTTAAAGTTTCTACCCTGTTTGCGGCTTCCAGTATTATGGTAGTTGTAGTTTTTTTACTGCGTTGAATATATGAATTTTTATGTGACCATAAAGTTGTTGACTCATAATCAGTTCCAACGCTTCAAGCTTCATGAGCTGAAAGCGAACGAAGCGAAAGTAAAATTAATTCGCGAGCAAACGAAGCTCACTGGCTAGGATGTTCACATATATTACATTGACTACTGATCTCTCACTAATTGATAGTATATTTTGTAATGCCCAGTGGGTTATATTTTATAGACTCTAATCTACTTTTCATAAATCAAGAATTATAGACTGTAACGAAAGGAAATGTGACTTTCAATAGACTGAAAGTTATGCTTCAACTTCTACTTCAGCTTCAGCTTCAGCTTCTTCAGGTTGTTTTTCAGGTTTTTCTTCTTCCTCAGTTATACCATTAACAGCAGGCTCGCTCTTAGATTCATCAAGATCAATAAGAGGGGCACCAGTGGTGGTCAAGCCTGAAAAATCGTCAATCAATCTTTCGAGAATCTTATCTTTGTTCTTCTCGGCCAACTTAGCTTTCCAGCCATCAATAGCTTTGGACACTTTTTCTTCACCAAGAGAGTAGTTGACTCCAAATAACGAAGCTTCTGTATACCTTTCAGACTTGATTAACAAGTCCAAACATTTCTCTTTGTCGCCAACTATCCACAATGCTTGGAATGCTAAGTTGTACTTGCCCTTGACTTCACATTCTTTAGCTAACTTCTCAAGTCCTTCCTTGTTGTTTGAGGAAGATAAGAGCAATAATAAAGAGGAATAGTCATTGGCCAACCAGAAACAGTCCTGGGCCAATTTTATTTGCCATTTCGATAATGCAAGATCTCCCAACTTCTTCCATCTTGTAGAGTTTGCCAATTGAGTAGAGGGGTTTTCTTTTTGGTTGGTGGATAATAAATCGTATGCTTGCTTCAAGTTCAGGGTCGAGAGCGATATTTGGAATTTGGAGTCAAAGTCTTGTGACAAAGAGTATGATAATGATAAGTAGCCCAATTTCTCAAAGAATCTCGACAATTGGTTGGACTCAGTCTTACTAAAACTCGACAAGATCTTGGTGTATTCTGGAGATAAGTTATCGATTGAAATACTGGACAAGTCAGGGGTTTCTTCACCGGTTTCTTCATCTTTAACAGTCTCAGTAGCAAATTGTTCCAAGTCACCTCTCATGACCAAAGTCTGTAATTCCAAGACCTCGGAGTTGACAAACCAAGAGACAATATTGAACGACTTGTCGATCAAGTACAACTTGCCTTCTTGGGCTTTGTAGCCGATAATATAGTATTTATGGTCGAAATGTCCCAAATTTATCACCTCGCCTCCAACAAAGTAGTTCAATCTGTTGGTAGTAGCAGTGGTGTAGACAAAGACATCTCCAATGAACTTACCTGATAAAATGGGTTCTGAAGTAGGTAAAGTGTACAATACGTCGAAAGTAGACTCCGCACCTTCTTCGGGATCCAATTCGTTGGCAGCATAAGTCTCTTCAAATAACTCATGGTTGTAGCTTAAAAAGTAGATTTCGTCGTTTTTCTTGGATCCAATCGAATTGTTGGTATCTCCTACGCTGGAAGAAGTGATGATAGAGACCAATTCTCCATTATCGGACCAGACCACATCCTGAATATCGTCGTCCAAGTCGACTCTTCTGACCAACTTTCCGTGTTCCCAATCATAAAACGAAATGCATCCTTCAGACTTGATACCCAACAAGTACCCTGTAAAGATCTTTTCGGCCTGGTAAATCAAGTCAATAGCGAGATGTTCCTGGAAGTTTTTGAATATTTTGACCGATAATTGCGATTCTCTAATGGCATAGGTGCAGGTGTTCGAAATATCATGGGAGTTCCACGAGAAATCAAGCGCATTGCCGTAGGCCTTGGATCTCCACGCCAAAGAGGTGTATATGATATACTCACCGTCACCACACACGGCAGCGTAACGGCCATTAGGAGAGTGGCTCAACGACTGGGGGAAGATCTCTATAGTGCCCAATTCTCTTTGTTGTAACGACAAGGACTCTCCGTCTTTCAAGCCTTCGGTCAAAGAAGGTTTGAGGATCGACTGGAATACCTCGGTGTTTTTGGCGTAAATAAGCTTATTGTTGGAGTCCAACGAGAATAACGGCTCTTCGTTACCCAACTTAATAATGACAAAGCCTGAGTCGAAACCAGCCGCAATCAAGTTGGATTTCTGCAACATACCAATACACCAGGCCCTTTCAAGGCTATAGTTGATACTCTTTTCCAACTTAAAGGTATTGGAGTTCCAGAATCTAATAGTGCCGTCTTCAGAACCAGACACAATCAATGGCAAGTCTGGGTGGAAAATAGCAAAAGAAACGTTGGAAAGATGGCCTTCTAAAGTGGCCACACACGATTTGGTCTGGTAGTCCCAAATCTTGATAGTTTTGTCATCAGAGGATGTGATCAAGTAAGGCTTGTCGGCCTGAGGATAGTAGTCGACGTAATTGACCCCCTTGGCTTCGTGGGCTATCAAGGTAAAATTGGGCTGGGAAGAACCCAAAGACCAGATCTTGACGGTGCGGTCCAAACAGGCTGAAGCGAAGGTGTTTGGATCCTTGGGATTGAAATTGACACTCATGACGTAGTGCTGGTGGCCCTCAAACACCTGTTCCAACTTCCAGTTGTTGTCCCAATTCCACAACTTGATGGTCAAATCGTCTGAGGAGGTCAACACATAAGGCTTGGAGGGATGCACGGCAATGGCTCTGATGTAATCGGGGTGTGCTTCGAACTGGGTGATTTTTTCACCCGTGTTGTAGTTGTAGACTCTGATCTGAAAGTCGTCGGAGCCAACTACAATCCAATTCTTGCGGGCAATAAACTTACCGGTACGAACGGGCATGTCGGTGACCTGAATGGACTTGACGAGCGAGTTGGTGGCATACGACCAGATCTCGATCTTACCGTTGTACAAGGTGGTCAAAATCCATGGTTCGCTGGGGTGGAAATCGATTCCCTTGACACGATCGGATCGGGTGGAAAATTGCTTGACCACGTCCAATTTCATAGTAATGTAAGTGTTCAGCTAATAGCTAGTTTGAAATTGTAGCTTAGTTTAGCTATAAGTGAGGTGTTAACACGGTATCGATCGTTGTTGATGAAAAAGTGTTGGACGGTGCACGACCGGATACCTCGATCGAGCACCCACGCGAACACCACCGCGAACACCACCGCGAACACCACCGCGAACATCCACGCGAACACCACCGCGAACACCACCGCGAACACCACCGCGAACACCACCGCGAACACCTACCGCAGTGATATTAAATGATGATCTATTCTCAAACATGTCATGTGATGTTGATTATCCATCATGTACGTTTTCCATTACTTGTGTACTTTGAAAACGCCCTCTATATTGTCTCTCAGGTGCTTTTTTTAAGGGACCCTTTCTTGAATATACTGTAGATCTCGAACTCCGCGAGGACGCTCTAATTGCGCGGAGATCTGACTAAAGTAACCCGAAAACGCTCGGTGAAGGACTACTATTTCTCTGTATTACTTTCAATACTACTATTTGTCTACCACAAGGTCTACTGCTACTGTTCCCAAAGTACTTTCCTCGATCTTCACTACTCTCTAATGTACTCGGTTACTTTTTCTCTCGCACTGTTTCACTGGAGATCTAACGCTATGGCGGGTGCTTACGCGGAAAATTCTACACTAAATCTGGCGCGGAGGCTAGATATTAGAGTGCTGCATGGTAGAATGTTACTTTTTGCACCCACTCTCAGCGGGGATGTGGGTATAGGGACAATCAGTATCACTAAGATTGTTTGTATGGATGCTCATATGATGTTTATCCTATATATGTATGTATTCTATACTTCCATATGAGTGCTAGGATGTTTCCAAGTCTGGGAATTGCCAGGACTCGCGACAACTCTCTCTGTGTATTTATCTGGGAAATATCAATTACTGTAATGTTTATCTATTGTTCACATGGATGTCTATAAGTTTATCTAGTATACTTTCGCAACGCCCTCCTTCTCCTCTCTCAAATGCTTCTCTAATGCGTCCAAGTCATGGATATGTTCCATCCACTTGGTGGAAAACACCTGGTCCGAGAACTTTTCGCGCGCCAACTGCGACCCGTTCGAGCGCATGGTAGCGAGCACGTCGTCGGAGACCAACTCGGGATTAGTGACAAAAAGCTTGGTAAAAAGAGATTGTAGAGAGGGGAACGCTTTGTTATCAAACACTAACTCATCACTATTTTTAGTATGATGGGTGTAGTCTGGATCAGATTCACTTTTAAAGAAGAAACCAGTGTCGTTGTGCCAGGCAGGATATTCCTTACTCTGATCATACTTGGTGACAATATCTAAATAGGGACCGGCCGATGCGTGGCATATTGGGATCGCGCGCCCCAAATATTCCACTACCCCTATTCCAAAGTGTTCGTTCCACATGGCATTGAGCCCGTACTTGGCCTTTTCTAACCATCCTACGACCTCATCATACGAACAGTCCACCACGAGCTCGACATACTCTTCTAAACCAAAAGTCTTTATCTGGTGTTTGACACTAACGAGAGTATCGGTATCGTCACTAGTGCGACACGACCCCAAAAACACCAAAGTAGGAACACTGGAAAGATCGTTCTTGTGTTTGTTCAAAAAGAGAGCATACTCTTCCAAGATAAGCAGATGCCTTTTTTCGGGCCTAAACTGCGCGATATACAACATCTTGTTCTCTTTCACCTGTTCTGGCGGACTCAACTTGAAATTTTCCGTCCCACAAGGAGGATAGAGAATTTCCATCTTCGAGTGCCTGTTGAGCACAAAAATACTCTGGAGATGATTAAATGTCCACGAACCATTGGCAAGAACTACATGCACCAATGAACCTAAATACGTGTAGAAGTAGTATAAAGCCGTCCAATACAAAAACTTCACTGCCTCTTTGACATCACCAACGCCTCTAAGATTTACTAGGCTGGTGAATTTAGAGAACTTAAGCTTGTTGAACATATCGCGCTGAATAATAGGATAATGCACATACGCCATAATTGGAGCGCCTAGTATAATGTGCACAGGCAAATACGACCCCGGCAAGCCTATGGTATCAATCCATACATCCGGAGACAACTCATACATGGCTTCCAATGCCAACAAAAACAGGCCAAACAACTGGCCTGCCAAGGTGAAATGTTTCCAATACGAGCCGTCAATCAACCTACCAAACCTTCTCAAGTATATAAAAACAATTCTACTTTGATCAAGCCCAGTTATTTGGAACTTTTCCACCGCTTTCTGCAAGATCTGGTGCGGTTCCGCGTCGTTGATCGTGTAGATTGCAACCACATTTTTGTCTGCTGCCAATAACGTGGACTTTACAGCTTGCCACAATACGCGCTCGCCGCCACCGCCGTTATTTGCGTAAGGGTGGAAAAAACCGTAGAGCACTCTGCGATTAGGGTCGTCCACTCCGCGCCGGCGCATTTCCGTCATGAACTCCTCATTACAATCTTCCGGACACACTTTGAGCTTATTGTTCACAAAGTTAGTGTAGTACGAAGGATTGTTACTGGCCAAAACAAGCCTTCTTCTGAAACTGGACCTCTTGGTTCCAACATGGAGATAAATAGGCTTCGGATACTCCACCACCTTGCGGATCTTGTCCTGCCACTTCTCGGGAGGAACAAGGAAGTGGTGGGGCAACACCTTGGAGAAGCCCTGGTACACAAAGTACACCCCAAACGCAACAATCAACAAAAGAATCATAAATACCCTCCACCACCGCTTCGTCCTTTGTGATTTTTCTTATCACGGACAGCCCTAGATACCGGTCACGTGGCCCGCCGCCTGGTGGCCCGAAGCCCCTGCCCAACCCTTTCCCAATTGGGTTAAATTAGCTAACGCGTACGAAGTCTTCTCAACCTAAACCACTATTGCTACACTCCTACATTCCTACATTCCTAGACATTGTTGCTAATAAATTAATATTTCTAGTTGAAACCAGAAAGCAGCATCCAAAACTTACCACTACTTTTTTACCACTACTTTCTTACCACCACAAGTAACCATACCACCCTTACCGTCTATTCATTACTTGTGAATAGTTTTCAGTGGAAAAAGACCCACTACAGAAACACACCACCAGCTTCCACGTTTTATTGACTTTCATATCATTGCTCAATCAGATAATCTAATATGAATAGAGATAGCACTACAGTACATGTTCCCGAAGATACGTTCAATGTGACGGCCTCCGGAGCACCCGTCAAGCTCAAAACTCCTTTGAAGAAAGAGGAGTTGGAGAAAATCGCCAAACAACTCAAAAAGAAGTTATCCAAAGCATCCATCACCGCCAAACAGTCGTTTTCGCCCGGAAAGATTGTCACAAATGCCCAGACCTTGCCCAAGTCGAGTCCTCTCAAGAGCTACGTGGTGAAGAAACCATTGGGCTCTTCGCCGCTAGGTGCTGGACTATTATCTTCTTCTCCTAATAACATGTACTCACCAAACGGTAAGTCGCCTACCCATATTCGCACACCTGCTGCCATCTACTTATCGTCGTCACCGCTCAAGAATATCGCTGCTGAGGATAATGAAGAGGCGATGGAGTCGCCTACCAAGAGAAGAAAACCGTCACCTCTTAAAGACGGAAAGCAGCCTCAGATGATCCTTGAAGAGATTGCCAAGCCCGCTACCCCGTCGTTGAAACCTTCGTTGCAATTGACCGCTTCAAGAGGTGAAGAGAAACACGAAAAAAACGAACAGACCACGCCTACTTTGCAAAAAAGAGAGATCAATACACCTAACGTGTTACTCAAAACACCCGTGCAGTCTAGAGCTACTCCTTCACAAGGTGGTGCTTATAACGATGAAGAAGGTGCTGATTTGCTCATGTACTTGGCTACTTCTCCATCTCCTGCAAAACCTTTCTTTTCCAATACTCCTCGTGCCACCAACATTCTTCATCCTACCAACGCCTCGTCCTCTAACTCCCTCACCATATCTCACAAACCTTCTTCGTCCACTTCGTCTGCATCTTTCATCGCTCCTCCTCCCGTCACCCCCAAAAGACACGTTACGAATGCCACCAGAACCCCTCAGAACAAACTCACCCCGTCAATGAACTTGTTCAACAACCTTATCAATGGCAACTCCGGCTTGCCTTCGTCAGGTCTCACCCTTACCCCCACCGGCTTCAATATGAACGACTATATCAACTTCTTCACCCCTTCGCCTGGCGGAGCCAATATCCACAATTCGCTCAACAAAAACTTGTTGAAAACTCCTGACTTTAACAATATGATCAATGGTGGGCCTGCTAACCCTGAAGGCTCTGCCAATGGGTTGTTGGCCAAAAAGGTCGACGGCAAGGTTCTTAACTTTAATAAGGTGCTATTTGGAAATGGTGGCTCAGATACCCCAAAGTAATCCCGGTTTTCTTTGTTTGTGGTTCAACGGGTCTGGTTCCTTTTGAATAGTACTTCACTTCTTCTTCACTTCTTGTATTATACGTCGTTAATATATTGATAACTAAGTTCACTTTCAATTTTCCATAAATTGTCAACTAAATAGCCAAGACTTTATAGGTGTAGACCAGATATTTCCACAGCGGAACACTTCCTTTACTCAATTGTTTTATTTTATTCTGATAACACCTTTCTTATATAGACGATTTTTATGATCATCTCTCCTGAAAACCATTAATTGTTGGGAAGAAAGAATGATAGATATGATTTAATGAGACTTATTCCATAAGCCATCTTGTTCTTTGTAATTGGAGGTGTTGAGGGAGCCATTAGAAGGTTCAGAACATTGAGTTTATAATTCAGCCTATATCTGCTCATTTAATTAGTATTATTTGGTGCTATCAGCATACCTTGTGTAAGAAAAGATCCATGATCAGTTAAATTCATGTTGATAGAGGATTTTGAATTGTTTTAGTGACGGCTATTTTGTAAAATTTTGACATAATTTCAAGAAATAATATCAATTCTTTTACAAAATCATGGTGTATGAAACCGGATTTGCTGGTGAATAAAGAAACAAAATGGAATACCGTACTGTTTGTAATCTTTGGTTATTGCTGCAAACATTCAACTATGCAAAAAGTGTCGCCTAAATGTAAGACATATTACCCCTTTTAAGCCTCTCTCAAATACTTTTTGATTTTTATTCTACTGTATTTGCTTACAGTGTACTGTTTCAATCACTCATAAGTTTAATCATAAGTTTAATCATAAGTTTAATCACTTATAAGTGGTGGTGAATGGAGTTGTGCTCTTTCATTGGGTGCAAAATGCTAATGTGCATAACCTGTAAAATTACAACATGCAAAATTCCTGAGTACAAATTTTCATGCCATAGCAAGAGGATACTTAGATTTAACTCCAAGATGACCGCAGCTCAAAAGACTCAAGAGGCTGAGATTGAAATCGGCAAGTTGAATATAGAACAACCGGCCGAAGTAAGTGGCCCCTCAAAAGTTGAAAATACCAAAGGTGAAGATGATGTAGAAGATGAGGATAAAGCCGAAGACGGTGACAAGACCAAGAAGAAGAAAAAGAAGAGCAAGAAGAAAAAGAAGATCACCAGTATAGATTCACTGTACCCCGAGGGAATATTTCCAGAAGGTGAATGGCAAGATTATCCGCTCGATGTCAATAGCCACAGAACCACTTCCGAAGAGTTGAGATACTTGGACCGTCAGCAGAACAACAGATGGGAAGAGTTCCGTAAGGGGGCCGAGATCCACCGTCGTGCCCGTCGCAAGGCTCAGTCTTCAATCAGACCAGGCATGCAAATGACGGAGATCGCCAATATCATTGAGGATTCCGTCCGGTCGTACGCCGCAGCAGACCACACACTCAAGGCCGGAATTGGGTTTCCCACCGGGTTGTCACTCAATCATGTTGCCGCACATTACACTCCCAACACAGGCGACAAGTTGACGTTGAAAAAGGATGATATCATGAAGGTGGATATTGGAGTACACGTCAACGGTAAGATCTGTGACTCGGCATTCACCATGACCTTCAACGAAACGGGCAAATACGACACCATCATGGAAGCCGTGCGTGAAGCCACATACACCGGAATTCGCGAGGCGGGAATCGATGTCAGATTGAACGATATCGGCGCTGCGGTGCAGGAAGTGATGGAATCTTACGAGATGGAGGAGAACGGAAAAATCTACCCTATCAAATGTATCAAGAACTTGAACGGCCACAACATCGGCGACTTCATCATCCATTCAGGTAAATCGGTGCCTATTATTGCCAACGGAGACATGACCAAGATGGAAGAAGGTGAGACTTTTGCCATTGAGACTTTCGGCTCCACCGGTAATGGATTCGTCCTTCCCGAAGGAGAATGTTCACACTACGCCGTCAACCAGAACATCGACGATATCAAGGTTCCTACTGAAAGAGCCCAGCAGTTACTCTATAACATCCAGAGCAATTTCGGCACCTTGCCATGGTGTCGGCGCTACTTGGAGCGTACCGGTGAAGACAAGTACTTGTTGGCATTGAACCAATTGGTCAGGGCCGGAATTGTGGAGGATTATCCCCCAATTGCTGATATCAAAGGAAGCTACACCGCCCAATTCGAACACACCATCTTGCTTCATCCACATAGGAAGGAAGTCGTCACGAAGGGTGACGACTACTAGACAAAAGAGTAAATAACATCAATAAAACGAAAATTTGCAGCCGCCCAATTATGCACCGAATAACGCGGCGGGAGAAACGGCGGGTCATGGGGCGGAGCACGTGACCTCATGTGGCGGCCTGCCCAATCTACCCCTCCGCCCAGATTACGGTCACGGCACATGACAGTGGATGTGGGGATACTCTTGCGCAGCCCCTCTTACCGAAGAACCGCGTTCCGTATGCACCGTACGGGTTTCACCATGTGATTAGTGGCTAGACATCCCCCTCTACTGGCCATAATACGACGGGCTCAATCAACGTCTATTCATCTGAAAAACTACAGCCTAATGAGAAGCAATACCCAGAACCCATCCTTTGATCCAGTAGTCTTGATTCGACATCTATGTGATCAATATAAGCTCTTGTTATCTAAACTCTTGAACTCTTCTACTCTACTACCTCCACATTTTCTCATCACCTTTCGCTACTCTCGCTACCCTAAGCAATCCGGCTAACTTTCTCCGGTTATACTGCTCCTGCACACAGACCTATCCCCCCTCCCAGTTAGGAAAAAAATTTTGCTGGACATTATTTATATCACACTGTTCCTGTCTAGTCGAGGCAACATTGAATTTGATAGTGATAAATTTCCTCTGCACTATATTACACAAGGTTACCATTGATCTGTAATAGTTATCGACTAAATACATCCGTACAATCATTCTTGACCACCCGATTCGATTGATTGACTAATATCACCACATTTTTATCTTCGCCACATTCCTGGAATTGATTTCAAAGGACCTTGATTGATTACATATAATCAATTATTTTTATCAAGTTAATATCGATATCAACTAGCAATCATGGAAGTTTCTCCTAGTTTATTAGAGTTCAGAGGTATGTAAGAGGAGGAAGTAAAGATGGAAGCACAACAATAAGGGATGAAAGTCGCCGGCCAATGATCGGGGGAAAGTTCCAAATGCCATTTTACACTACAATTGAGTGTTTCTATTTTATTTTAAATTGGTACTAACAATTTTTAGGAACCTTTACCAAGCAATCTACTGAATACTTGAAGTTAACCAACACAGCCAAGTCTCCTCTTGCTTTCAAAGTCAAGACCACTGCTCCAAAACTCTACTGTGTCAGACCAAACGCCAGCGTAGTCCAACCAGGTGAATCCATTGATATCTCCATCATCTTGCAAGGATTCTCCCAACCATTACCAAGTGACTACAAATGTAAAGACAAATTTTTGTTGGTGTCGTTGCCATGTCCAGAACTTACCGACGCCTCCAAGGTCGGAGACATTTGGAGCGAGTTGGAAGCAAAGTACAAATCGCAAGTGGTTTCCAAGAAATTAAGAGTCTCGTACGTTATCACCGACTCTGACGAAGATACCACCAACGGTGCTGCCGACGTGTCACACAACGGCAACGGATACCACGACGGCGATGTTTCCCACATCAACCAAACCGTGATAAACGAAGCCTCTACTGCTCAAGCCACTCCCGTCAAGTCCAACGGTGCTCCGTACGGTGCTGCTGGTGCAGCCAGCGCAGCAGCTGTGGCATCGTCCGGCCTCTCCAGAAACGACCCGGTGGCCGCCGCCAGATCCCCCCAAACCCCTGCCGTGCCTCGTGCCTCCCCTCCATCTCCTCCTGTCGCCCCAGCTCCTCCAGTTCCTCAACAACACGCTGAAAAGCACCAAGAAAAGTCCGCTCCTGTCCATTCCCAGCCTGCTGCGCTCGAACAAGCCAACGGTATTTCCCCACAATTGGCTGCCATCTTGGTTATTATTGCTTTCCTTCTTGGATGGTTGGTATTTTAATAATATAGTACAAACTCTATCAAAGACCGTACCATCAGATACCTTTTCTAGTCCTTGTCTCTCTCCTATAGGCTTTATTTCTAAGATGTATACTGAAACCAATAGTACAAACAGTACAAAGTAGACAAGTAACACTGACGTAGAATAATAGACAGTAAACACTGACGTAGAATAATAATACAAGTAACACTGACGTAGAATAATAATAGACAGTAAACACTGACTTAGAACATTAATAGACAAACTAGTAGGCGTTCAAGTCTATTTATCTGACTAGTCAGTGTTTACTTGTTAATTGTCGTTCAAGTCTATGTATTTGACTAGTCAGTGTTTACTTGTTAATTGTCTAGTAGACGTTCAAGTCTATGTATTTGACTAGTCAGTGTTTATTGTTAATTGTCTACTTGTCCACTACCTACGTTTACTTGCCTACTTTTCAGCGTATACTTGTCTTCTCATCAACGTGAACTGGCCCACTGTAAATTTCACCTTATCTATTTTCCTGCATGTATTTTTATGTTTTCGCGATTCACTCTAATTTTGGCCCGTCGAGAAAGAAAGAGGATAAGATTGATAGGCAATAGATAGAATGGGCACTGCGACTATCAAATCGGGGTCCATCAACTTGCTCAACACCATTGTGGGGGCAGGGATCCTTGCCATGCCATATGGAATGAAAAGTAACGGGTTGCTTTTCGGGTGTTTCTTGGTGTTGTGGTCCGCGTGTGCGTCGTCGTTCGGGTTGTACTTACAAAACAAAGTGGCCAAGTATACTCAGCAGCTGGGCGCCATTTCATACTTTAGCTTGGCCCAAATCACATATCCGCACTTGTCCATTGTATTTGACTCTGCTATCTCCATAAAATGCTTTGGCGTCGGCGTCAGTTACTTGGTGGTGATTGGAGACTTGATGCCCAAAATCATGGAAAGCTTGCATGTGGGTGCGGACTCGATCCTTTTACAGCGTAATTTGTGGATCACCATCTTTATGGTCACCATGGTGATTCCGTTATCGTATCTAAAGAAACTAGACTCGCTTAAGTATACCTCGATCGTGGCGTTGTTTTCCGTAGCGTACTTGATGTGCTTGGTGATTGAACACTATTTTGCCAACGATATCGATGTGCCCGAAAAAACTATCGACTGGATCGGCCCTATCTCGTGGAAACTGACCTTGAGCTCGTTTCCCATTTTTGTCTTTTCGTATACTTGCCATCAAAACATGTTTGCCATTATCAACGAGTTGAAAGCGCTGGAAACAGACGGCTCGCAAACTAGACAGTCCAACATTATTATCAGAAACGCAATTAGTGTCGCCGCTGCCTCGTACTTGATAGTAGGAATCATCGGATACTTGAGTTACGGTAACTCGGTAAACGGTAATATTATCACCATGTACCCTCGGGACTCTATCCTGTCACTTATCGGTCGTCTTTGTATTGTGATAATGGTCAGCTTATCTTTTCCCTTACAATGCCATCCATGCCGTGGTTCCATTAACCATGTATACCACTTTTTGACCGTAGGTGTGGTGTCTTCGAAACCAAGATCCCCCCACCAACAAAGCGGCTACACATCCTTACTGTCCGATATCGAGTCTCTTAATTCTGTAACAAGTGAGTCCATCCAGGACGAATCTTTTGTTTCCACCACTCCTATGGAAGGTGCTCAAGATACAGATGGCCATTCGCCTATCATCGTGCCTTTATCCAGCAGAAGATTCTATATCATCACCACCTCTATAGTCACTTTATCTTACTTGGTGGCCATTACTGTTACTTCTTTAGAACACGTTTTGGCTTTTGTTGGCTCCACTGGCTCCACTTCCATTTCGTTTATTCTTCCTGGATTATTTGGTTACTTGTTGATTAAACCACTCAACGGTGCTACTGAACTAAATAAATTGGAGCTTGCTTGCAAGTACGGTGGCTTGGCGTTGGCTGTCTGGGGAGTGGTTGTTATGATTGTATGTTTGAGTGCAACCATCTTCTTGGGCGCAACCCATTAGACCTTTAGTCCATCTAGATACACTATAAAATCACTAATATACACCATAAAATTCACTATCTTTGACATGTAAACTTTCATGCATAATACACGCTGTTTTTGAGACTACGAATGTGCCTGATTAATCCTTTTTCTTCTGGTCTGTCAATATTTGAAGTGCTTGATACCTTAATCATCTTGACTATCATACACTTTACCTTGAATGTTCGTACCTCCCACTTGCAAATGTCATTTTATTCTTGGTCTATTATACATTACTATACACTATCATACATCATATACCTTCATCATATCCTATTGATACTTGATCCACCAACTTGACGAACAAAAAGTCTTTCTTTATATGTTCTTGTATCAGACTCTTTTCAATCTGATTTTCGTTTCTTAATAATTTTCCTTCAACTGATATTTTATTGGCATAGTTTTCAATGTTTTCAACTGGAAGGCTGAAGTTTAATGCCATCTTATACTTGTGCTCAAAATTAAAGTACCTGATACTAAACTCAATAAAATCATTGGTTTTACCTTCACTAATCGGATACTTCAATGACATCAAATGTATATCCCTGTCCAAGTTCTTGAATTGTTTCCAAACCGATTTGAATCTTTTAAATCCTTCAATAGTATTACTGAAATTAATCAATTTAATGATTTTAGGACCAAACCTTTCAAGTAACCAAGAATTGAAAACTCGAGTTTGACTTTGTACCAAACTTACCTCTGTTTTCAATTGATTCTCAAGGTCTACTCGTACATCTACGACTCCATCATATAAAAATCTTAAGCCCGATTCGCTGCTCTTGAATTTAAGGTTTCCGAGAGTTTCCAAAATCTTGAATTTGAGGTTCAACACCTTAATTTCTTCAAGTTCGTACCTCCTCGTATTGTTCAAGGTGGCTTCTAACTCAGAGATCTCCCTCATTAACCCACACTTGATTTCTTGGTTTTTCTTCAAACAATTGTCTAGTTCTGCCAATTCACTTTGCTTTCTTTCAAGTCGCTCTTTATAGCCCACTATCTCTTTGGTAACTCCCTGAAGCTCATTTTTCATGGTCTCGAGTCTGCCCGAATCAACACCACTCAATTGTTCCTTAAACCTTAGAAGATTGCTGAGCTTCACCTTCAAATTTTGGAACATTTGTTTGGCCACATCGAGTATCTTATCAATTTGGTCTATTTCATAAATAAAACTGTCTCTATCCTCAACCAAACTTTGATACTTGATATCTAGTTCTTGTATCAAATTGCTGACTAGTTGGGTTCTCCAATCATACCAGGTGATTTTCGATTGATGTCTTGTATAATCTTTGATTAATTGCAATTTAACATTCAAGTTCAGTCTTTCATGATAATCAGACGAGTAATATTCCTTAAACAAGGCTGGGTTGTTGGATTCGATGGTTTCATTATACTCTGCGAACACCTTCTTTCCTTCCTGAATATTTTTGTTTAATTCTTCACAACTGAATTGATATAATGATAGCAATTCTAGCTTAGGATATGCCTTTATATAATCTTTCAACCCGAAATTCTCTTCATCTAAGCTTCCATTAGTCAAACTCAATCTTTTGGTGAGATATATGTCAATATCCAAGTCATCATAGAACTTGACTCCAATATCGTTCATAAACTCATTCAACTTCACCGGAATGTAATCGTCATCTTCATCCTCTGCAATCTCACTTACATCTTTAGACTCATCAGCATTCACCAATGGAACGAGTGTAGTTGTAACAACTTCTTCTCTTGATATATCTGCAACCAGTTGTGGCAGAGAAGACTTCCGTACTAGCACCTGGTCTTCTTGAGTAAGCTGCATTGGCTGTGATCCAAAATCTTCATTTTTCTCCACTATAGCTTCCGTATTTATACTTTCTTCTTCCACCACCTTTTCTAGTACTCTTACGGGTAATTCTTTAGGTTTTACTGGTACCACGACAGAAGATACTTGAGTAAGATCCATAGTTTGCTCTTCTTCTGGCTTTTCTGCTTGCTTCAGCGAGGCTATAGTTTGAGTAATGTCCATTGATTGTTCTTCTTCTACCACTGGCTTCCTTACAGATGATGTCTGGGTTAGATCCATTGTTTCTTCCTCATCATTCCTATTTAAAGGAGTCTTGATTTGAGTTTTTATTAGGGTAAGATCCATCGTCTGTTCTTCATTAATGTTATCCACTTCATCACTGGCTCCGTGGAAATTATTCTGATTTGGAGACTTATTGATGGACAAAAGTTGCAATTTGTCATTAATATCCGAATTCGACTTATCAACAAAGTCAGGATTTTGATCGTTTTTGGCCAACTCCTCGAAGACACTTTCTTCTTGTACAACGTTAGTTTTTGTGACTGACCATATTTTGGTTATATCCATACTAACATCATCCAATTGGTCAAGATTAGTGTAAATGATTTTATCAGTGTGATCAGCAGTCTTTTCTATAATCTCACTTTTTTTAGCGTTGTTCTCATTTCCATTATCTTGTTCAATCTCGTTATTCTCACTACTTTCAATGCCAGCTTCTACAGGGTATTCATTCAAACTGGGTAATTTGGCTGCTTCATTCAATCTGGGTATATTTTGAAAGTTTTGTACTTTTTGGGTTCCAGTCAACTCCATGTCAACCTCGTCATCATCTTCGTCAGAAGAGCTTAGCTGTTCCACTACGGTAGAAATTATGTGTTCTCTGTTCATTGGAACTGTTGGGATCTGTCCTGTCAATTCCATAGTTTGCTCTTCATTGTCATCATTGTCATCAGAATCATTTTCAATTACACTTTCAATAACATTAGATTTGATACCACTTTCCTTATTCTCTACTTCACCGTTATCATTATCTTTCTTTCCTTCTTCGTTTTCTTCATCGTTCACTTCGATCACTTTGTTACGTTCTTTGTTTTCTCTATTAAGCGTATTCAATTCGTCAACTATAAGATTGGTCTGGATCTCGATCTTGCTAAAACTATCATCATCAGAACTATCGCTCAACATATCAAGCCCACCATCGTCGATTTCTTCATTTGCTTCAGTCTCTCTTGATAAAACTGACTCTCCTGGTATATTTCCAATGGTTCGTCTTCTTTTTGAATCATTATCAACCGGAAGGAAATCGAACTTGTGGAGAGTCACTTCGGGTGCAAATGACACCCGCCGCTTGTTGCTGGGAATGGGAACGGTGTTATCTTTTAATATGCTTTTAGAGGGATTCCTGCTCTTCTCTGTATTGCCAGGCATCGGGTCCTCATTCTCTTTATCAACCGTCATGCCCTATATTGGTTGTTTTCTGGATCTATACGCTTTGATACGCGTTTGTATTTACATAAACAAACGTGATAATCGCGACGGGATGTGGTCATGTGACAAAGATCCTCAAGAGACAACGATTATACTTATACTGTGTATGAAATGTGTAGTACTCTCATACCATCTCTCTATAATCTCACAATTTTACGGCCAGCTGTAGTGATACTATAATTTGGCAGACATTAGAAATGTTGTTGCCTTTGTTGGCCCACAATTTGTTTAGTTACTACGTCTGGGTGCAAATGGATTGGGCCGTTACTTGAGCTATTCACGTGATCCGGTTTTACACAACATCTACTTAACATAAGTAGCTCAGTGTGGCATTGTACTTCCCAAAAGTACAACATGATATTTGCAGCCTAATACATTAATATTCTATGTTATTTTCGGCAAAAAGTAAGGTAAACGAGCAGACTTTTCTAAGGGCCATATCTGTTGACCTAGGTGGCCGGAAGTCGCAAATTCACGTGCGAAGACCGAAATGCATCTACCATAGAGAGGAACCCTAGTCTTGCAGTTCTTATTATTTTTGTTAACGTGTGAAAGGTCACAGTTCAAGAAGCACCAAGGCTCCGGGTGCCGCAAAATTTGAATGTAGTGTAGGCCGTTTTAGTCAATTCTGGGTGTAGTTGCTTCATTCGTGGTGACCTTTGGCTGCGAAAAATCAAAAGAGTACTCTTAATTCATATTGCCCATCTATGTAATCCTATTAGTCAGCTATCTACTATATATAAATATATCTAGAGCGTTGTATTTGATACTTTTGTCAAGAAGGCTCTAAATTTTTATTGGGAAGAATAAAAGCCCAGGTTCTAGGATTTTATGGATTTATCTTTCCAGTCGTAGAACCAATCGTCAATAATTCAAATAAACTAGTACACTTTTTCATTGTCCCGTAAGATCATAAACACCCAAGAAGTTGTTCAGTTTATATGAAGATGATTTAAGGTCTTAGTTAGTTAGTTTTGATTACATTTTCCACTTTTCTTATCTAGATTTTATTTTACTGTTCTCTTTATGTAAGTAGCTCTATACTGGCACGTTCTTCTCGATTATCAAGAAACGTCTCGTCTGGGATATCGAAATCCTCAACAACAGATTCAAAAGAGTCATTTATGAGGTTGGAAAGGATGAATCTGTCGACAAACCCGCTCATGACATGCGAGTGCTTATGGCTACTATTCAAGATTATAAGGTAATTTAAATGGAGCTTTTCAAAAGTCTCAAGGGTTAGCACAATAGGGTTCAAGTCATTGCATACTATCAACTGTGTTTCGGGTTCGAGCTCCACTTGAAGCATCGACCCAAACTTTTGTTCATAATGCAATTGGATAGAGAGGATGGAAGGGGTCAAGTTGGCCACCTGGAAGCTTATAATAGAATTTGGGTTCTGGTAATTGGTAGACAATTTTTCTTGCAAGTGCTGTTTGTTGATGTAGCCAAGAGATATGGGGTTGGAGTAGCTCACAATAAACGGGTATCCTTCATGGTTATCGTCACTAATGTAAGCAGCAAGAAATTCTAGGGTATATGGCGTTTCAGGAACAAGACAAAGGCACTTGACTTTGGCTAGTGGAACCATAACCAGGCGGATCGACGAGTCAGGAAGTTGATATTTCACAGAGGAAGTGAGGCCGGTAAAGTCCACTAAGCCGTCACCTTTTCCCTCATTAAGTGCATTGAAGGTATTGGACTTGTTAAAGGAGGTTTTCATCCATGAATCGTAGATGTTTTTGGTACAGAGCCAGTCGTTGACGAACTTCAGCGTCACCACAGCCAACATAATGGGTAATACATACGTGATTGCACCAGTCAATTCAAATAGAATTACCACTACAGACATGGTGAGTTTGGTGACTCCAGCCATATATGCACCAGCACCAATAACAGCGTACGAAGAAGGCGATACTATGCACGATTTTTCAGTGCAAGTGGCCAAAAAGTCCCAGTTCAAGAACTTCTGGATTGTCTGAGCAATGATGCCTATAAGTCTACCAGAAGTAGCACCAAGCACCAATGACGGCATAAGAATGCCCCCAGGTAATTCTACCCCAAAAGTGTATGCTGATAAAAAGAAGCCCTGGACAATTATAAAGAGAAGTTTGAGGGAAGTAATGCCGTTGGAGGTCAGGCACATGAAGTTGGCCGAGTTTGTATCTGGAGAGTTATCGAGGGGGCATTCTGTGAAGAGGATTTTGAGGTATGCGTTGAGCGAAAGCTTGGAGATTTCAATGGGAAAGCTCAAGAGCGTGGTGACCACCACCAAGCAGCCAAGTTCCAAGTAGGTGCCGTAATGTCTGGGTAGTTTTAGGATGTGACAAAGAGCGGTTTGTATTTTGTTGCGGAGAGCCATTTGGGAAAACCTGATGTTGAACTGAGTGAAGAAATGCCCGTAAAACCCCCCGAGTATTCCAAGGATCAAGAACGGAAACGTCTCGACAAATAACCAGCTAAAGTTCCCGAAATTGACCTGGAACAAGTCTTTTTCAGCAAAGTTTTCGCCGTCTGTAAATGCCTTGAAGCCTGTGACTACCACCACAGCCACCGTAGCAGATATAAACGAGTTCCACATGATTTTGGTGGGCATAAAGAAACTAGGCATGCTCTCTAGCACAAAGAGAACTCCGCCTATAGGAGCATTGAAAGCCACGGAAATACCCGTGGCAGTGGCCGCACTCACTAGTTCTCTTCGCACGGCCTCGTTGTCAAAGTGTTTGCCTATGAACATGGAGTAAACTGTGTTCAAAATACAGCAAGATACATGAACTAGAGGCCCTTCTTTACCTAGCCATAAACCAGAACTCACAACCAAGATCAACCCCACGATCTTGTATATCAAAGTTCTGATGCCTAAATAGTCCAGTATACGATAATTGAGCCCCGAGATAATAAGCTTGATTTCAGGAATGCCAGACTGTTTGATCAATGGCACCTTTTCAAGCGTGATGTACGACACTATAAGCACCCATGCCAATGCCAAAATAAGGTATATGGGCAAGTTTAAGAAGATATTGGATACAGTGCCCGAAGAATTGAGCAAGATATCAGACCAGTTTTGCCAATCTTCGACCGGACAGCTCAGATATGGGTCCAAAAGCGACCATTTGTCAAGCTTACTGCGACACAAGCCTTTCTTAAAGTCACTGAGCCATACTGATGTTAGGTCAATGAATATGGTAGCGTAGCCTAGACATATAGACAGAGCGATAATGGTGAGCCATTTGCGGGTTTGGAACATCTTGGAGCTGGGCATGTTGAACGACTCGCGGCACCAGTCAATGTACGTATTGTCTTCATAGGGCTGGATCGGCTGGACCAAAGTTTGCTGGGGTGTTGACGAGCGGTAGCGGACCGTCAGGTCCTCTATGGAGTAGGTCAGGCCCTCACTAGAAAGAAAAGGCATCGCAGTACACAATACACTGCAGTCTATGTATATATAGTGTAGTGTACAATAGTGATGGAAGCGTTTTGTGCAGGATCCGCGATCGCATTTAGTTTTTACACTTCATCACCAACAGCCTCACCAACACACCCACACCATGTCTTTCAACGTGACGTCCAGCGCCACCACGGGCCAAGAATTGCTCAATGACATCACCATCAACAACCCGCCCGAGGATACGGTCACCGACATGTCGTTTTCGCCGCATCAAGACTTGCTTGCGGTGGCGTCGTGGGACAAAAAAGTTCGCATCTACGAGATCGACTCGTCCACCGGAAGCAACCAAGGAAGAGCGTTGTTTGAACATGACGGCCCAGTGTTCAGTTCTCGCTGGACCAGTGACGGTACCAAAGTGGTCAGTGGCGGTGCCGACAAACAAGTCAAGCTCTTTGACTTGCAAACGCAACAAGCACAGCAGATCGGCGCGCACGACGACGCCGTCAAGGCGGTCCGGTTTGTCGAGTGCGGGCCCACAAACACCCCGGCGGTGGTGTCGGGCTCATGGGACAAGACCCTCAAGTACTGGGACATGAGATCGCCCCAGCCCATCACCACCATTAGTTTGCCCGAGCGGGTCTACTGTATGGACTCCAGCCAGAAACTACTTGTGGTGGGATGTGCTGAGCGGAACGTGGTGATCATCAACTTGAACAGTCCCGAAGCCATTTTCAGAACCCTCACCTCGCCCCTCAAGTACCAGACACGCTCGGTGGCATGCTACCCGCAAGGAAACGGGTATGCCATTGGGTCTATTGAGGGCAGATGTGCTATTCAGTACATTGACGATGCCGAGCAAAGCAAGTTGGGCTTCTCTTTCAAGTGCCACCGTAAGTCGGTAGCTTCCACCACCAGAAGTGCTTCCACCGAGTCGCACGCGTACCCCGTCAACTCCATAGCATTCCATCCTATCTACGGTACCTTCAGCACTGCTGGTTCCGATGGCACCTTCTGTTTCTGGGACAAAGACGCCAAGCAGAGATTAAAGTCGTTTCCTGCGTTGAACCACACGGTTTCGGCCACTACTTTCAACACTTCGGGGTCTATATTTGCGTATGCTTTGGGGTACGATTGGTCCCAAGGGTATATGGGGAACAGACCCGATTATCCTAACCAGATAAAGTTGCATGCTACGAAGGATGAGGAGATAAAGCAGAAGAAGAAGACAACTAGATAAACAAGTGGTTTTTGTTCAACCTCGAACAGAACGTCAAACCTTGGTTGATAAGAATTTGGCGGTGTGAAGTGCGAAAACACCGAAAATTATTTACAATCAGAAGTAGAAAAGAAGAAAAGAAGAAGACAACCAGATAAACTAATACATACCTAGCGGTATGTTAGATTGATATTGAGTTGTTGTATTGGTCTGTAGACCTTGTATATTATCCTGAATATAGATGTTGTTCATGTATTCATAGTTGTATGGTATCATACATTTCTGCATAGAATGTTCCCACGTGCTTTTCTCGCCGCACTATCTTGGAGCCCTTTGCTGGTTCCCCAGTTGCGCGACTTTTAGATTTAGCGAGCCTGAATTTTTCACCACCAGCTTAGCGTCATGAACGGAGGGTACCCCAAGAGAGAGGTGTGCAGCGAGCCGTTTAGCTACCAGCACGACGTGGTGGAAAAGATGTTGATCGAGGTCCAGCACCAGCCCCCCAGTTTGTATGTGCACAGCCGCAGAAAGAAGCCGGGCAAACCCACTAAACCGTATGGGGGACAAACATACCAGCCCAGAAACCAGTACCCCCAGACCCAGTACGAGCCTGCGCTAGACCACACCCTTAACTCTGTGTTGGCTCCTCCCGCGGGCCCGGACTTTGGCATGGCCGCACCGCACCCCGTCATGTCCAACCCCGCTCACAACAGCTCGTCCACCACCGTCAACAGCAACACCAGCGACAGTACAACCTTTACCAGTAATATTGGCACCAACAGTACCACGGCCACCCCCTGCACCGCGGCCCCCGCCAAGCTCGGGCTCTTTGACCCTTTCACGCCCTTCGAGTCATCCTACCACCCTGGCTCGTTACAGTCGTCGCCCGGCCAACTCTTCACTCCCATAGGCGACTCCAAATTATATGGCGAGCTGACCTCCATCTGGGGCCCCTCGACCACAAACACTAGAATTTACGATGCAGTGTGGGGATAAAAAACGGGGTTGACTTTTTTTGGCCGGGTATTTGGTCGCACACATTACGAGTGTTGATGGTTTATTTGGAAGGTTTCGCGTATTCTTATTGGTTTTAGTTCATTGGTTAGACTGTTACGACAGTTAGAGTATTACATTGTATAAGGTAGAGTAAAATAAGAGATTACAGAAAAGTAGACTAGTAGAATGACCACCTAAGTGTAAACACTGCTCTATAGTCTGGTTATATGTGTAGTCCAAGCATCGTCAATAGTCTGTAATGTCAATACTTTGTCTACAGTTGAGTCCTTATCAAGTCTACTTGTGGTGACTTTGCAGCCAATTCTGCGCTCGCTCTTATTGGCCAGATTTTCGGACCCTCATCCACAAAAAACCGCGTATTGTGTCAGATCTGATTAACGAGAAGATATAGGCTCTACCTACAAAATAAAATATCCTCATAATGTACTTTACGTCTGACTTTACGTCTGACTTTACGTCTGTTGAGTATTAATACTACAAATGTCACTTCTACACAAAAATCTCCATAAACGTTATGTAATTGGTGACATTTTCAGCCTTTTTTCCATAAATCTGTCAAAAAACTCCAAAATATGAGCCCCAGGCATTCACTAAACCCTACAGCTAAAATAAAATACCTCTGTCATATAGCAGAGAGATTCGCCATCTACATAGAATCTCCTCAAAACACCCTAGCACTCATTCATTGCGCAAAGACAGAAGAGTGGTCAAAGTATTTTGTGTACAGAACAGTTGTACTCAATCTACACTGCCTGAGCTATTTCTACAAGTACTTGTTTGTAGCACGTTTCCAGTACATGTTTGTAGCACGTTTCTACTTGTTTTTAGTTCTATTGAGCATTGTTTGTACCTGGGCTATGATGTTATATGGCATGACAGCTTTCCTTTAAATATTTTTTGCCTAGCAAATACAACCAGCAATCGTAATTGCACCTTGACACAACATACAGCCTGTCAGTGGTCACCAGGCAATGCCACAATTTCTCCGCTCCCTCATAACTACTAGGTGATGATAGCCCCGCACGACCCTTCGTCCGTCCGTTCGGCTGCCAGGGTCAACAACAGGCCACAAAAGGTGTTTATCAGTAGTCGTGCGCGCCGGCAAACCGGTCTTTGACCAGCCTCGTGTGCCTATCACCAGCACCCCCAAACAGCGATTGAGCTGTAACGAAACATCCCGACTCATATCTCTACTCATCTACAAGTGCCTCCCGTCCTTTCCCCATTTTCTTTTCCTTCCCAATCCAACCTCTTTTCCGTTTTTCTCAACACAGTGTCTATTCGGTCTCGCTTTATTGTTATTTTTTTTTCTTTCTTTTGTCTCCTCAGTGGTATCATCGGTGCCGCCCTTGCACTAACCAGCAGCCATTAGTAACGAGAGTAAAAGCTCACCCATAAAGACAGTGTGAATGTGTGAACAACTAGATCGGGGTCGACTCAATGAACCAACTTACTATTTTCTATATTAGTGCTAGGATGTTTTCCCTTGCTAACTCTATCTTTGTACATTTTTTATCTCTATTTTTCCGGTTATGCTGGCAAAACTTAATTACGTTTTGAACTCCTACGCTCTACTTGACACCTCAACTAACCTAAAAAATCACCTCCATAAACCCCTACATAGTCCTACAACAGTACATACTATCAGCTTGCCAAGTATTTCTAGCCCTTCTTAGTTCCTACTTCTCTACACCATGTTTTAATTTTGGGCTCCCCTCTCTTTTGCTCTCCCTAATTTCTCACTATTATTTGTTTTCCCTCTATCTTTTCGCTCTCCTTATCCCCTTCCCCCTCAAAAACAAGTTACTAAAAGTTAGCGACCGAAAAAAGTTCGGCCAAAGTCAAAAATTGTCAATTTTTATACCCACGGTAAAGCTTTCAAGGACGAAATCAATCCAGAGGCTGTAGTATTGTGGACCACAACATGAGCCATCATAGTACGCCCCAATTGTACAACAAAAGAACTCCTGGGTCAATGAATGACGGCGCAAACAACATAGGCATGGGCAAGCCGCCGGGGGTGAATGGGTCTAACCTCCCGCAACAACAACAGCAGCAGCAACAACACTCGCGGCCGGTAATGGACTCGTCACGGTGTATATCTGACACACAAGCGGCCAACGCCAAACAACTTCTCAATGCCTATATCTACGACTTTTTGATCAAAAGCAGGCTACCTCAAACTGCCAAGATCTTTGTCAATGAAGCCGAAATCCCGTCCACGCCTTCGTCCAAGTCCCACCAGAACTCCAGCAAAAACTCTCCCCAAATCAACTCATCCAACAACAACAGCTCCTCCAACTCCCCACAGACCCCGAACCAAATATACAGGGAAAACAACATACCCTTGTGTAATGTTGCCATGGACGCTCCGCAAGGCTTCTTGTTCGAGTGGTGGCAGGTTTTCTGGGACGTTTTTCAGGCGAAAAGCGGGGCCACCAGTAAAATGCCCAACTCCAACAACCCCAATATGGCCCTTCAATATTACCAGCTACAGCTCTTGAAACAAAGACAACAGCAGGAAATGCAAGGGTTGAATGTGCAGAACCCGGGAATGCCGCTTGGGGCCGCTCCTAACGGCGGCCATACCATGAACAACGGTGCAGGCGGCCAGTTCCAGTCGCAGCAAACACCCCATCCTCAACTCATGCAACAGCAAATCCCTCCTCATGTTCTTCAGCAACAACTCCAACAGCAGCAACAACAACAGCAGCAGTCCAATCAACCCGGTCAACAACAACCTGGCCAGCCTCAGCCTCAGGTAATTCCAGGAGGTCAAGGACAACAGATCCCAGGAGCCCAAGGGCAGGGGCAGAATATCCATATGCCTCCTAACCAGGCGTTGGATTCGCAGCAGCAGCAACGTCTTATGATGCAAATGATGATGAAGCAGCAGCAGCAGCAACAGCAGCAAATACCTATAAGTGGCAACCCATTGGAACCACAGCAGCAGCAGATGATCAATAATATGGGCCCCAACAACGCCATGAACCTCCAGCAGCAGCTCTTCCTCTCGCAGCAGCACCAGCAGCACCAGCAATCGCAAAACCGAATCCAGCAGCACGCCCAGACCCAGATGAATAACTTGCGGCAACAAGCCGCCGTGGCTGCCCAACAACAGCAGGCTCAAGTCCAGTCACAGCAGCAAACACAGGGTTCGAACCATCATTCTCCTGCCAACGGTCAAAGACTAAGCCAGATGACTCCTCAAGCACAGAATGCTCCGAACCCCATGAATGGCTTGCAGCAGTTCCCACAACAGCAGCAATTAATGAACGGGCCCAACTCGCAAGCGCCCACTCCTTTCCCCCACGGCCAGCCTTCACAAGCCCATCTTATGAGAATGAATAGTGTCAGTGGCAAGCTGGGAGCGTCCAACCTCGGCAGTCCTGTAATGGTCAACAACAACACCAACACCAACACCAACACCAATAATAATAACAGTAATAATAATAATAATAATAACGGCAATAATGCCAGCACTCTCATGAAGAATGTGCCGAATGGTAATAGAAACATGAATGCTCTTCAGGATTACCAGATGCAGTTGATGTTGTTGGAGAAGCAGAACAAAAAGAGGCTCGATATTGCTAGGAATAACGGGGGAGATATGGCTGGAATGCCGCCGCCAAACCAACAACAACAACCCCAACCCCAAGGACAAACACAATCGCAGGGACAACAACTTCAAAACCAGTCACAGCCTGTTAATGCAGCTAATTCTGTTGGTTCTATTGGTAATGGTCAAAAAGAATCGCCTGCTACTGCTACTAGCTCGCCAGTCATAAACAACAAACCATCGCCTTCTGGCTCCGGGGGCAAGAAAAAGAAGGATCCACCAGGAAAAAGAGGCAGAAAACCAAGCACCAGCGGTGCTGCCAACTCTACGCCAGGCAACAACACTGCTGCCAACACTCCCAGCCTACTCAAAAAGGAATATAACGCGCCACTTACGCCAGCGTCCGAATCGCAGAACGACCTCAAACGCAAGAGAAAGAGCAACGCCGGGCCCGACTCGCCCAAAAAACAAAACACCGCCAAACCCGCTGTGGCCAAAAAGGAAAAGCCTGTCAAGGAAGAAACGGCCAAAAGTGGCGACGATAAGAAAGAAGAAAACTCGGTGCCTCCTCCTTCAGTTTCCAACTTCCAGGACCCCATGGCTGCTCCAGAGCAGATTTTCCTGGTGGATATGCTAGGAAGCAGTGCTGGCGACACCCACAATTTCTTTGGCACGGCGACGCAGCCGAGCCACGGCGCCCTCGACGACATCGACTTTGAGTTCAACCAGTTCTTGGATGGAAACGGCGATAGCGCGTTGCACGATGGAATAGGCGGGTTCAACTGGGGAAACGTGGACGCAATTGAAAATGGCGATTAAGCAAAAATGGCCATCAACTGTATTATTATCATTGTATACGTTTACAAGTCTAGTTTATTTCTCATCTGTCTTTAACTATCTTTATACATTTATAAATTCTTAAGAAGCTGAGCTCTTTTCTTTTTGCGTTCGTCTTCGACGTAGCCGTCAAACCAGAACGGCGAGTACCACACTCCGCCTAAGACGGCCACGAGAATGAAAACTAGCAAGCCACTGCTCAATGGTGTAGAGGGATAAGTGTTCCAGCAAAGTTCATGAACAGTCCACACCATTGACAGAGCCACTAAACCCCAGTTGGTCAAGTAGAGCAATGCTGGCAACTGCCAACAGTACCAAGAGAGAAATTGGTAGTGTAATGATCTGGCAAATAAAACTCCAATAACATTACTAGTAGCCAATATAGCAAAGACTAGTCTGGGGCCCTTTTCGCAATTGACTATCAAGTTGGTTTTGGAAATGGTCTTCTTGAACAGGAACGCCTCAATAATAAGTACCGGAAGCGACTTGCCGATGACCCTAGGGTCCAAGTACCGTGTCAATATATATGCCGTCAACACAAACATGTGTCCTGCCAACAAGATCGTAGCAAACTCTCTACTGAGAAAGAACTCTTCACTGACAAACCTCCAGTTGACAGTCCATTTGTACAAGAACTGTCTACTGAAATCAAAAGCCTGGCCAATATAGTTCCATCTGATGAGACTGGCTTCGGGCCCATCAAAGAAAGGCAACAAATACTTCCACCCCATAAGCACCTGGACCACTGGAATAGTCACCAATACCACCACGTATTTAAGCAAGTGCTCACCTACCAAAAAGTAGGTGACGATCAAGAATCCTGGCATGTACAAAACAGCGTTCATCTTGATGGATATAGCCACACTATACAAATCGGCTGCTACAATGGTCAACAAGAAACTAACCAATTCACTGGTGGAGTACCAGTACGCAGACTGCTGCAACAAAACAAACACTCCCACCATACTAATTGTGGTGAAACAATCGTTAAATAGTCTCAATACATAGATCGAGACCAATCTCTTGCTGGTCAACAAAAACATCATCGGCCACGGCTGGATCCCAGCTATAGACGTATACGAAACCACAGCCAACATGTTAGTGAAGGTCAAAAGGTACCCAAACAACGACTGGGCCAAGTTGATGTTGGTGCCGCCATCGGTAATTGCGCTAATAAACTGGTAGATCTGAATGTACCCTGCTGGGTACACGCACGGCCCGGTGTCACCAGTGATAAGCGTATAGTCAAGCTCACCGGAATTGGCCACGTCGATTTGTTGCATATAGGTGCGAAAATCGATTTCGGTGTAGCTGACCAAGCCAATGACCACTTTGACCAAAATAGCAGTGAAACTGACCACTAACGGCCCCACAATTCTGTTACAGAACGGATCATATAACACGGCAAAGACCCCGTTCTTGATGTCCCCTAGAACATTTTTGAGTGTAAATGGGGGGAGTTCAGGAGCATTGGAAGAGTCTGAGGTGATTGAAGTTGTTGTGCCATCCTCTTTTGTTTTCCTGAGACGAAGCTCTTGGTCAGTATGCTCCGGTGTCATGAGATGATGATAATATTTGAGATCAAATTGGCGCGCGAAAATATCAACAAAAAAATTGGAGATCAAAAAGACCACCAAATTGACGATGACCAAAAAAGACGAACTGAGAATACGATATTATAATATATATACTTGATACATCAGTATTTACGTGTTATGAGAATTATATTTAATCATTGCTATATCTTTAGTCAACTGTTACATTATCTCTAGGTTTTACAGCCATTGATTGACTATCAACAGATATCTTAGATTTGCAGAAAGTGTTTCCAGAAAGTGTAGAGAGTGTTAGTCCAGTTATTTTTTCTATATAATGGTGGAGCGCGACGACTTCTTTTTAAATATTCTCTGCACGTCTCTCTTTCTCCTCTTACACTCGCGCGAAAACTCTCCTCTCACCTTCCAGAACCACTTCTCGTATGGCGTCTCTTCATCGTCATTGCCAGCCAACTCTGCTTCGCCCGGGAGCTTGACATCACCCACCACGCCAATCTTGTTCAAATGGGTCTGTGTCTGGAGGAAAGGCGAGTCTGAGTGGGTCCAAAAAAGCCCGTACTTGTTGGAGTGTTCACGAAGCGAGTCTTCGAGTTGTTTCTGCTTGATCTGCTGCAAGAGCTGTTGCTGCTGCTCAGCGTCGACCTGCGCATCGTTGTCCACATCGTCGTCGTCTTCAGAAAGGGCCAACTTGAACGAGGGTTCAGCCTTTTCTTCGGGGTTGAACAACGTTCTTAATGTTTCGGTAGTAGACGCAGACGCAGGCGCACCAAACGTAGGCATGAACTCGTCTTCAGAATCGGACTGCTCAACTTGAGTCTTTCCTTCCTTTGGCTCTTCTTCTATAGGATACGTTGGCTTTAAGGTCTCCATATCAAGTTCATTACCCGAGTCATCTTCATCATAGTATACCTCTTGTTGGGGCTTGAAATCGTCTCTATGCTTGTTGAGAATCTGCTCAACACTTGAAACGTCCATGACTTTTGTCTCATCTTCACTTTCCAACCCTCCTTCCATCTCATAGTCGTACCTCACTGCCTTTCTTCTACCGTACTTGTCTACTATAATATCTTCCTTATCAATACCATTATCTTCAAGCTCCACCGGCTTGTCGAAATCATGGTGGTCCAAGATCGACGCCAAGATCGACTTGTTCTTCAATTCTTCGTGCGCAAAATCAATATCTTCATTAGTGTGGCCATCCGTACCAAGATTACGTCCATAACTCTGTGCTCCTTCTTGGTCTATACCGCATTTTACTAGGCCGGGTCCGCCTATTATCGGATCGTTGATCCTTACACTTCTCGTGACATTTCGTTCGATAATATGGTCATCTCCACTCCACCACGCTCCATCGGCGTTCCTCCACGTCAACTCCAGAACCTTTTTATTTTCCACGCCCCAAAGCTTGGTTTTGTAGCACTTGAATGTCTTTAGTTCTCCGTTTATAAGTACTCGTAACGTCTGGTGTTTTAATGCTTGGGCCAGTCTTGGTGTCTTTCTGAGTCTTCCTTTAATGATTTCTCCTCCTCCAGATGTCTTGGAATATGCTTGGAGATGAGGCTGCGGGCGTGCTTGGATCGAAGTTCCGTACGACATGGTTCCGATTAATGATCTCAGTGGTGGCTTATTCTTGGTGTTGCCCAGCATATTGTTGAACATATGGCTGGATTTCATGTATCCGTCGGTCCCAGGAAGTTGTTTGGGTGCAATTAAGGTTCCGGTGACCGAGTTGACATGACTAGTGGTGGTGGCTTCTCTGATACGGGCATCGCGCGCTCTGGTGACTTGCTCCTGCTTGACCCTACGAACACGACGAGTATCGGGTCGTTCTGCATCCTTTTTCCATGCTTCTTCGAAACTTGGCTTGGCAACACCTATACTGAGTTTTAAACCCATAAACAATATTCCATTCAAGGCGCTCTTTAACTTTTCAAACCCTCCTTCTTCTAATTTGATGCTAACAAATGCGTAAAAATGATCTTGAAGCGGTTTACTGTGGAGCTCCAATTCTTTGGTGATGGTGCCAAATTTGCTCAACCGTGTGGTCAACGCCTGCTGGCTCTCGGCCAACTTGGGCGATATGTTCCCTATATGAATCCGAACATCTGTCATGCTGACAACCTTTATATGTCTGTATGTCTCGATGAGATGATCGTAGGCGATGAGTTTTTCAGCAGGGCGTCACGTGCCACGACCGGTAAATATCAACCACCCTCACCAGACGGTTGGACACTAGTTTGGGTAATGAGCGAGCAGGTGGTACGCGATACTTGGAAAAGAGCGTTTGAGTCGTTTCAGCGTATTGAGCTTGGGCAGAAGATTGTTAGCGACCCTCAAACCTACGAATCTAAAAGTACTTGTGTAGACCTCTCCCAAGACATCCCACTACTCCAACAGTTGATAGATTCGCACGATAATAAGGACGAGCTCGAACACGAGCTAAAGAGCTTGGTGATGAAGTACTACTGGAACGGGTTCTACAACGGATACGACTCTACTAATTAGTATAAATATTGTCACGAATACATAGTTTATGGAGTGGCGGCCCACAAGTCTCTTAAGCCCAAAATGGAGGTGATGGTACCGGCCAAACCAACGTCACCTTCGGTGAAGTGCAAGATATCCAAAGAGTTCAAAGCAATGAAGGCGTCCAAAGCGTCCCAAACCAACTTTCTCTTGGCCTTATAGATCTTCTTGTCAACGGAGTCTTGTTGTTCGCCCTTGAACTCGTGTTCAGACTTGTATTGGTTCAAAGTGTGAATGGTGCGCAACGAATTGATGAGGCCCGCAACCAATCCCAAAAGCCAGAAACGCGACGCCCATGTGGAAATGGTGGGGAAACGTTTTTTGTCGACAATTCCCAACATCTTGAACCAGGTGATCGAATCCAACGACAAGTAACCGGCGTAACCCAAGTTTCTCACCACGGTGGTGGATCTCAAAACAGGGTCCAAGAACTTGTTGTCGAAAGTCTGGGCGGCTGTCTGTAAATGGTTCAAGGGTTTCAAGAATCTCATACCTTTTCTGATAAAGGTAACATGAGTTTTCAAGTCTTTAAACAACCCGACCAATTCGGAAGGGTACCCTTTACGAGAAAGGTAGTAGCTCAAAAACCGAGACAAGTACGACACCAATCTGAAACATTTCTCTCTCTTGGGGGTACTGTCCAAGAAAGTGATTAACTTGGTCAATGTAGGATGATAAATAACAGCGTCTGCAACCATTGTAAATAACTAGTTGTGTACCAATTGTAGTGGAAGCAATTGGTAAATATAAAATGGGGTCTAATACTTTTTATCGGTGTGCAGGGACTTTCCCCAGATCAGGTGCGGTTGACCGAGGATACTCGGTCGGTCGGCAGCGCGCGGGGGTATTCACATGAAGAGTAGCGAATCACGCGGCTGAGAAATATCAGAATATCACTAGACTTATCTACGCTTGTCCATATTTGTTTATCTATTATATACGACTTATAGTCAACTCCTCCCTATATACAGGTTATTTGGGTATTTACTTGGTTTTACTTTGTTTTACTTTGTTTTACTTGGTTTCTTTCGCGGCCTGGCTCTTTTCCTCCTCGGCGAAAAGCCTGGCGATATTCTCTTCTCTTGCAGCCATCTTGGCTCGCTGGGTCTCTTTGTACTTGTTGAAAGTTTGGTTGATTTTCATTTTTTCCTCGATGGTGATCACCTTGCCCTTATAGATATCCATGCCGCTCTTCAAGAGGTCGGCGTACTTTTGTCTATACACCTCTTTTTCGTCCATCTTCATCTCGTTCCACTGCGCCAGCACCTTTTTTGTTCCTTGGCCCTGCGGAAGGTGCGAAAATTGCGGGTACGTCACGGAGTAGTAGTAGTTCCACGCATGGGTGAAGTTAACAGTACCTTTAACCACCGTCTTGTTTCCCTCGACCTTCTTTTCTAAGAACGGCCTCTTGTTGTGCACGTTGTTGCGGTTGCCCTCGATGTCATATATATCGTATTTGAGCTGCGACCTGTAAAGCGCATCTTCTTTGATCTGGGCCAATTCCTTCGCGGTGGGTTTGACGGTCTTGGGGATTTCGCTGAGGTTGACACCGCGCGACCACTCGCAAATCAATTTTTGCAATTTGGTCTGCGACGGCGATGAGCCACTTTGAATGAGCGCATCGATCTGCTCTTTTGTCCACCGGAACGAATAACATTTCTTGGGTATGGCGACCCAGCCGTAGTCTGTGTGTATAGTGGTGAATGAAGAAGGGTCTTTTTCGATATTGGCTGTGGTGGGGACCTCTTCAGGCTCAAGGTAACTGACCTTAACACTACTCTTAGAGTTGGTCCCTTTCGCACCACCACTACCGGTCCCACTCGCGGTGCTGGACCGGTTTTTGGCCCCTTTTGTTCGATACAATCGTCTCGCCACAACACAAACCCTATTCATCTTGTACTTTTTCGCAATGATCTGATCGATCCAGCCTTTCTCTGCGCTTCCCGTTCCATCCGCTACGCAGTTGCGCCGTAGTGAAAAAAACCTTGCGCCCGCATGCAGGACGCACTGATACTGGAAGATACAATTTTAAGGGGATTACTGGATCATATACAGTGTAATACGAAGGTGGAGGTGTATAATGTCTGGTGTTCCCAACAGTCCATTATTTCCTGCCCTGCAGCTCACGTTGTCGGTGCCGGGACCGAACCAAAACCCGGTGGACGACGTGGAAACATATGTTCCTGTTCTTCCCGATAAGCCCTTGACGCAAACTTCCTCGATCCAGGTCTACATAATTCCAGCTGAAAAAACCCTCTTTGTTCAGGGTTTCAATGCCCACGAGTATGCAGAACGGCCTCCTACATTGCTAAGAGGCTCTCTTTATATCAGGGTCCTCAAGCCGTCCAAGATAAAGTCCATCAGTCTTACCTTTAAGGGTCAGCAGCGCACTGAGTGGCCGGAGGGAATCCCTCCAAAGAGAAATGTTACCACTGAGATTAATGATATAGTAAACCATACATGGCCGTTTTATCAGATGGGGTCCAATCTGGTCAATAACGGCGCCGATGCGTTCCGAGACCTTCCCCACGAAGAGATGAGTTCGTTGAATCTTGCCGATACGGTGTCTCGATCTTCTTCTCCTGCCGTGGAAAGTACCGGAAACTTCTTTACGCGGAACTTGTCGCCCAGCTTCGTTAGAAGAGGCGCTTCTCCGGCTGTGGGTGACTCCTCTTCCATTTTCACCGACTTGTCCACTACATTGAGTGGTGGGGGAAACGCTGCCACTTCCACGGAAACTGATAGCAAAACAGGCCACTTCTCGCCTGGAGACTATATCTACAACTTCGAGCATCCTCTTCCCGCTTCCACGCCCGAAACATGCCTGGTGACTTTTGGCTGTGTAGAGTACCATTTTGAGGCCAGTATAGTGAGATCAGGCACCTTTAAATCCAACTTGAACGCCCGTCTTCCCATAGAAATCGTCAGAACACCCTCCGAATCGAACCTCGAAGAGAACGAACCCATAGTCATCACCAGAGACTGGGAAGACCAGTTACGGTACGATATAGTCATCGGAGGCAAGTCCATAGTTCTCGACTCTTACCTACCCTTGGCGTTCCGGTTCGTTCCGTTATGGGGGAAAGTAGCATTGCATAGAATCAGAGTATACTTGACAGAAAACTTGGAGTACTACTGCCTCAACAAAAAGGTCCATCGCATGGAACCCTCCAAGAAATACTTGTTGCTAGAGCACAAGGCAAAAAAAGGACAGTCTTTATTATCTAGTGGAGAGTCTAATGATATAGACGACGATGTTTTGCCTCGAGAATTGGAGTTCCAATTATATGTACCAAAAACTCTCGACGGAAAGTTCGAGCACCAGATCCACCCCGATACTTCGCTTGAAAACATATTAGCGCACCACTGGATCAAAATCTGTCTTCGTATCTCTAAAAAAGACCCTGAAAACCCCGAAAAACGTAAGCATTACGAGATCCTGATCGACTCGCCCATCCATGTATTATCGCCTTTGGCTGCTCATGGAAACACTTTGTTGCCTGCTTATGATAACGGCTCGCAGCCTCCAAACTTACCTACCTACTCCTCCACACCACCGATTTCTCCTGGCGTTTTACCGGTAAACGGCTCTGCAAATAATTTGGATGCCATGGTGGAATCCAATCATTTCTTTCATCTCAATTCAAACAGTAATAATGATGATCCTATTGAGAGAGACGGCGATATGCACTTGGAAGCTAACTTATATAAGCCAGATGAAAACATTCCGACCTATTTAAAATCTCCACAAGCACATCCTCATCCAGGTACTTTTCAAAGCCCGCTCAACTCTCCAGTACAGAGACCTATTCATCTTATCAGAAACCCCTCAGTCAACCCCCCACCATTTTCTCCTGATCTAGACCCTTCAACTGCTCTTAGCATTGCTCCACCACCAGCATATGAAGAAGAGACTCACCAACTGTCTCGTGGTTTATCTTTATCACCATTAAGAATTGATATGCCTGGAGAAAATACCAGTCCTATGAACAATGCCATGATGAACAACGTAACTGTCATACCTCCTACTCCAGTCCACGAGACTCCTATCAAAGATATGCTTAGTTTGCAGCTAAGAAACGGATCTAGAGAGAGAAGGTATTCCCACGAATCCAGAGAGAGAAGGTATTCCTATGAATCCAGAGAGAGAAGGTATTCCCATGAATCTAGAGAGAGAAGATTGTCCCACGAATCCGGAGAGAGAAGATTGTCCCACGAATCCGGAGAGAGAAGATCGTCTCACGATTCTAGAGACAGATCTAATAAAGCTCGAAAATCTTTAGAGGAGGTATTGGAAAATGGTCAATTGTCACCCAATAATGTCAGCGAAGAAGATATCACCGATATTCCTGGATCGCCGATTCATCCACCACAGAATCTTGTTGCTGTTGGAAGCCTTTCTGCACTTTCTCGCCTTTCTTCCAACTCTTCATTCAATTCATGCAACTCTGATTTACCGGTAGATCAGACCATTCCACTTCTAAACCTTTCCAGCGCTTCAATAGTTTCTCCAGAGCATAGTGAAGATATAACATACAGAAACGGCTCGGTCAACTCGTTACCTTACGACTTCAGTGCTAGAAACCATGCTAATCATGTTTACCTTCCCACAAACCGTCTAGATATGGTGGACGGAGGAGATCTTACCGAAGGAGCATTTGCTATAAAAGGAAGCTTGCTGGGGTTGCGCAACCCCAGAATAAAAACTCATTATCAAGACCCGCCAAAATTTAAAAACAATTCTGAGGAACATTTGGGTCCAAAAAATGACGAACTCGAGGATAAAAAGGAAAGACAGCCTAGTTTTGGAGTGGTGAAACATCCCAAAGAAGCGGAACTATCGGACCGCAGCAGCTCTTCAAATGAAAGTGAATTCACCATCAACGAAGAAACTGCCGAGTCCACTCATGGCAAGCCTGCAGAGTCTCCCATAACCCCCCATGATATTGATCCCGAGCATCAAAAATACGCCTATGTAATAGAATAACTGTATCATCAATGAATACAAATACATCTAGTAAACTCAGTTCTATAAAGTATCACCACGTATCATTTTGAAACAATCTATTACTCGACTTGTGAGATACGGAACCTCCCACCGCTCCAGCTGGATTCGAGAAAATAAGTACCATATTGAGACAAGTAAGTAATTGGCCTAACCCAATTGACCAAAGCCTATGAAACCAGTATTTAGTCTTCAATTTTCTCCGAGCTAGTATTCTGTAGCTTAGCTCAACCAATTTAATATACAAATTCCTTAAAACATCTATGGAATAGTTATTTTATTCACAATTTTTATAGCTAATAAATCATTCTAATTACTTTTTGTGCTCAACAAGCTGGCCATCAACATCCTGCTCAAGCTCTCCCAACCACTCGTACAAAACCCCCAAATCCTTATTAGCAATATCCTCCCTCTCACAGGCACGGTCGTACCAATGCTTACTAACGTCACCCAAAAATAAAAACCGGTTATTGAATTTTGCACTCTGGGTGGCTAAAACCAAATCTTTTCTGGTTAATTTGGTGATGAAGCCTCCATTGAAGTCGTACTCCGCAGGTAAGTTGTTCTCTGCAGGGTATGCACCTTTGATGGGACAGTTGTCTACAGAAGCCCAGGACTTACCGGTGGAAACAGAGACCAACTTGGCATAGCTGGCCAAGTTCAAACCAAACGACTTGGCCAACTGGAACGAGTCAGCTACAGCCAAGTTGGTGACGGCCAATAAATAGTTGTTGGACAATTTCGCAGCCAAACCTGCACCGTGGTTGGCGCCGCACGGGAAAATATTTGTTCCCATTTTGGTCAATAATTGGGTCAAAGCAGGCGAGATATCTTGGTGGGTGGCGCGCGACAACATGAACGAAAGCGTACCTTTGCGAGCACCTGCCACACCTCCTGAAACAGGAGTGTCAATAAAATCAAACGAGGGGATTTGTTGCTTGACCCACTTGTTGATTTCGATCGACGTGGGGATATCAATAGTGGAAGAGTCAAGGAACACGGTCTGGTTGCTTGAGATATCGGTCTTTTTGTAGTTGTCGACCAATTCTTCCACCACTGCTTTCACATGGCGTCCCTCGGGAACCATGGTAATAATGAAATCCAAGGGTGCGTCCACATCTGTCACAAACGACTTGATGGACGTTAGCGGCCTCAATTGCGGGGTGTTTTCTGGGGCAGCGGCTGTCACGTGCGACACAAACTCTTTAGTGTGGGCAGGCAACGTATCGTGCACATAGAGAGTATCGTTTGGTTCCAACTTGTTGTAGATGTGTCTAGCCATGTGCTGGCCCATTTGGCCGAGACCGATGAACCCGTAGTTGACCAAAGCAGGTCTTGCTGACGAAAAGTGTCTAGTGCAAGTTCTTAACATTTTGAAGCTACTCTACAAAATACAAATGGAATTGTACTCCATTTATATAACCAATTTGTATAAACCCCATCTATTTGTTTGCGTCCCCTCCTTCGACCACCCAGAAACAGTATCCATGGATAACTGACGAATCTGCCCGGATCGCTGCCGGCCCCGCAGATCATGGAGATGGCGGCAGCTTAGCGCGCACGCGCGTAAAGAAGCGGCTGCCGTAGCGCGATCATGTGAAGAACAGTATACGGTGTAATTGTGTATACTACCAGTAATTACTCTAAATCCCAATTTTCATTTATATTAATGAGTTCTAGGATGCTCGCAGTACTATCACTCGAGGGTTCTTTTCTCGTATCACTGGCCAATAGATGGCAGTGAGTACTTATCTTGATATCGTGTGAGTACTGCACGCAGCCACCACGATTGGCGAGGGGCGGCAAATATCGAGAATGTGCCGATGGCGTATATATTATGGTAAGAATCTAGTAATCTAGGTGTAAGTGTAAGAAACTCCGATATGATCAACCCACAGGATACCGCGGTGTCCTCGCAGACCCCCCACAAAACAACCTACAATCTTCCCAAACCACAGACCGCATACTATCCTCACCCAGGGTCGGTGTTGTATGCCGACCGCCAGCTCTACAGTGCCATTGCCAAAGCTCCGAAATCGTTGGTGGAATCCCATCGGTGTGCCCCAAGATCAGCCATTGCAGTCAAAGTCCCTGCAGGCTCCGTTGTTCGGATCACCACCCCCGAGGGGCCTCAAGTGTGCGATCTCAATATCTGGAATATGCACAATCCCCGCGAACGGTTTTGGGCCGCGCGCACTAGACAATTGCACTCGGCGCATGTTTCCACCTACGATCGGTTGTGGTCCAACTTGCCATATTTGAGACCATTGGTGACCATCACCGGTGACTCGCTTGGCGGAAGACACGATGAGTGGGGCGGCCGTGTCCACGATACCTTGGGGACCCGGTGTGATCCGTATGTAGACAAGTTGATCAGTGGCCAAGACAACGACTTCCACTGCCACTCCAATCTCACGCGGGCCATTTTGCCGCATGGGTTGACGGAGTTTGACGTCCATGATGTGCTTAATGTGTTTCAGGTCACCGGGTTGACCGAGCACGACCAGTATTTTATGGAGGTGTGCCCGGCAACCAAAGACGACTACTTTGAAATGTTCGCCGAGCAGGACTTGCTTGTGGCCATCAGTGCGTGTCCCGGAGGAGACTTGTCGCAATGGGGCTGGGGTGAGGACAGAGAAGATTTGGATTCGCTGAAGATGGTCGATTGTTGTAGACCTTTGGGGTTGGATGTTTATAGATTGGACGATAAGCTGGTGTTACAGAACTGGAAGGTACCTGACGTAGCCAACTATAAAGGAAACCACGGACTCAAGCAACCAACAGCCGAGTAATGGCTGCAAAAAAAAAAAAAAAAAACTAAGAGATAATAGCCACAATCAATCATATACTTTACCATAATCTCTCTATAATATACTTTACGATAATCTCTCTATAATATACTTTACCATAATCTCTAGTCTCCCCAATTCTTTCAGTAAAGTACCTTCTCTATTCTATGGTAATATTTTCTATATGGTTCCGTCGATGGAGTGGCCGACCCAGTCGCTGATCATGTCGTGGGTAATGAACCCGGCCACATTGCTGCCAGTGTACTCCAATTTGTTGCGACCAATATGTTCGCGCAAGAACTCAAAGCTGTCGGTAATTTTTTCGGGCGACACCATGTGTGGGCCGTCGCCAAATTGGAGTTCGAATCCCTCGAGGATCGCGCCCTTTCCCACGTTGAAGGTGACCGAAAAGTTGAGTTTTTCGTTGGTGAGAGCATGGCTAAATTTGTGGGTCGACCCATACCGCCATTGCCACCGACTGAGCTCTTTGGACGTGTCGATGATTTCTTGCGGCAAAGATGTGTTACTGTCAATGGTGACTACGCGTGCTGTTCTCTGTCCTTGGCCCATGAAGTCCGACAACCCAAACAATTCGTTGTGGTCATACCCTTCTTGTTGTTCTCCACTCTCACTCTCACCCTCACTAACCACTCCATACTCTTTTTCAAACTCGCGCGAAACTACCTCTATAAACTTTTCGGCCGCGAGCTCCAAGTTGGCTACCTTGGACTTCACCGAGTCAATAGATGCGCTCGAAACAACCTTGCCTAGCTTGGTTTCGTCTCTCGATAGTAGCTGGCCCAAAACATCGAGTCTCAGGTTGAGAAGCATGGTTCCGTGGTGGTACGACCGGCCCTTGGAAAGCTTGTATGCCGACCCACTGATCTTGTAGTTTATGCCGTCGCGCTGTTTTTCGGTGGTGATATCACCTCTACTATTAACCTCAAGCCTGTACTTGGCATCTTCGCACCCATTGACGGCATTTTTGATCAATTCCGCAAACTTGAATCGATCAAAATTGCCTTTGGTGGTCATGAACGAGAAGTTCACATTGCCGTGATCGTGCACCACCGTCCCTCCGCCGGATCTTCGACGCACCAACGGGATCTGGAGCGAATTGAGCACGGGCAAATTGACCTCTTTCCATGGATTTTGATTTTTTCCAATCACTACACACGCTGAATTGGTGTAGAACATGAGCCGGTTATAATTGGTGTGTTTGTCGGGCAATGGCATTTTATTATATACATAGTCTTCGATAGCGAGGTTGACGAACGGGTCACTAAGCTTGGATATCACCACCACGGGGTGTTCCATTGTAGCCCATTCCTTCAATCCACCCAAACTCTCGCCCTTGTCAAGCTCACCTCGATTCTCTCTCTCACCCTCCTGGACCCTTTGCACATTACCTAGTTCTGGCGACTCTTTATACTGCTGAAAGTCGCTGAGACCAAAATCGTCAAGGTCTGCTGGCGTTAAGTCATCTTGAAACGGAAGATTTCCCATTCTTCGTACTCCCACTGTGCTCCATAGAGAGCTAGTACTGCCCCGAGAGACACCACTGGTCCCACTAGTCCCACTGGTCCCGCCCAAAATGCTTGACCATATACTATTAGACATACGAACACCTACCTTTAGCCCAAACATATCCTTCTTTGAAAGCCTTGAGTTTTTCAGATCTTTATCTTTTATCTAGCGAAATCTGAAATTTGTGCGATGAGAATATCATCTTTATGAATCGAGACTACATAGTTGAAAAACACCTTTTAACCCGGTCTTTTGACTCGGTTGAGAGGATAGAGGCCCTTTTGGATGAGCGGTACAACATAAGCGGTGGCCAGAAGCCATATATCATGTTTCTGGGCAAGCCCGAAACGGCGTCCAAGAAAGTGTCTTTGGCAAGCACTAGGGGAGAGAGAAACGTCATTACAAAAGAAAGAAGGGCAAATACTAGAATAGACTTGAAAAAGTACATTAAACAGACTATGAACAACCAAAAGAAACTCGCCAAGAAAGTCCAGGCGCATACAAGGACTAATAACCAGAAGCCGTTTCCCATCAAGAAGATGTTGGTATACTACCAAATCCCCGAGTTTGAAGACTTTGTGCCGCTCAATTCGATGTGGCAGAAATACATACAGGAGCTTTTGTTCCCGAATAGCACCATTCCCAGTTTGAGCGTGATATTGCCGCGTTTGTCCAGTGCCGACTTCAACGGGTGTTTGGTGACGGTGCTCCAGCTGAAAAACCGCAACTTGGTGGGCATGAGAGGGATTATTGCCGCCGATATGCAGCATCTGTTTGTGATGTGTGTGCCTCGAGAAGGTGATTCGAAAGAGTGGAAAGAAAATGAGGGTACTAGTCCTCTGCAAACGGTGGGAGGGTTCCGAATCGTGGCCAAAAAGGGCTCGCTATTTGGTTTTGATGTTATCGTTCCGTCGAAAGATGGAGAAGACGAGTGTATTGGATTTACAGTCATCGGATCTCGTTTTGCATTCAGATCCTCAGACAGATCCGGCAAGAAGTTCAAGAACCATAACGTAGATGATATCATATAGCATTTAGTCTATTATAAAAGACTTTGTTTTAACTTGTTTAGTTGTAAGACCAATAGTTCGTGCTTTCCATCGAGTTTCTCGAGAAGGGCGTCGATCTCTTGGACCATTTTGGATTTTTCACCATCAGAGAATGAAGAAGCACTTAAAAGGTCGGAAATTTCATGTACCAACTCAGAAGGCGCAACTCGTTTGATTTTGTTGGTTTTGGGTGCTGTTTCGGCTATTCCTACGGTGCTGGCATTGTCATCACCTTCAGACTTCAAGTCTTGAACTACAGAAGCAAAGTCTCCTCCAAATCGATTGGTGGATTCATCGTTTAAAAAACTGGACAAATCTTCAAGCACACTCTCAATATGGTCCTGCGGGTCGTCTTTCTCGTGATATATCCCGAACCCCGACCCATTGCCTGTTTTTGCCGGAGGTTTGGGTCGTGATAACTGGCCCAAAGTCTGGCCCAATTTGATGAGTTCATAGTAGTTATCGTAAATAATGGACTTTTTGGCCAGATCGTTGGAATTGAAAGTATTGGTGATGGAGTTTCTGACCTTTAGGATCTCCTCAATGTTGCTTGTTCTGATGAAGTGCTCGAGTTGTTTGGGGTCGTTCAAAGAAGTTAAGTCGACTTTTTCATTTGCAGAAACATTTTCGGGTTTCACTTCTTGTTTGTCACCTTTCGTTAGTTCCTTTATTTCCTCTTCTTCTCTTTGGATATTATAAAACTCTTGGAGGGCCTTTCTTCGTGCCAGCACTTTACGGTTGCCACTCAACAGCGGGCTGGCCGAAACCTGCGGAGAAAACGAGCCTGTCAACGCAGGAGACGCTGGCCGCGAACTAGTATTGGGTGTGTTTCGTTTATATGATAGTATAGGTGTGTCTGGCATCCTACTTTCCTTCTCTCTACTCTACAATTCACTATTCTATTAAGCTCTGTTTTTTTGTGCGAATATTTACATTTTGAAATTTGAAATTTTGTCAATCGTTGATCCACGATTCCAAGTAGACTTGATCAGACTCCGCCACGTCTTCGGGAAGTACAGAGAAATGGTCAAAGATGGAATACGGCTGGTTCTTGAGAGTGTGCTGCAATGATTCCGGTATGAGTTTTTGGTTTGCCTCGTCCTCGTATGCTCTACCGTAGCCTGTTTCCAACACACTCTGCCATGTAGCCTTGTAGGTATCGTGAGTGTGGTTCAACAACTCTAGCTTGTCGTCAAAGATCAAGACTTCGCAGAGCGAGCGAATATCGCTAATGGCCAAGTCGATGTTGGTGATTTTGTTGGAAGTGATGAAGTCCATGATCGAGTCCAAATTCACAAAGCCGGTGTGGTTGGCTGGGTAGACGGCCTGGAGGATATTGGCGTTGGCCGAAGGCGGTTGGAACGCAGTAGGAAACGTCTTGGAAGCGGCAAATCTCCAGATAACAGTGAGCAACGAGTCGATAAACTCGGTATCCAACTCACTATCGGTAAACCACGGTCCTCCTGTGACTTCTATGGACGGCTGGAGATGATACAACATATAGATCTTACGCGTGGGGTGCTTGACTGACTTGATACTCTTGATATAGCTCTGGTTCTCTAGGGCCTTCAAGCATCTCACCACCACATGCTGGTGCAAGTTTGTCTTTGCCTTGATTGTTTTTGTCCAGATTCCTTCTCTGCCCGATGCCTCGATGTACGAGTAGATCATGGCCTCGTCGTCGGACATCTGGGTGATTTTGTTGGCTTCGGCCATCGACACCGCCTGGAACTTGAGCTCATCGCCCTGTTTGACCAATTTAATCAACTTTTTGTTGACTAATTCTTGGGCCACCTTGACCAAGTCTGCGGTCTTGACAATACTGGCTGCTTGTTGGAGCTCGGCCTGGCTGAACACCGTGGAAGCGGGCGATTCCGTCATCACCGTATAAAGCTTCCTAGCAAGGTCTGATAATTCACTCATGACAAACCTCTCTATACTTTCACACTTTGCTACTTCAACCACCACCTTATTATTCGTCCTCTATTCCGTCTGGCTCTGCTCGTAATTTTTTTTTTCGCGATAATCATCTCACCGCTAACTACAGTAGAGCCCGTACGATGAATGACGATATATTTGACGATATAGATGGAGTATCTGAAGTCAAGGTCACCGGATTCAAGAAGAAGCTTGTTAAGGGCAAAAAATCCGCCCGCCCCAAGCTCTCTTTTGATATCTCTACAGATGAGCCCGCGCAAGAGCCCACGCAAGAGCCCACGCAAGAGCCCACGCAAGAGCTCGGGCTAGAGCTTGAAGACGATCCTGAATACAACCCTGTTATAGAAAACATCGATCAGATCCAGTCATTAGACACTTTCAATATACCACAACTACGTAATGACGCACATGTGGATTTGCAAAACAAAAAGTATGTGCCTATAGCCTCTAACAGCGAGCCCGAAGTGAAGGTGTCGCGGCGCGAACTCCAGCAGGAGTATGAAGACGGATATAATTATGATGACGGGGCTAACGAGAGGAAAAAAGAGGTGGAGCAAGATGATGGGGACCTTGATCTTGGCAATGACGATTACCTTGCACAAGGGCCTGCTGAACTAGACTTTTCAGCATCTACAAAGGCACAGAACATCAATCAAGATGTATATGATTTAGAACTAGATAGTGATTACTCGCACCAGTCTGATGAGGGTACGGCGAGCAGTGCTCGCTATGTCGCGGTGCAGCCGATTCCTGCGCTCAGCGACCAAATTGCCCTGCTCAAAGTGCTCGTCCAAGAGTTGAGCGCTAAGAGGGAAGACTACGAGCACCAGCACAAACAGTATCGTGAGCAGCTTGAAAAACTCCGTGATCACAAAAATCTGATACTAGCCCAAATACAATAGGCACCCAACCAAAGTGAGTCAGGCTCTTTGAGGGTTGTACTGAAAAGTACACGATGCTGCGTACTTTTGTGTCCGCGATTTCTCACCGCGCTTAATTTCCCATTACTCGATTGGTCCTGACTCATACCGTCAATTCAAAATTTTTCACTACTTAAACTCCACCCACGTACAAATGTTCACCACAGTAAATCACCAGCTTAGTATGAACTCTAAAAGATTCTTATCCAGTACTATCTCCAAAGCACAGCCCCGCCATTTGGTCAATACTCTTCAGCTTTCGAACGACGAGTTCAGCTCGTTGGTAAAGAAGGCTGGAAACTTCAAGAAAGTGGTCAAATCAGGCGAGCCTTCAGTGGAGAACCACAATAAGCTCTTGGGAAAGTTGGTAACCCTCTTATTTTCCAAAAGATCCACCCGTACTAGAATCAGTACCGAAGGAGCAGCAGCTTTCTTTGGTGCACAACCCATGTTCTTGGGCAAGGACGACATCCAATTGGGTGTGAATGAGTCTGTATTGGACACTACCAGAGTGCTTAGTTCTATGAGCTCGTGTATATTTGCTAGAGTAGGAAAACATCAAGAAATCCTTGACTTGTGCAAAGACTCCAGTGTACCTATTATAAACTCGTTATGTGACCGCTTCCATCCTTTACAAGCCATTGCTGATGTTCTCACAATCAAAGAAAGCTTCAAAGACCATGAAGGCCCATTGAAGTTGTGCTGGATAGGCGATTCCAACAACGTGATAAACGACTTGGCTATCGCCAGTTTACGGTCTGGTATTTCGGTGTCGATCGCGATTCCTGCAGGAATCGAGCTTGATCACGAGGTGCAGCAAAAAGCGGAGGAACTTGCCAAAGAGCAAAACCTCACCATTGAAGTACACAATAAACCAGAAGATGCCTTAAAGAACGCCAATATCATTGTCACTGATACCTGGATATCGATGGGGCAAGAAGCCGAAAAGGCCCACAAACTCAAACAGTTTGCTGGTTATCAAATCACAAATGAATTGATCGCTGCGGGCGGTGCGGCTTCGAATTGGAAGTTCATGCACTGTCTTCCAAGACATCCTGAAGAAGTCGATGACGAAGTTTTCTACAGTGACCGTTCGTTGGTTTTTGAAGAGGCTGAGAATAGACTCTATGCTGCTATGGCCGTCATCGACGGGTTTGTTATCAACAAAGGTGACTTGCTTAAATAAAAGTACACAAACATTTACGGATATGCTATTATAAAAACAATTTTACGAAATACGAATCTTCGGGTAATATTTGTAGGGATTCTAATTAGAAGTTGTACATTATTTTTTGGAAAACGTAATTCGGATTTCCCTATTGATCACTCGTTCACGTGCTCTTAACCCTAATGATTCTCCTGCAAATTATGCTCATCTCATCATCGCGGAAGACACCCTATTAATAGGCAGAAATCGCCCAGTGGTTTTGCTCCCTCACATGGCGCCACTTGTGAGTCACAATGAAGAAACAGAAAAATGCGCCCAACCCACGTACCCAGGATTCGGAACCGGGCCTGCCAAAGGAACCCATCGACGGCCACGACAGCGACCATCAAATTGAAGAAGACGGCGAGGAGCCGTATGCAGGACGCCAAATACTGAGAGCCGAAAGGCTTCGCCAGATGCGAGAGGCCCAGAAGTTGTTACGAGAGCAAAGAAAGAACAAGGTCAAGACCCTAGAGAAAGAAAACGCCCGTCTACAGCAAGAGCTCCGCAACTATGCCACCCTAGTCGATGTCAATTGTGGGTACATAGACAAGCTCCAGATCTATCCCCAAACGATATTTTTTCCTCCGCAGCTCGTGGAAAATCCCCACATCGAAGTGTATGCCAAATTCAACATCATGTCGTTATTTAGCCAGGTGCCTCCGGACCTTCTCCACAAATTGTACGTGAGCCCCACAGATAATCTCGTATACTTGACATACTTCAAGGTTCTCAAGTACATAAAGCAATGCCGCACTCTAGGAGACGCCGGAGAATCAAGGCTCGCCTACACTATCTTTAGGCACGCACCCGATGTGGGCACTAAAATGGACTTCATCGAGCACCTCGAAATTTTTCTGCGCTCGACGCGAATGGCCCCAATGTGGCTCGACACCCACGGCAAATTGCCTGGTACATTCATGCCTGTCCTTGGGGTGGTGGAATTCTTGTTAAAATATGCCGACATTCTCTACATCAATATGAAGGTACTCTCGTCGTTTATGGCAAGTATGACTTTTGCTACGTACTGGGGGCCTGCCATATGCGTCAGCGACCTTTCAAAATGCATCACCGTAGCCTCCGATCCTACATTTGACCCAAGCTCTGTGGCTGCGGTTTTAGAGAAACAAGTGGATCTGTTTGTAGCTGCTTCCCAAAAAGCTCTTTTTTCAAGGTAAACTATCTCAAACTAAAGTATCAATCTATAGTAAGGCGAAAGTAATATATTTAACCCGGTGTTCACTTTCTCTCAATGCTTCAAAACTATTTTTTTTGTTCGCAGCCATTTTTTATCGCGATGGGTGAAAAAAATTATGTAAGTTAACGAAGAACCATCCATGACTACTGGCCCATTGAATGGTACCTTAAACGGTATCTCGTCAGTCAACGAGGACCAGATCCACTCACTAAACCACTACGGACCTGTAACAGCATTAAAAATCCATAAAAACTACATTTTGGCTGGTTACGGGTGCATCTTCAAAGTTTTTCAGTTCGATCAAGCCACCAGCACTACTGAGCTTATCTACTCACAGCAAATTTTCAAGCGCAACAAAATCCATCATGTGAGTGTTAGTAGGTCAGGAGACCGATTGGCTGTCAGTGGAGGCCGTTCATTTGCAATTTTTGACTTTTCCGGTGTATTTCAACCACACTTCTCTCCGGTCGAAAAGGCTATCAATGAATGGATAGTCTGCTGTGAGTTCAAAGATGAAAAAACCTTGTTGGTATTAAACTCTCACAATACAGTCTACACTGTAGATATATCCAACTCGCCAAAACTTGAGTTGGTTCAAAAAGTGCACTGTAATGAAAAGTCTATTTTGTACAGTGGATCTATAAGAATCATCGATAATGGGAAAGATGACCCGAAAGTTCTTATTGCTGCAGGTACTGTGATGAACGGAGTCATTATATGGGACTTCAACAACCGCAAGATTGTACACAACTTGACAGAGCACGAAGGATCGATTTTTGGAGTCCAGATCGATGAGCTGGCCAACCACATAATATCGTGTTCTGACGATAGATCGGTCAAGTTGTATGACTTTCACACCGGAACATTGCTTGCCAATGGCTGGGGACACGGCTCGAGAATCTGGAACCTCTGTTTCTTCAATAATATTGATGACGGGCTCAAAATAATGAGTACCGGTGAAGACTGTACTGTGAGGTTATGGGAATATGAGCCAGGAAATCCTTTGTTGGTGCAGCAAGAGCTTTTGGAAAATGCTCATCTTGGTAAACATGTTTGGTCTGGCGCCATAGACGACAAGGTTTTGAGGTTGTTTGTCAGTGGAGGTGCTGATGGGAAAATTCGTCTACACGATCTTATCAATAGACAAGATAAGCCGGTGAAGCAGTTTTCATTGGATTTGATATCTGGAAGTGGTATTGTATTTAGCAAGAAGGAAATCATCAAGCAGTATTTCGAATTGGCATCTTTAAACATACTAGTGATGTTGACTTCATTGGGTAAATTAATTTTGTTTGACCAAAAAGAAGAGACTTTCAGGGAAATTCAGTTGGATTCCGCCGAAAAGGCCAAGTTTGTGGACTTTGGCGTCATGAGAGGGTTTGCTAACATCAACTACGTCCTTATAGCTTCTCGCAGTGGAGACATTCTTAAACTCCGGTTCACCAGTAGCTCTGCAGAACCAATTAAATCCTGGATAACTGAAACCAACTTGGTTGGAAATAAAGTAACAAACATGTTAGTCGACTCTGATCCAGAAAACAACAACTATTTTTCACTTACTGATAGCCCGAATCCAAAAGTTCCGTTTGTTCTTCACAAGTACAAGATGGTTGGCGAAGACCTAGAATTAGTGGCCACACACAGGCTAGAGCAGCCTCAACAGACCAGCTTTACTACTACTGATATGAAAATCGACTTTGTCAACAACTGGCTCATTCTAGGCTCGAGATACGTCTCGATAGCAGTGTACGATATTACCAAATTAAATGAAAAACCGATAATTTCTTTGGACGCTCTATTCAAGAAATTGTCGCAAGGTGATACTATCACGTCTATATCCATACTACGCAGTGTTCAAGGTTTGGTTAGCTTGTTGCTTACTGTCAGAGATGGGGTTTATTTGTATGTCAACATCAGCAATACTGGTAATTTTGAAATCAGTATTGTCCACGAAAACAAATTATCTCGTGGATTTATAGAAGGTGGGTTTGTGGACAATAACGAGTTGATTTTGTACGGATTCAAGTCGTCTTACTTCTACATTTGGAACGAATCCAGACAAATCGAAATTGCCAACGAATTGTGTGGAGGTGCCCACAGACAATGGGAATTGTTTAAATACCCCGGAGGCTTTAAGTTTGTCTACATCAACAAGTCGAGCTTGCATGTCAAGCACTTTAATAATAGGTTTGGTGAGTACGGAGTAATTAATTCTGGTACTCATGGACGAGAAATTAGAGACGTGGCTATATCGTCTTCTGTGCGGGCTGACAATTCCAGACTTATCATGACTGCATCTGAGGATACTACAGTGAGACTAGGTAAGCTTGATTTGAACACTGGCCAGATAAGCAGCTACTGGAGCCTCAACCACCATGTTTCGGGACTCCAGAGAGTTAAGTTCATAGACGAGCAATATGCTGGGAGTTCTGCTGCCAACGAGGAGTTTATTATGTGGAAAATACTGGAATTGGAGAATGCTCCTGTTATTATTGAATACGCTAGACTCAAGCCTGGAAACTCCAACCCCGACTTGCGTATCATGGACTTTGATTCTTTCAAGTATAAGAAGGGGCTCATTATTTCCACGGTATACTCCGACTCTTCTATCAAGGTATGGTACTTCGATATAGAAGCCAAGACGTTTAGACCAATAATTAGTGATCACTACACAACATGTTGTATTTTGAGTGTGGAGTTTCTATTCTTGAATGGCCGTACGCTTCTTCAAATAGGGGCTACTGACGGTCACTTGAGTATTTGGGATATCACAGATAAACTAGAAAACGAAGGTGATCTTGGAAAAATGATTATCAAACAACAGTTACATCAAAATGGTATTAAAGCTATTCAATCACTTAAATTTATTGACTCGTACAAGATTATTACTGGTGGTGACGACAATGCCTTGATAAGTTCCAACTTGAGCTATAAAAATGGTCTTTTGGTATTGGAGACCACCAGTTTTATCGAAAAGGCTGCTTCTGCTACAATCACCTCCATCTCTAAAGGAGTGGGCAACACCATCTGGGTCACCTCTGTCGACCAAATCGTCAGGCTATGGGATACTACGGACAATGAGTTGGTCTGTAAATCTGCATCGTACACCACTATAGCTGATACTGGGTGCAGTGATTCGGTCAACGATATCCTATTGGTAGGAGGAGCTGGACTAAGCTCATGGAAACAAAACCATTAATTGTATTATAGACATGATAAATAGTCGGTATTAATTGTGATATTTCCTGAGAAATGTATTGGATAACTCACAGAGGAAACTCTTCGATATAATTTACTATAAGTATAACAATTTAATTATTGTACCTCCTTGAATAGGAGTAGCATTGTAGATTTGCCCGGACTAAACGATTGAGTAGTATTATTGTAATACCCACCTACTATTCAAGAGAAGGACAGTTCACTGATTGCGAAAATTTACTCCACTCTCTTAAAGAATGGTACCATAGTATACACACTATCTCATGGTTTCTTAATCTCAGCACTTGTTTATTTTACTTTATAACATGTTATTAATAAAACTATAGGTTCTATATCAATTTCTATTTACTATTCAATATCAAGTTATTACAACTTCAACAATCTCAAGTTGAAAACGGTACTTTCAATAACTTGCTCTTCGTCAATGATAACATTGTCGGCAGAGTCAGAAAACTCCTTCAATGGCGTCTTAGAGCACTTGAGTATGATCTCCTTGTTATCCTCAAGAACATTAGTAAAGTTTATGGTATCTTTAACCAATTTGTACTCAACAGCCACATCGTCGGTGGTGTTCAAGCCGGCCTTCTTACGAAGTCTTTGGATACGGTTGATCAATTCTCTGGCCAATCCCTCGTTCTTGTACTCGTCGTACAAGTTGACGTCCAAAATAATCAAGACATCTTGCTGAGCTCTGGCTTCGTGGCCATGGGCAACTTCGTCTGCTGGCAAACCACGTTGAACTTGCAAATCTTCGGTGACCAAGTCGATACCGTCCACGGTGATTTTACCAGATTCAGCAAACGCCTGGACTTCTTCGGAAGTGACCTTTGGCAAAGCGGCCTTGACCTTCTTGGCATCGCCCTTCAACTTCTTACCCAAAACTGGCCAGTCGGCAACCACAGTATATTCAACACCGTACTTCTTTTCGTCAGAAGTAATGACAATGTTTCTGACATTCAATTCGTCGGCAATGTAGCTCTTCAACGACTCGACATCCTTCAAGTATTGTGGGTCGGAGTGTAAAATAACCAATTCCTTCAATGGGGTTTTTAACGAAATGGTCTTCTTTTCTCTGATGTTTCTACCCAAATCAATGACCTTTTGCATTCTGGAAACAGCCACTTCGATTTCAGAGTCGAACAACTCTTCTCTGACACTTGGGTACGACAAGAAATGAACGGATCTGGTATCTTTGATGGCTGGGTTGACGCAGAATTGGTCCAATACTTCAGCACTAAAGTAGGTCTTGATCTTTTGGTAGATGCTATCGGCCAAGAAAGGAGTGAATGGAGCCATGGCTCTGGACAAGGTCAAGAGAGCTTCAACCAAGGTGTTAAGACCCTTCTTGGTGTCGACAACATCGTCACCGGCGTAACCCTTGATACGACGACGGTTGAAACGAATATACCAGTTGGTCAAGTCGTCGACGAAAGAAAGCAATCTTGGCACCACGGTGTACAATCTGTAGCCCTTCATTTCCTCGTGAATAAACTTGATCAAAGACTGGATAGAAGCCAATAACCACTTGTCCATGACATTGTCAGAGTGCAAGGATGGGTCGTACTGGAACTGTTCTCCGTTGGATTTCTTGTAAATATCAGCAGCATCCTTGAAGAACTTGAAAGAATTGTACCATGGCAACAACACACTGGAAACAACGTCCTTGACACCTTCTTCCTTAAATTTCAAGGTTTCGGCTCGTAACACCGGCGAGTTGATCAAGTACAATCTCAAAGCATCAGCACCGTACTCCTTTAAAACAATGCCTGGATCAGGATAGTTCTTCAAACGCTTCGACATCTTCTTACCGTCCGCAGCCAACACAATACCACTGACAATGACGTTTTGGTATGGTGCGGTCTTGAACAAATGGGTTCCCAACACAGTCAAGGTGTAGAACCAGCCTCTGGTCTGGTCCAAACCTTCGGAAATGAAGTTGGCAGGGAACGATCTTTCAAAGGAATCCTTGTTCTCAAAAGGATAGTGCTTGGAAGCAAAAGGCATGGACCCGGACTCAAACCAGCAGTCAAACACCTCTTCGATTCTCTTCAACTGGCCCTTGCCCTGCTGAGAAGGAATGGTGATGGAATCGATGCTTTCACGGTGGATATCGGTGATGTCGTCACGGCCAGACAACTTCTTCAACTCGTCAATGGAGCCTACACACACCACTTCTTCGAAATCGTCCGAGACCCAAAGAGGAATAGGCGTACCCCAGTACCGGTTTCTCGAGATGTTCCAGTCTCTGGCGTTGCTGATCCAGTTAGAGAATCTCTTGTCCTTGATGTTGGAAGGAACCCAGTTGGTTCTTTCGACGTTGTCCATCATTTCTGGAACGATGTCGGTGATACGAACGAACCACGCTGGAATGGTTCTGTACATCAAAGGAGTGTCGGATCTCCAGCAGAAAGGGTACGAATGCTTGGCCTGAGAGTTGACTAAGATTCTGCCTTTTTCCCCAAGTTTCTTGATGATAACCTTGTCAGCATCCTTGAAGTACAACCCGGCAAATTCGCCTACATTGGCAGTCATCTTCCCGGTGTCGTCAACCACAGAAGGTGGCTGTCTGTACTCGTTGATGATACCGTTGGCAGTGGCAGCGTTGAAATCCTCTTCACCATAAGAAGGAGCCTGGTGAACCACACCGGTACCGGAGTCAGCAGTGACGTAGTCAGCAAGAATGACCTTAAAAGCGTGGTCTTTGAAATCTTCGTAGAAGAAGTCAAATAATGGCACATACTTGAGCCCGGCCAAATCCTTACCCTGGATCTTTTCAATGACCTTGTACTTGGCAGCAGCCGGTTTTTTGTACAAAGTCTTGAGCAAACCTTCCAACAAAATGTAGTTCATCTGCTTTTCTTCGTCGTAAATCTTGACGTACTCAAAGTTAGGATTCACGGCCAAAGCAATGTTGGCTGGAAGAGTCCATGGAGTGGTGGTCCAGGCCACCAAAGCGGTTTTTTCGTCGTCAAGCAATGGGAAAGCGATGGTCACTGCAGGGTCATTGACCTCCTTATAGTTCTGTTGGGCTTCAAAGTTCGATAATGGCGTCGTACATGCAGTAGAGTAAGGCATCACCCTAAGACCTCTGTACACAGCCTTCTTGTTGAACAACTCCTTGAATCCCCACCATACACTCTCCATAAACTCAGGGTACAAGGTTTTGTAGTCGTTGTCCATATCGATCCAACGGCCCAACCTCTTGATGGTGGCACGCCAGTCTTCGGCGTATCTCATCACAATGGCACGACACTCATCGTTATACTTGTCAATACCCATAGCATAGACGTCTTCCTTGGAAGTGATACCCAACTTTTTGTCAATCTCGTGTTCGACCGGCAACCCGTGGGTATCCCAGCCAAACCTTCTTTCTACGTGGTGGCCATTCATCGACGCATAACGTGGGATAATATCCTTGATGGTAGAGGCCAAAATGTGTCCGTAATGTGGAGTTCCAGTAGCAAAAGGTGGGCCATCAAAGAATGAGAATGAAGGCAAGTCTTTGGTCAATTCCAAGGTTCTTTGAAACGCGTCGATCTCGTCCCACGTTCCAATGATGTTTTCTTCTTCTCTAGGGAAGCTATAAGGCTGATTACCTTCACTCATAATACCAAAGGATCGTTAGTAAGTAGTTGTTAGTCTGATTTAAATTCTGTGACTAATAAAAAATTCAAAAAATCCGTCGAAAAAGATTATGTAAGAAATAGGTAATCAGAAGATGAGTATGACCTAAAGTATGGGAGATGAGTCTAAGAAGTGGGTTTTCGCTGCTGTTACTACGATGTATGGAGAGAAGGTGGAAGGCCAATGAGACTGTGGCGGTGGCGATTTCGGGCGGCGCAGACTCAATGTGTTTGGCCTACTTATTGGCCAAGTATAGAAATGAGCATCGCCAGGATGTTACCATAGTGGGAATTACAATAGACCACCAGTATCGGGCCGGTTCAGAGATCGAGGCAAGAGATGTGGGCCATACGGTGCTGCTGTGGGGCATAAAACATCAAATAGTGCCGCTAGAGTACAAAGTAGATGTCCATTCCATCACCAACTTCGAAGAGGTGGCCCGGACCAAACGGTACCAGGAAATGCAGAAAGTATGTGAAGAATATGATATTCTGTGTCTTTATGTAGGGCACAATATGGACGACCAGGTGGAAACGTACTTACAGCGACTTAGGAGGAATTCTTCGCTTTTTGGTCTCGTAGGGATCAAGCCAGCTTTGCCATTGCCAGTTCCAATAAAAGAACCTGATAAAAAGAGGGTTCAGGTGTACCGACCGCTACTCGAATATTCCAAAGCAGATATTGTGAGAACATGTAGAGAGAACGGGGTGGTGTGGCATGAAGATAGTACCAATTCAGATATAGAACTCACCGAGCGTAACAGGCTACGATACCTTTTGAACGAGGTGATTCCAAAGAATAAAGAGTACAGGGGTATTTCTAAGGAGGAATTGGCACTGACGTGCACGGAAATCACCCTGGTTGTGGACAATATCCGACACAAAGCTCAATTACTACAAAATACCTTGGAAGCAGAGCTGAGATTTATGGTGGACCAAAAGAATGCCACTATAAATCTACAAATACCCTCTGAGTTTCTAAAAGACGACAATCAGCTAGTTCTAAGCCAGTTTCTCTACCGTATTCTCTACTCTATATCATCTGTTAAACACTACCATTGGTCGTATGCCAAGGTAGAAAGACGGCTTATTCCAAAAATAGCAGAGATAAAAGACTCGTCACTGAAGCTAACCTACCTAAACCTTCTCTTTACAGTCGGAGCAAAAGAAAAGTCAGTGTGCCTCTCCATACAGAGACAGCCTATTCTACGGTACCAGGAGAAAGAACTAAAATTGGACTTGTATCTTAATCTGAGATGGTCAGACTGGATCTTGTTCGATAATCGGTTTTGGATAAGAGCAAAACATACAAATCATCTACCCATATCTATAGTGCCATATAACCATCTGGTCCATCGAGCGTACAAGATATATGGGGAAAACCCAATTTTCAGCCCAAACTTGAATACTGTCCCGGTAGTAGTAAGTGGCAACCACATTCTCGCCCTTCCTCTGTACAATCTTCATTTCGACCCTTCCCTTTCCTCCCAATGCAGTCTCAAACTGAGCTCGTAAACTAAGCTCTTAAACTGAGCTCTTAAACTGACACCTATAGTAGATAATGTTTATATACAGGAAACTTTTCTAATCATCGAAAAGTAACAGTAAAGCTAGTGGCAAGCAAAACATCACACCAGCGTGCCAATCCATACATACAGTAGCTGGTGGAAATGCCCTCGACATTGCATTTCGACGGAGCCGGCGGGCTCGACACGCCCAAGTACGGCTCGCTGCTTCTTACGCCCAAAATGTACAAGACATCCAAGGGCTCCAAAGTCAACCTTCTGAGCCAGCCATTGAAGATAGGGTACCAAAGAGTGAATATAGACGTGAACTTAATGGATAACAAGATTGAGGGGATTACAGAGCTAACGGTTTTGCCCACTTCTTCACTACTCAAGACCGTCAAGCTAGACTGTAGGAGCATGACCATTAAAGATGTCTACATCAACAACTCCCGAATCACCAACTATATCTATAACGACATGTTGTATATTAATGATGAAAAGTTTCTTGGTCCCAAAACATCCATCAATCCCCATGCTTTGAGTCTCTTTGACCTTTACTCTGAAGACTTTGATATCCACCAGCACCACTTGATAAGGCAAAAGCTCAACTACATATTCGGAGAAGCCAATTATGATCCCAGAGAACTGCTAGAGTTCCACAATGGAAATACTGAAGAGCTCACCATCATTTTACCCGATAATCTAAAGCTAGAATTGACCGACTACTCGACGCCTGGAAGTGTCCATGGCACAGGAACCCCGCTACACACCAAGTCCAAAAGCACCAATAGCGATACTTATACGCCAATCCACATCAAAATCGAATATGAAGCCTGGAACTGCAAAAATGGCGTCAATTTTATCACTCCCCATGACCAGGATAAAAAGTACTGGCACGCTTATACAACAAACTCTGTGTTGAATGTTTCGACTTCTTCGTGGGTACCGTGCATAGACAATCTCTGGGATCGGTGTACGTGGTCGGTAGAGGTGAATATTCCAAGAACAATCAAAGATATAGGCAATCCTCGTATTATAGGGTCCAAAGAAGCCCGGCAAAAAAAGTCAAAATCACAACGAAAAACCCGGTCTCAGACTTATAATGATGAGAATGACGATGATGACGAAGATGAAGATGACGAGGACTCAGAAAACTACGATTTGATTGTGTGTTCGGGTGATTTCAACAATGTCAAAGAGACTCCGCACCCTATAGATTTGTCAAAAAAGGTGGTATCGTGGTCGATCTTTAACCCTGTTTGTGCGCATCATGTCGGCTGGGCCCTCGGCTGCTTTGAAAGCTTGACTTTGACTAGCTCAAACGATAATGAAGCCGAGGAACCCGAAGTGAATTCCGACATAGAAGAAAGCATAAAAGAGTCTGGATATGAAGATATTGAAAAGGACTCAACAAAGTCGCCTGTCACCATCTACTGTTTTCCAGATCAACTAGAATTGGCCAGAAACACGTGTATTTTTGCCAATAATGCCGTGGATTTCTTCTCCAAAGAGTTTGGCTCGTATCCTTTCAGTTCGTATGCTATCGTCTTTGTTAGCAATAACTCTTCTGATTGTAATAGCTTTGCAGGTTTATCAGTGGTGAATGATACCTTGTTGTATTCTGCAGATATAATAGAGCCGATGTTTAGCTCTACCGAAGCGTTGCTTGAGTCCATGGCTAGCCAATGGTCGGGAATAAATATTGTTCCTCAGACATTCAGTGATATCTGGTGTACTGTAGGAATTGCTAGGTTCATGAGCTTTCAGTATATCAAAAGGCTAATGGGAACTAATGAGTATCGGGCCAAAATCAAGAAAACTATCGATCAGATCGTTGAGGAAGATATTGGCAAAAAACCACTAGCACTCCAGTACTTTCGGTTCCCAATATCAGAACAAGACTTGTCTTTTATTAAGCTCAAGTCGCCTATAGTATTGTTTATTCTTGATCGTAGAATGACCAAAACAGACAAGTCTTTTGGATTATCGAGAGTATTGCCAAAGTTGTTTTTACAAGCCATGTCGGGAGATTTACAAAATAGTACTCTTTCTACTTCTCATTTCCAATATGTTTGTGAAAAAGTGAATAGAAATAAGCTTGAAAACTTCTTCAAGCAATGGATTTATGGATCGGGAGTGCCGATATTCAATATTGTCCAGAAGTTCAATAAGAAAAGAGGAGTGATTGAAATGATTATTAGACAAACACAGCAGCAAGAAACCAAAAAGCAACGTCCGCAACCTAAAAACTTTATTGATGACTCGATAGCGTACCTTGAAGATGAGCCTTCTTTCGCAGTCCAGCCTGTATTCTTGGGTCCGATGACTATACGAGTTCATGAGGCTGATGGTACGCCATATGAACATATTGTAGATTTGAAAGAAGGCCAAACCAAGCTTGATATTCAGTATAATTCCAAGTTCAAAAGACTTAAGAAGGTCAAAGAGGAAATGGGTGAAGTTGTTAATACGTTCAGTAAGTTAGGAGAAGTTCTTACTAGCGAAGAAGACGTGGAAGAATGGGGCCTTGCTGAGTGGGTAAGACACGAAGAAGATATACTTAACGAACCTTTTGAGTGGATCAGAGTGGATGTAGATTTCGAGTGGATTGCAAAGATTAATGTCAAACAAGCAGATTACATGTACGGAGCCCAGTTGCAATACGACCGAGACGTCGAAGCTCAGTATGAAGCCGTCAAGTACTTTGGCGAGATCGAAAAACCCGCCAATGTCCATTGCACAGCATTAATTAGAACTGTTCTCGATAGCAAGTATTATTATGGTGTTCGTATTGCTGCAGCCAAGGCCCTTGCCAATTTCTCCAAAGCTTCAAACAATTTCATCGGTGTAGGGTACCTTATCAAAGCTTATAAGCAGATGTTTTGTTTTGCGGGAAGCTCTATACCACTTAGTAATGATTTCAACAATTTTGGCGATTACTTTCTCCAGAAAGAAATCCCTATGATCTTGTGTCAAGTCAGAAACGAACAAGGCGAAGTACTGAGTGCGATAAAGAACTTGATATTGAATCTCATCAAATTCAATGAAAACTCAAACAATTCGTTTCAAGACTGTTACTATATTTCTTATTTACTTGAAGCATTAACTACTTCGGTGATTAACTCTAATGATGGTTTAAGCTCTGCCGATAATACTGGCTTAAAAGACAAAACTGCTGAGGAAAAAGAGTTTTTGGCCAGTGTAATTGACGAGCTTAACAGACTCCAGAAACTCGATGAGTGGGTTCCCTCATATCATAGCACCATTACCAGAACTTGTATTGAACAGAAGATTAGGCTAGCTACTCATGGACTATTGCAAATCACTTTTGAAGACTTGCTTTATTTGACTATGGACAAGTACCTGTACGATACCCGAGTCGAAGCTTTTAGAGGTTTGTTTGTGTTGGGAGGATTAAAGAACGCAGCTATTCTCGAGTACTTCCTCAAAACATGTCTTTTGGAAACGTCAGTTCCTTACTTTAGAACTAAACTCATTGCCAGTTTAATCGATTCTGTCTGTGTTGCTGCAATTGAAGGAACTCCTTCTACCTTAGACGATCCTGAGTTTAAAACAATGGAGAAGTTATCTGATTCCAGTGCCAAAATAGGCAATAGTAACTCAACCAATATGGTCATTATTGAAGATGGGTCGAATAGTGAAATGGACACCAAGAGAGACGTGTTTGCTCGAGCCACGTTAAACGGTGCTATTGAGCTTTTAAGAAGAGACTATGCCATTGGAAAAGGACTACAAAACGTTTTCTGGCAATTAATCCATACTTCTCAGCTCAGTATAGTTGAAAGACGAGACGTGTTTAGTGCTTGTCAGGTACTTTATAAAGAAATCGATAGGTTCCAGGTGAGAGTGTCCATTCCAAGTTTACCAGTTAATGAATTGAAAAAGAAGTTTGTGGCCAAGAACTTGGGTGATGGCAAGGTGGTTTTCAAGAGAGAAGGCAGGTTTAAGATCCAATTATCTAACAGAAAAATGGCACATCCTTCGACTTCAAGTAAGAGAGTAGTAGAGAAACCCAGAGTTGAGCCTGTGGCTTCAACTTCAGCTGCACAACCAGAAAAATTAAGGATAAGTCTTGGTTCAAAGCAGCAAAAGGCAAAAGCGTCAAGTAAAAGAATCAAAACAGAGGCTGAACCTGTTGTACTATCTGCACCAAAATTAGTAAGTATTGATGAGAACAATAAGGGGAGAGTCACCTTTAAATTTACCAAGCACAAATTGGCAGAGCTCAGTGAGATCCCAGTGAAAACCCAACTGGCTACTCAAGTGGAAACCCACCTGGCTACTCAAGTGGCTCCTACTAGTCTGAATGTGACGTTTAAGTTTTCAGGATCCAACATCGAAAAGGTGAAGAAAATACTTTCTAAAGAAAAAGAATCAACTGGTAACTCGACTGGTGTTTCAGATGGATCTAATGTGAGATATGTCAAGATTAACACCCGAAAAAAGACAGTTTCACTTTCAGCAACTCCATTTCCTGAAAACCCTGTGAAGATCGAGCCAGAAGAAAACAACATAGAGAGTTCCAGATCAAACGAGAGCCCTTTGAAAAATGGGAAGATCACCAAGCCAAAAACGAAGAATATTAAGGGCCCTAAATTGAACAGAAGCAAGTCCAGTTCATCGTCACCTACAAAAGAAACAGGAAGTTCAGAAACTAGAAGCAAGAGTCCAAATCCCGAAACTTTACCCAAACAATTATTCAAAACCAAAAGTCCACTGGCCGAGCCAGAGATCAAGTCTGAAAAATCACAGACCCCGTTTTCCAAGTCAGGCAGTCCGTTCTCTGCATCGCCCTCTACAAGCGTCAAGAAGAAAAAAACTAAAATATACATTCACTCAGGCGACAGTAAGGGTCTGACGTCTTCAGAGGACGATTCAAAAAAGAAGAACAGTGGCACTGAGCAGACTAGTCAAACTGGCGAACCAAAAAAAGAGCTGGGGCTTAAACTCAAACTCAACCTTAACCCTAAATGACTGTAATGATATATCATAGAAACCTATGAGTGTATAACTAATAAACTAATCAACAAAACAAGGTTAGTAGAATACTGACGTAGATGCAATCGAGAAATCATCGATAATCTCTGTCTAATACGGCCAACACTCTTTCATTATTCTTGTCAGACATAAATAATCTCTATCATAGCACAGCTAATCGTCTATAACTACTTTATGTATCATTCAAAATGGGTTCCGTTGTATTTCACTTCTCTATTTTATTTGAACTAAAGACCTTTTCGTTAACCATTACCACTTCAACACTTGGTATTGGTCATTATAATCAAGCTACATAGAACAAAAAATAGTGGTAAGCTGTAATAGCTATACCTCTCTGATCCCTTTTGGGATCGTGTGCTCTTGACGTCACGTGTTTGGGGTCCTCGTATCACGTGCGATGGTTGCTGGTATCAGGGCCACAAGAAGCATTAGAACCACAAGATACCAAAATAGACAGATATACTTCATAGGTTAGCAATAGAGCAGTTATTAGTCAATCACGTTGGCCGGGTACATGTCAGCCCAATTAATATGTCGTTCAACAATTCATTAACTTTCGGTCTTTCCAAGTCCACCCCCACCACTTCCACCACCAACACCACCACCACCTCTGCGCCGGCATCGTCCTCAAATACCCGCTCAGAAACCTCAAACCCTGGGTCTGCAGACTCTGCGTTGTCAAGATTGCCATTCACCCAAAATATCCTAGCAAAAACCACCAGCACCGTCGAAACTTCGCCTCGGTTTGATACCGGGAGTAGCGGAATCGCCCCTACCGTAGTGACAATAGGGTACGATTCGACCGATAGACACAATTCACCACACAGTAGCAGCAACAAAGCTGATCTTATAGATTTATTTGAAAGGTTCGATGTCAACCGAGAAGAGCCGGAATCTGAGAAGAACCAGAGCCATGAGAACCAGAGCCATGAGAACCAGGAGAACCATGAAGATAGCAGTGTGGAAGGAGAAAAGCATGAAACTCAGTCTCAGATCGAAGAGAGCAATGAAAACAGTAGAGACATGGTCGAAAAGTTTCCCAATGCTCATTCAATACCAAAGACAAACGGCCAGAAAGACCAAGACCAAGGGTCAGACAATGTGTCAGACCAACAAGAAATAGACCCACAATACAATGAAGGCTCGAGCAATCAGGACAATCTTGAAGATCATGAAGATGAGAAAGATAGTATAGATAATAAAGATGTGGGTGGTTCAATAGCCATACCTCAGACTAAACCAAAAGATTTTGGGGTGTTATCCAATGGCTCGTCGTATAGTGAAAACACTTATAACGAGAAGGAGGATAAAAAGGACTTGTCGGATATTACGGGAGGCGCCAGCTACGAGACGTCCAACATGGAGGAATATAATATAGCCGAACCGAAAGAATCACAGTCAGAGCAAATAGGTGAAAGGGCTCAAGATAAACCAGTCGAATCGGTCAATGTTAAGGCTACAGGAAAGGTAGATGCTAATCAGCAGTACCAACAGTCGCATAAACCGTTTGACTTCCAGAACTTTCTTAGTCATTTAAAGAAAAAGAGCGCAGATCCCATAGTACGGTATATTCGGTCATTTCTAGTGTCGTTTTCAAGACAGGGCCATACGTTCAGTTTTGAGCAGAGGATCAAAATTATACGAGAATTCAAAAGTTTTATGGCCGAAAAGTTCTCTATGTATGAGCCCTTTTCGTCAATGGACGAGATCGATCTTGAAAACTCGAGGGAAGGCTTGGAAAAGCTTATAATGAACAGAGTATATGAACACTGTTTTCCACCCGAACTTCAGAAACAACTGGCTTACCAAATTCCAGAGCAGTTCATAGCAGACTTGGAAAACGACGAAAAGTTTGCACTCCAATTGGAAAAGTTCTCGTGGGTTAATGGGTCGCATTTAGATATTGACCTAGATACATTGTCTAAGCTGAGAAAAGAAGATTTGAACTTTATTGAGCTTTCGGTGGTGGAGTTGTCGAAGATCAACAAATATAGAGCACCAAGAGACAAAATCATCTGTATTCTCAATGCTTGTAAATTGATATTTGGCTTTTTAAAAGTTGCCAACCAAGAAACAAATGCTGATTCATTTGTACCGTTACTTATACTCATATTGATCAAAGCAAAGACAGAGCATTTGATAAGTAATCTACACTACATTGAAAACTTCAGGGGGGAAGAATGGTTGTTGCATGGCGAAACCAGCTACTACCTCTCTACTTTACAAGGTGCCATAAGCTTTATACAGAACTTGTCGAAACGCGAGCTTACTATCAGTGACGACGAGTTCAATGCACATATGGAAGCCTGGGATGCCCAGGAGTTCCAAAAATCAAAATTCCCTAAAGACGAGATAAAGCATCCTCAGCCGCAGCATCCCAACCAATTAAACCCCACCCAAAATACTCATTCTACGAACTTATCACCTTCTAATGTGTTGATGACCAGTGCCGAAATGCTTACCAGGTCTATCTCTAGTTTTCTCTCACCCTCGCCACAAGAAGCACCAGTGGATGTGGCTGCTCCTGCGGGGCCTCCTCCAGAAAATCCACCTTCTCGGGACATTACAGCTCAAGAAGCTGAATTAATACAAAAGGAAATAGAGGAGCGCGAAAACAAGCATATGGAGGAAGCATTTACTAATTTGCGAGAGGTGTTTCCGGACCTTGATGAGGGGATACTCAAGGATATAATTTATATGAACAAGGGCAATATGGAGCAATGTATAGATTCGTGCTTGCAGTTGACCAGTGATATTTAGCATCCAAATAAATGTAACATACAATTCAATATAGATAGTAGACTACATGGACCCAAACCTTCCTTGACTTTCGTCTATACATTTTCTACAATGGAATTTCCCACAATGTTAAATCTTTTGGGCAAAGAGTAAGCGGATTAATTCAGCCTAACTGGCCAAGAGTACAAAATGACTTTATTATGAATATAAGTGAGTCAATACGTAAGATAATGTCACATCCGAATTAACTCACTTACTTGTAACGAATATAAATGAATCTTTGAGATTTCAAGAAAAAAACTAGTTACTTTAGTAAGTCTATAATTTTGCAAAAATCTAAGTATAGAGTAGCTCAAATTTAGATAGGCCGAGAAAAATCAAGGTCCACTGAACTGTTGGATTTCTTTCTCTCGAGTGGCTTTTCACGAGTATTTCGAGAAAATCATCAAATTTTGTGAAAAATTATGTGGTCGAGAAGTTTGTCAGCTACAGTGACTAAGCACAGCAAATCAACGTGTGACTGACCAGACTATGCCAATCAATGTATGTTAATCAATGTATGCCGATCTAGTATTGTCCCGCTAGCACGTTTGTACGCCTACTCAATCAACTTACACTGATAGTGTTGCGCGCTTAGTTAGTGAGGATACTTTTGCCTAATGCGGAAGGAAGACCATTCCCCCAGATATCAGCACAAGGGTAGATAGGTCAGATACGGTAAAAGGGTACGATACTAATCTATCTGAGTAGTATATAAGTGTAATGAAACAACCGTAAATATGTTTTAGTTCATCATTCAATTCATTCGAATAACCCAATTACTCAAATACACTATCAAAATGCCTATGTTATACAAGCCAGCTGTCGAAGGTAAGGACGTCAAGCCTCCTCAAATTCCTTCTCCAGGCAACAACTCTTTCTTGGGTGATATCTTCACTTCTGACGCTCCAAAGGAAGAACAAATTTCGTGCGGGTTCTACAAGCAAGAAAAGGGTGAGCCATTGGTCTACACCTACCACTATGACGAAATGAAGGTTATTCTTGAAGTCGAAGGTGAATACACCATTGCTGACGAAACCGGCTACAAGGTCTCTGTTTCCCCAGGTGACGTCTTCTACTTCAAGAAGGGCACCACCATTACTTTCGAAACCACCGGCTACGGTCTTGCTTTCTTTACCGGATTGAGACCAAACGGAACTGGTTAAACAGTACTAGAGTATTAATAGAGAATAAAAGCCAGTCATCACAATAGACATGTAGATTAAATAAATTGATCTAATTTTAAAATACAAGAATCAATAAATAAATCTATATATACCCATACGCATATACACTTTTATCATATGTGTATTCCCAAACGCATATATACTTTTATCATATGTGTATTCCCAATCGCATGTATACTTTTATGATACCATTCGATATAGATAGTCGTTTGATTTATGGCTGCAACACAAAATCACCATCTGGAGATCGGCCCTGGCACGTGACGGAACATTCTGGAATATTTCCAATATCAAGTATAACTAGACTGATACACTTTTAGATTGAATTTGATCTGTTTCAAAAGATTGTATTCATCATGCCAATTGACTACTCTAAATGGGACAAGATCGAACTTTCGGATGATTCTGATATCGAAGTTCATCCAAACGTCGACAAGAAATCGTTTATCAAGTGGAAGCAAAGAGATATTCATGAGAAGCGTCAGCAGCGTAATATCGAAATCAAGTCTATATTAGTACAGCTGACGATGTACGTGAAGTTGAATGCTAGAGTAGACTATCTTTTGAAAGAATTGACGCCGTCCGAATTATTGGACAACTCCAATGTGATGTCCAAACTCAACAGTCATTTCGATAAGCTGGAGAAGTTTGACTATAACCGATTGATCAGTGAGAAAGGGGATGATTTACGTAAGGGATTGAAGGACTTGAAATTTGACGAAGAAGAAATCCAAAATACTCCGCCATATAATGAAATGATCGAAGATTTGTTCATCCAAGTCAAGGAAGACCACCCAGAAGCCAGAGAAGACGGCGAGGCATTGGCTCGGTTAGTGAAAGAACACAGAGATAAAATCGATGGCATTTTATCGAAACAATCAGTAAAGCTTGATGAGTTGTTGTACGAAAAATCATTGTTAATTACCAATGAGGATCTCCATACTGGATTTGACCGTTCTTTTATGAACAAAGATACCGAGGAAAAAGAAAAAGAAAAGGAAAAGAATGCTAAAAAGACAGAAAAAGTCACCACCACTGAAGTGATAAACAGTCCAAAAGCTCAAGAACCCGCTCCAGCTAAAGATGCCAAAGATCCTTATGACGAGTTGGAATTATTGCCTGAAACAGAAGAGTTCTCTAAGATTCCATACACCGATATAACCGAAAGTGCTTCGTATCTTTTCAAACACACCAATATCTGTACCGAACACCAAAAAGATTCGTTGATTATGACTGCATTTGACGCCCAATTGGATGGAAATCCTCAGTTGGCCAGGCAGATTATTCACCAATCGTTATTGTTACAGTATACTGCGCAATTGGCCGGACCCAACCCTACGAAAGATCTGGTGATAAAAGCCATAAAGCTTTTCTGTTCTAAAATCAGCGACAAATCCAGTCCTGCTAGTGTAGGATTTAACCAAGATGTGGATAATACATTCAACCATATCAAGACCAGATGTGAAGTCCTTAAGCAGGAACAAGCTGGAGGACAAGGAGGCGAAGAAGAGGCGGTGATTCAGTTAAAGTCGCTCGATGAAGGCACCGAACTTGTAGTGAATATTCCCGAAAAGGGCACCCGTGAGTACGAAATCTTCACCACGAAGTTGTCGAAAGAATTACACGACGCTGTACTTACGCAGTCTATCGATGAAGTGAACAAGGTATTTGCTAGCATGAAGGTTGAAGATGCCGAAGAGGCATTGGAGGTGTTTAACGAGTGTGGAGTCATTGGAATCAATGGGTACTTGGAAAACGAGGCCGAATTTGAGGAGTTGCAGAAGCAGTATCAGGAAAAGACTGGAGAGCCTGAAGGAGAAGAACCTGTGGCCAAGCTTGAGGAGATTGGCGAGCAGCACGAGTTCAATACCGTCGATGAAGTGGACTAGCTAATAAGAAGCTATTGCTCATAGTATACAAATCTTCCACCCTCGTTGTAAATTAACACTAATAATATAAAATCATTCGATTTTGTAAATCAATGCTAATGTCTGTTAATGCCAATATACATGCTATTGAATTGAAATTGTAGTTTATTCATTTTCTAGTTGGGAAGATGATTTCTTTATTTTCTAAGCTTGTCAAGGTTTTATTTGCTGAAAATAAATGCTAATATCCTCAGATCATTTCTCTCCTATATTTATACAAGGAACTTTAGTATTGAAGTAAATACTTTAAAACCTAACATTCTATTTTCTTCTATTAATGCTTATATTCGACTATGTATAGTTGGATTGTATACTTTATTGTTGGATGATCTATTTCCTACTTAATCTTGTCAAGGTTTCCATTAATGCCTGAGTGCTTGCTGGCTGGCCTTGGGGCTGCTGAGCAGCGCCCTGCAACTGAGACAACAACGCATTGACTTGGTTGTTGGGTGAGTTGGTAGGAATTTGGTTGAACGCAAGGGGTTGTGGTTGTGAGTAGCCCTGGGGTGCTGGTGCCTGCGGATATCCAGGTTGGACGAATCCGTTATTTTGAAGAGGCACTTGATTTTGCTGGGATTGCAAAACATTCAAGACGTTTTGCATCGACGAAGGGTCCAATCCTTGGATTGCTTGGATGAGATTAGCCTGGTTAGCAGGGAGTTGCTGGGTTGGTTGAAAGGGTGGTTGAGTAGGTTGAAATGGTTGTGCAAATGGTTGTGCAAATGGTTGTGCAAATGATTGTGGTTGAAAGGGAGATTGCTGAAACTGTGCTTGTATTGGTTGTTGTTGAAATGGCTTTGAACCAAACGATTGAGGTTGCTGGTATTGGTTGGGATGCTGGTAATTGGCTCCACCGTATTGAGGAGAGCCATAGTTTGGCGGAGGCGGACGGTTTACTGGAGGTTGTGGTAGACTAGAGTGGCTGGAGTGTTGGCTGGAGTGTTGGCCATATGGTCTTTGGGTTTGAGTTTGAATTTGAGGAGAGTATTGGGTATTTCTGATACTTCTTCCCGATCTTTCTCTATCACCACCTCTCCTCTGTCCATATTTGCTATAACTATCGTAAGGATCCGATTTTTTTTGAGGCTCGGGCTTTTTATACGCATTAGACTCATTGTAGGTATATGGCTCAGGTTCGGGGTGTTGTGGTGGTGAAATTTTATGCCTTTGCTGCTTTGCCTTTACTAGAATATCCACAGCATCTTCGTGATCCACATCGGCATATTCGTCAAACTTTATACCTCCATCTGGAGTGCTTTCGAAGATTTGAACATCCACATTGGCCTCTTTCATTATGCAAATTCCCAATACTCCAGAGTAGGCAGCTTCACTTATCACCTCGTTGAGGTCCTTATGAGTAATGTCTTCTGTTTCTGCCACTATATTAGAAGCCTCAAACGCATCTTTGACCTTTCTGACGTAAAAGCCTGAAGATTTGCCGGTGAAGTATACTTGGCAATCCGGCACCGTTTTCTGTCTTTTCTCTCCTTCATTCGACTCCGATCTTTCTCTTCCTCTCGACTCTTCAGATCTTTCTCTTCTTCTCGGAGGCCTTGAGGCATCGAGTCTCAAGATCCTGTTGTGCAACGGAACATTGGACTCGCCCTTTATACACCTCAAACATTGTTCGGACGTTCTGAACTGCGCAAATCCATAGCCTGCTTTGATGGAGATCTGGAGCACCTCTCCGTATTTGCTGAATATTCTAAACAAGTCTTGTTTGGTAATAGTGTTGGCTGGGAGATTGCCTACGAATAACCTCAGATTATCTGGCAATTCTTCCCAGTTTAGATTATTCATATAATAGGCCTCTTTTTTAATGAACTCATCGTATTCTTGTTGCTCTTGAGCGGACATAGGAGCCGTTAAATTGGGCCGAAGACAGAATTCATTAACAGGTACCAATGGAATAGGGTCTTTTACGTTTTTATATGGCTTATTATATGAATAGACTTGGTCATAGTTAGCATAGTTGTTGGGATTGACTGGCGGAGTGCCTGCTAAAGAGACGTTTTTCTTGTTCAATTGGTCCATTATCAACCTCATTTGCTCACTTTGAGGCAAGTTCACGAACGTGGGGTCTTTGACAAGCTCGCTTTGCATGATAGCATCGTATGCTTCTTTCAATTGAGCCTGCGGAGTTATTGGAGCAGTGACGTTGGTAGGAGAAGGCGTGAGGTTAGCATTCACTGGAGGTTTAGGGGGCAATCCAGGTTTTGGTGGTAATCCTGCTGGGACTTTTATAGGTTTATTCATAGCAGCTGGATTCTTTGGTAAATTAGGTAATGGTCTAGGTGAAGGTTCCAGATTATTTTCAGTGACCACTTCTGGTTCATACTCTTCTTCAGAATTTGGTTCTTTAGAGTTCTTTTCGGAGCTTATGGACGGTTTCAAGTTTTCCTCAGGATCGTAGCCATCATCCCCTTCATCATCTTCCACAGTATTAGTATGGAGAACGTCGTCATGTGAGCTTTTATTTACATGGCTGTGGTTCAATTCTGCTTCAGGATCATATTCATCATTCGATTCCTGAGATTCAGGTCTGGCTTTATCGTCATCTGACAGAGAATCTTCGGGATTATGTTTAATGGGAGAGGCAGATGCTTCGGGAGCTTCTGGTAAGAAATCTTCGGTATCAGAGTTTTCAGTAGGTTGAGTGGGGCCGTTTTCCGTAGAGTTGTCAGGTTGAACTGGGTCATTTTCGGTAGAGTTTTCAGTACGTTTTTCAGGGTGATTCTCGGAATCAACTACGACTTCACCAGAACCATCTTGGGCATCGTCTTGGGGATTATCTTCGGGTTGGTTCTGATGGATTTCTTGGTCTTGCAGAGCTGATTTGTTTTCAGAGCCGATCTCTTCAACGCTGGCTTCTTTCTTTTCAATAGAGACAGGGTTTACTTCCATTATGGCGTTATAGAGATTGTCTATCACTCAGCTCTACTTGAGGATATGTATTGGGCGCGGCACGACCCAGACCTCATCACTATAATGGGACCATACTATAAAGCACACCAAGAATATACACCGGAACACAATGAGAGGTACTTAGACATCATACAAAAGACTGTTTGAAGGGGTCTTGTTAGTGTCATATTGTTGATCTTTTTGAGTCAGTAATAAAATAAATTTGCTCAAAAAAGTCTTGGTGTCCCACCAGTAAAGTTAAGGGTGTAGAGTAATTAACCTCAGTGCAATTAAAGGAGTTCCTGGTACACAGAGGTGTAGTATATAGTAGTGTCAGGAAGCTAAATAACCAGTCAATTAGTGGCATCTGTAATTAATGTATCGAAGATTCTGCAACCCTCGGAGAAATTATGTTGCATATTTTCAGTGCGTTTTTGCACCCAAAAGTTGACGTGAGTAGTGAAGCAAATCATTGCAGCATACGGAGCAGCCAATGATACATTTGAGTAGACCACATTACTTCTTTGGTATGCCCATGCTCGACTAGTCCATTTACGTTTCTTCTTACCAAATGGGACTATTCTACGAATAAATACAATAGGTTCCTTTTTAACTTTGGTGATCTACTCGGTAGTTCTCTTGTCAGATGTACTAGTGTGAGGCATTGTATTCAATTAATTGAAGTTTTATCATGTAAGCTTATCTTGGATTATTATAAAATTCAAAGGATAAGCAAAACATAGAAAATATCAACTGGTTTATGATGTTTGGTGTCTCATCAAGATAAGGAAGAATGCATGGCTATGGCTGAGAGAGGAGATTCAGAACCATCTAGGTCCTGTCTATCTTATCATTATATTAAATGGTGTAAGGAACCTCGATTTTGCTTGACTCAAAGTTGAATGCAAAGACGTCAGTATCTTACGAATGGTCGTAATTGATAATGTATCCTTGCGAATCAAAGGGCGCAAAGATACTCTTAATCTTGTTAATAAGATTGTGTGGTAACACAGCCAAGGTAGCACCGGTGTCAATGGCAACAGATCAGAGGAACCGTCAACAAATTCGATGGTGGCTAATTGAATGAGGTACTGGTGAGAATCTTATGAGGCACCAAATCTCCGACATACTTGGCATGGTCAATACCTCCAAAGAGAATTACGCTATTGGAGTAGTTATCGGCGAGAGCCTGTAAATCTACTATCTCGTTCTGAAAATATACAGAGAAGGCAGGCTTGTTGATACAACCGTTAGCAGCCAAAGCGTAAGGAAAGTTTTTGTAAGTTGGAGCATCTTCACCATCTAGGGGACCAATTCCAAAGATCGATAAAGGACCCCTACCGGAGCCGGCATACCCGAATTCAAAGTTTGGTATTGAGGCTGATCCGGAATTAAGTGTGTCAGTCCACATTTCATAGGTAGCACCCCAATCTTGGCCCGAGGTTTTTAAATCTTCTGCGGTCGAAGACTGCGAAGGATCATAATTACTGTGCCCAAGAACCAAGTCAGAGCTTCCGGTATCAACCAAAACTTCAATGGTTTCGTTTTGACTGCCAAGTCCGATATCAATAAAATAGTAGTTTTACGTCTGGAAGGTAGTGATAGGAACAGGAACATCTCCTCTAGCACTGAGGTTGCTTTTGGAGTAAACCTGGGCTCTTTTTAATAGAAGTTCAAGGACGCCACAGTTGGTCAGTTTAGAATTATGGAATAGACGACGCAGAGCTGTATGTCATTAATACTAACAAAGAACCAGCGCTACAATGAAACCCATCTTTCACGAAGTAGTTTTCGAGTGCGTTTCAACATAATTGAAATCATTGGGTTTTAGATAAAGTTCTAGTCAATTGTTCAATTACGTGGCGTTCCGAAGATCACAATGGAACATAAGCCTTGGATTGTTTGGCTGCAAAATTCACGTTGGCCTGTGGCTTTCAGAAGCTGCAGTGTCTCGAAAAAATACTTTATATTTTTCAATTTGACATAATTTTATGCGTGAAACGAAAATTAACATGGAATTGGGTGGTGGATTTGCGGGGTCCTATAAACATTGCAAAATTGACAATTATTGCGAGTGAACCCGCGCAGCATGTAACACTTCATGATGGAGAAGGTTGGGCATCACAGCTACGAAATCCTGCATAGGTCCATCTCTCATGCTAATGTATGAATTTCGCTCACTGCTTGTATGAATGTCACTACTGAGTATAAATCCTCTAGATACACATTCTATGCATTTGCTAGAGGTCAAGTGCATAAAATGTACTTAATGAGGTAGGCGAATCTAGGCACTGTGGCCAAGAAGCGGTCCGTGGACCGGCTTCTCACCTTGTCGTGACCGGCTCCTAACTTCTAGCCCCAGGCAGTGATCGCTATCTTGAGACACTTTGCACGTGACTTCCAGATCCGGCAAAAAGTATACAAATGAAATCATAAAACAAGTAAAGGAATCTCTTCTTTAGCACAGTAATGGCACTTTTCCAGAACTTCAACACCCATTCGTTGAGAACAACCAGGGGCTTCAAGCTCAAGCAGTCGTCCCCGATTTCTAGCCCCCAGCCGGTCTCGAACTCAGCCTTCCCTTCCACTCCGTACCAAGGAGCAACAGGCTCTACAGCAGATCTCAACCAGAAATACCAGACTATACATCTTAATGATGGTAATGGTGGCCAGCCAGTATCGACCCACAAAGACATTCGAAGTTATGCTGAGCAAACTTTAGGATCAGACAATGCTTTGATCCAAGCCGTCAAGTTACCTCAAGACGAAGACGTTAATGAGTGGTTGGCAATCCATGTGGTTGACTTTTACAACCAAATCAACATGTTGTACGGAGCCATTACCGAGTTTTGCTCCCCTACAACCTGTCCGAGAATGATAGCCACTGAAGAGTACGAATATTTATGGCAAGAGACGTCTGGATCCAATGGCAATGGAGGCGTGAATCTGCCTAAAAGACCTGTTTCGTTGCCAGCATGCGAATATATTGAGAACCTCATGAACTGGGTCCAGGAATTTTTTGACAACGACAACATTTTTCCTTCGAAAATCGGAGCTCCTTTCCCCCAGCAGTTTCCCACGCTTGTCAAGACCATCTTCAAGAGATTGTTCAGAATATATGCGCATATTTATTGTCACCACTTTCATGAAATCAGTGAATTGGGGTTGCAGAGCCATTTGAACACCTCGTTGAAGCACTATGTGTTGTTTGCCAACGAGTTCAAGTTGATCAGCCAAAAGGATTACGGGCCTTTAGAGGATTTAGTAGAGACCATGCTTGAAAAATAACCGTGAGTGGTGTAAAGCAAGCAAGTACTGAAGCAATTCTTCAAGTTGGGGTTCAGTTCTGGAGTCTGGGGTAATTTATGTATGAACTAATTGATGTCTTATTATATTAATTGAAGCAAATCGAAACCATTATAAAAAGTATAGAGCTCTGCAGTTGGTACCAATCATGCCTTTATATCGAGCTGTAAGACCTTTACTTGTAGACTGGCTGTTATTTTTAACCACTATACTATTTTTGTTCTATTTTTGTTTAATTTTTGTTCTTTCTTGCAAGTAATTACAATAAAGATTAGCTCGTATATATTTTAATTCTCTTTTGTCAATGTCAATCCTGTTCTCCATTCCACGATCAATTAGTCAGCTTAACCCAAGTCTACGGTTTAGATTCAGCTAGATACTTACTGTATTGCCACATAAACTACTGATAAAGCCATATTCTTTGTACCCTTCTTGCGAAGTATATTAAATTTGAGTTGATTTTTCGCAGCCATCAAGACTAAAAGTAGCCTAGTTTTAAGAGAAGGAAACCAACATTGAATATTGATATTGATGAAGTGGCCCAAAAAAGACTTTTACTTTTGAGAGTTGAAGCAAAACCTAGCGAGTGCCAGTGAGAAGATATTAGGAGTGTTGAATAATTGAGGCGAGAGTGAGGTAGAAGATAGTATTTTTCTGTGGAATAGTGTGTCTTGGGTTAGTGATTTCCAGGATAATTATTTTAGTTCTACTTCGGCTATCATACAGAGATGGTCGGACGGATACTGTCCTTTACGAGGTTGTCCTGATGGTTCCGGGCCCATTTCTTGGGGTGTCGGCATGCGCAACAAGCTGACCAAGTTGATATGCTGACGTTTTTTCAACTCTTGCAATGAGTCTATTTTGTTTGAATAGTCCTGATCGGGGCTCCAGTCTGAAATCACAAAAATATAATCCAATAATCCTCTCCATGCATGGGCCCAATTGGAAAACACCGGCTCATTACGGTCGTTGTCAATGCCTGCATTTTCAGGATGGACATGAGAGTATCCTACAGAGTATAATGATATAGCACGACGGTCAATAGAGTTGTGGGCCTTCTGCATCTGGTGAACCAATTCAAGTTGACTTTGAGTAGGAGTGTAGTTTTCTGGAACAGGGTCTCTTGGCTGGTCCTTTCCAAACTTCTCTACATTACCCCCTTCCTCTTCGTCTTCGTCGTCGTCGTCCTCCTTTTCTTCTTCTACTACTCCTCTATTTTTTGAGTACTGGTAAGACAAAGAACATGAAATGACAGTACTGGCTCTGCCGGTAAATGAGACTGGCTTTGCAGTGATGGCAAGATACGGACTATCAAACGGCTGGCTGTTCATGTCGCCAGCAAAAAAGCTATAGAACCCGTTCTTATTTCCCAATACCTTTTCAAGAGTCTGCTGGAACTGCTTGAATTTATGCAAAACCAAGTAGGTTTGGCGTGTTCTTTCAAATGTACCAAACGGATGCCAGAAAAGGTGGGTGGTGCCTACTATTATACCGTTTTTACGCGCCAAATGCGGATGCTGCTTTAGTATACTGGGTGCAAACTCGAGGTAGCACATAAACCCGACGTTCTGGGTGACAGTGCGGGGCAACGGGAGCTCCGCAGACTCGTCAGTTCTTTCAACGTCGTAGTTGGTGAAGCTCTGGTGCCTACATATAAACATAGAGTCTCTGAACACCACTGCCAAGCCGTGGTTCTTGGAGTTGGACCGGTAAAATTTCGAGTGGTACCCCAAGTCGTCAAACTCTTTTTTCCAGTACGAGTTGTACTGCGCATAGTCGAGCTCTTGTAAACACATGATATCCGCGTTGTAGTGTTTGAACTCGGCAAGAAGCGCTAGTGATCTGTTGGACCATTTTAGTGCTGAGCCATTGGTGGGAAATAATTTACGTCTGATCAATGCTTGTGCTAATACGTTATATGTCATTATACGAATACCAAATCCGTCAGGAGAGCTATCAGAAACCCTGAGTAGGTCTCTCTTGATAAAGAGCGGGTCTTTTGTATGTTGCTTCACTTCTTCGCTCCGTGCCTCGGCCTTGGCCTGTTTCTTGAGGTTGCGGAGTCTTCGCATCTCTTCAATATACTCCGGCGTAAGTTTAGCAGGATCGACCGGTTTTTTGGTGGATTTCTTGCTTTTTTTCTCCTTCACCAACTTAGCCGCATCCGCACTATTGCCGTCGCCGCTCTCAGCTGCATCCTTATCTGTTGTTGATGTCATTTGCGCTTCAATTCATTCAGTTCATCAGTCTCTATTGAGGTGAAAATTCGCCCGCGCGCGAAAATATAAAACTCAAGAAATTCAGTAGATCAACACGTTAAGGATGGTGTACGGTATGGAGTACGAACACTTGGATTCGCTTCAATGTGAAGTATACGACAATTTGGACCAGCTCCTCAGAATACACAACGACGAGTCCATCGACGATGTGCGCTTGGACCAGGCAGCCGTGCTCAAGCGCATCACCCACCTTCTTTTGTCGTACAAGGACTATCTCGGGGTGGTGGTGGGCCACGTCGACAAGAATGATTCCGAGCAACAGGCACAGCTAGCTATGTACCAGGCCAAGCTCAAGGCCCTCCGAATGAAGGTGCGAACGTTTCAGATCCGTGCCAACGACTTGGACGCTCAATTGGTGCACAAGAAACGGCTCGCCAAGTTCGCCCGAAAGAAGCCACTAGATAATGCCAGTGCTAGAGACCAATTGTTTGCAAATACAAGTACAAAAGACAAAGAAGCATCTAAAGCATCTGTAAATAGTCAGATATTGTCCCATAACAAGCTGATCACCTCGTCTTTGCAGGCTACAAGACAATTGCTATCTACCACGGTGCTCCAGAGCGAGCTCAATATCGACTCGCTCGACCAGCAGACACAAGATCTCCACAAACTCAATGACGAGTTTATCAAATTCTCCGACTTGCTAGCCAAGTCCAGAAACATCGTAAAGTTTATCGAGAAGCAGGATAAAGCCGACCGCAACCGTATCTACCTCAGTGTGGGGTTCTTTATGCTCTGCTGCGCATGGGTTATATGGAGAAGAATTTTGAGAACTCCAGTGAGGCTCATGTTGTGGTCCTTTTTCAAGATGTTTGGCATATTTTCGTGGTTCTTTTCAGTACCCAATACTTTAAAAGGTGATTCTGTCACGTCGATGGCAACCAATAATATGGGCACTTCCACTTTGGGCACTTCCACTTTAGGTACTTCCACTTTGGAAACTTTGGCAACCTCGGTAGCCTCTGTGGTTACGGCAATTTCGCTGGCTTCTTTTGACTTTGAACAAGAGTTTGCCATTGATATCGACGATGTGACGCTGGTAGTTTCAGCCGCAACCCATCTTATGGATGAACTATAGAAGCATAATTAATATAATAAGTTCATTCTTTCAAAATCACGGTCAAATATAGGTTTATCTGTTATATTAATGATCTATTGTGCCCAAGTTAGAGCCACATCAAGTAAATTGTGAGTCTTGCAATAATCTTTAGCATTTTAAATTCCATACCTAGTCACAATAGCAATCTTTGAAGTAGTTCTTTAGGTACTATTCAAAGCACTACGTAGTAAAAGTTCCAGCTCATCTCTGCAGAATTGACCAGTTCTTAAGTAGCACCTAAGTATCGATGTGTATTTAGTCTAAAATTGAATTCACCCGTATAATAGTATTTTACGCTTTGGGGCACTATTGGTATAAGTAGTTTTGTATTATTATAGAGAATTATTCATGTCAAATGAGGTAGTTTTTTTTTATGGCTTTTCAACAGTGACATTTGTACCGTTCTTTTTGGAACTGTCAATGGCAGCAGCGATAATAGCCAAGTGGTGGAAGGCATCTTCAGGCGTAACCACCACCTTAGACTTATCATTAGCTTCTACAGCAGCAGCAAACTTTACAAACTCTTGTTCTATAGTATCGACCTCATCAACCTCAATGACTACTTTTTCAGAAGCCTGTTGCGAACTTTGACCAGTTTGGTACGTAATGGTAGGTTTAGGTAAAGCGGGCGAGAAATCGTACACAATACTACCGTTGGTACCAAAAATCTTGAAAAAAGTGGACTTATCGGTGGCTCCAAAAGCAGAGCCATACGTAAAAGTACCAATGGCACCAGATTCTAACTTTACAGTAGAAAAGAGAGAGTCGTGGTCGCCGCTCTCGGGCCTGATTTGCCTGGTCAAGGCGCTGACAGATTCTACGTGGCCCAACACATCGGTCAATAACGCCAACTGGTGGACACCTCCGTCACTCAAAAAGCCACCAATGTGTTCTGGCTTGACTCTCCAGCTGGTTTGCATGTACTTGTTGTTGTCATTGAAAGCACCGGTAGCACTGTAAGTGAAAGAAACAACCTCGCCGATCTTGGGCAACGTTTCCTTCAAAATCAGAATGGCTTTACGGTAGGACCAGTTTTCCAATACGGTGATTGGGACTTGGGAGTTTTTCGCCAAGTGGACGATTTCCTTGGCTTGGTCCAAGTTGGCAGCAATTGGTTTTTCAAACGCCAATGGTTTTTTGTGCTCGACTGCCAACTTGACTACATCCAAGTTGTATTGTACCGGCAATAAAGCATCGACAAAATCGACATCTTTGTTCTGAAACACTTGTTGTAAGGAATCGTAGACATTGGCCTTGTCGATGTTGGCTTTTTCAGCAAATGTTTCGGCCTTTGATTTGGTTCTGTTGTACGCAGCGACCGGTCTAAGGTAGGGGATCTTTTGAATAGTTGGCAAATGCTGATCGGTAGCAAAGATACCCGTACCCACAATAGCTATGTTAAGATTAGAAGGCATTATGAAGGATTTGAAGTGAAGTAGTTACAGAAGTGTGGTGGTATTTATAGTGAAGTAGTGCTTTACAGAAGTGTGGTGGTATTTATAGTGATTCGTGGTGTTGGCTGTGCTTGCTAATTAGTGGATGCACCTTCCCCCAATTAGTGCGGCGGATTGGGATTGTACCTCAGGTGAGACTGCGAAGAAGGTGGTTGCGAGAAAAGTAATCACCATAATGCGAAAACTGTAGTGTGACACTGTAGTGTGTTTATAGGTTAACACTGTAGTGTGTTATAGGTTAACACTGTAGTGTGTTTATAGGTCAACACTGTAGTGTTATAGGTTAATAGATAAAGAAAGCAATGGTGTAGACGGTGTTTTTCAAAGGGGTGCGGTCGCAGGTTTTGCCCTCCGAAGCTACTTTGCGTCTGTAGGCGGACGCGTCGAGCTCTTTAAGAACATTTAGTATGTTGAACTCCGACATGATTTTGGCGTGCAACTTGGTGAGCTGAATTAGTAGTAGCTGCGACTTGCTAGGGATTTCGGAGTGGCACAATCCGACGGTGAGGTCCGGATCAAACACCTCGTCCACTGTTTTGCATATATAGTTATAGTTGATTACGAAAAAGTGCCTGGCGTAGTACGAAAGCACCAACGGGAACTTGTACTCCGCGTTGACTAGCCATGAGCAAAGTAGGTACTCGAGATCGTTGAGCATTGTAGAGAGCTCTAGCTGGTCAGAGTGGGTAAGATACGCTAGGGTAATGGAGAATTCACCAACAAAATTGGCGTTGGTGCCAAAAGCTCTAATGTCGTTTTCCAATGGAACAAAAATGCCACACTGGAGGCCCAATTCTATGGTATCGGATATCAGCAAACTGGGACTATATCCTAGCGAGTGCCAGAGAGGCGATGCCGAGAGTTTGAGCCCCAATTTCTCTACAAGACCATCGTAATGGTCGGGTCCAATGGGGGTGCCATTAACCTTGAGGCCCATTTTAACCTAGATGTTAGCGAGAAATCATACATATGGCTAAGGTATTTCATACACAAAAAGACTGGCTAGGAAAGATGAGCTGCCCACGCACATCCTGGCCCTCGAGCTTGTACTCGTAGTGTAGAGTAGCGTAGTTGTCGTGGCTCTTTATGTTTAGCTCCATTGTTGCAATTCACAAAATATTCACTCGCACATTTTAAGTTGCAAACAAAATGAATATCGTAGACTTAGAGTTCTTGGGATGAACAAGATTAGTATAAGAAATGGACGGGCAATATTGAACCGACCGGCCATAACGATTCCGACATTCTCGGATGAGCCGTTTCGTCAAAAGCTCCTCATCTTGTACAAGCAGTTTTTCAAGCTCCGAAACATGCTTGATCAAGGCGAGCATGGAAGAGAGAAGTACCAGAATATACTACGCCGCACTTTTAGACATACGAGCTACTACAAACGAAGAGAAATGGTGCTAGGTACCGAAGTCATGGGTGAAATCAGTGAAAACGAGTTGGTGGAGCGGATCCGCAACTCGCTAGTGTTTGTGTTTAACTCTACTGTGAAGAACAGAGATGACGAGAACAGACCAGTCTTTTATGAAGATATCAAGATATTGGATCCAGAAACCACAGAAAAGAAAGTGCTAAGAACCCTTCTTGAAATGGAGTACCAGATACCTCACAATATAAAGTACGATTTCCACTACAACTGGCTCGTCAGCTTGAACAAAGAGCTACAACGATACGACGAGTTTATGGAAACCTCGAAAAATGGCAGAGGGTTCAGGTGGAAGGTGCCCATGGAGTATATAGGCTTCAAGCAGTACCAAACCACCATCATGCGCTTCAATGAAACCCACAAGTTGTGTCTCTAGACCTCATCTTGGGAGGATAGCAATACTGCAGACAGTGCGTACAAAGTGACGATGAAAACCCCACAACAAAAAATTACTAGAGAACAATACAATGGTATGGAATCCTTTCTCTAGAAGTGGTGAAACACAACCCGTATCTGGGCAAATTGAGCAGAGATCGCACCAGCCAATCAACTTACCTCAAGGCACCGGGCAGTCTGATATCAAACAAACCCTTGAGCAAATAACGCACGACCATGAAAACCCATTGAAGTTGCATCATGTCGACTTGCTGAACAAGTCGTTGGACACGACGGTGGACGAGTTTGTGCTGGCCAAGCCCAACAATTTGTTTATCATTGACGGTGAAAAAGAGGTGAAAGAGAGTGTCATTTGTACCAGCAACGCCGATGGAGGAAAGACATGTTTGAAGCTCAAGGTCAATACCATTGAGTTGTTCAAGACTATGCAGAAGTTGGAGTACTTTTGTTCGTTGCCTGATGATATCGACGCCACCTACTTTGAGTGCAGAAAGATTGCATAACTACACTGAATTCAAATGAACATAACCTATCAAATAAAACATAACCTAAACTGAAATCAAATAAAACATAACCTAAACTGAAACTCATTATCAAAGGTATACTTAGCCAATCACGTAGTCTATACTGAACACCAAGTCTGTATATAATAATTGAATTACAGTATTGAAAACATCTGTAAACCTTTGAATTCTTCGTCCGATACAACATCAGTAATTGCTCGCGATAGAGAGTTTACGGGGTTGTGCAATATAGTGTAGAGTCTGCGTCAAATAGTTTGGTTGAAAAATCAGTGGCTATAGTGGAAGCGAGTCTGCGGAATTGATATAGAATATTAGGGGCAGATAACGGAGTAAGAGTAAATCTTGGAAATGCTGGACCGAATAATTGACCTCTTCGGTTGAATAGCGAGAGAAATAGCGAGAATACTGGTGGCCAGATCGTTCTGTAGAAAACGCGCACGTGACGTGTTGACTTCCGACCTAAAGGCCGTGGTTGGCCCTCTCTGTATCTAGCAAAACTCACTTTGGCATACCCAAACGTTGCAGCTGGAATACTTACCTATCACTGTAAACACCCAAAGCTTTAATTCTTGAATCTGCGAGTCCAAGTGGTGAAATATCTGAGCCCACATCGTCTGACCTTCGCAGGTCGGAAGTCAGGTATGCACGTGCAGAGCCAGTTTTCCTTGCTCGCTCCCTACGATCTTAGTACCGTCTCCCTACGATCTGGTGACACTTCAGTAACATCCTCCCTAACTCTTAATTCAATTGAGTACTTGTATAGCTGTATGAACGTACATGTTGATTATACTACATTAGTTATTGATTCTTTATATTTAAATGCGATGTATATGCTAAGGACGGCCGGCGCTATGGTTGATTATGAAATTTTGTTACACCATAAACGACTCACCACATCCACAAGTACCCTTGGAGTTTGGGTTCTTGAAGATGAACCGCGACGATAACTTATCGTCCAACCAGTCCATTTCGGATCCCACAATGGAAAACAACGCCTTGGAGTCAATTAGCACCTTGACGCCGTCTTGTTCTATAAGTTCATCGAACTTGCCTGGCTTATCTACGTACTCTAAGTTGTAAGTCAAGCCAGAGCAGCCTCTGTTTTGTACGCCGATTCGGATCAATTTTGGTTCGGGCTGGTTCAATAACGCCCGCAAGTGTTCTACTGCGTTTGGAGATAACGTTATCAACGCCTTTCTGGGCCTCAAAGTCCTCTTCTTTTTGGGTTTGGCTTCTTCTTTTTTGGGTTCGGGCGCTGCTGCAGTCACTTTTGGCGTCACTTCAGTAGGGTTGGCAATATTGATGATTTCGTGCTGAGGTTCAGATTCACCATTTTCTGTTCCCAATCCCTTCAAGTTCTTGTTGGAAAACCGAGACGTCCTCGATCTCCGTACTGGAGCTTTTTCTTCTGTGGGAAGCTTCAATGCATGTTTCGACCATTTAGATGACGAGTTCGAGTCCTTGGTGTCAATTGAGTAGTTTAAACCTGAGTAGAACGAGCTTTTGTTGGATGTAGATGAGGGTATGGTCTGCATGAATCTCCGGGATACTTCGGTAGTGGATTCATTGGATATGTATCTTATATTGGGCTTTGCCAACTTGAGCAATACTTGTCTCCGTGCTATCATTGTAAAAATCTTACTAGGTATGGAATAAACAAGACTGGTGTTTCTGATCTAGATGACAAATATATAATATATACTAAATATGTCATCAATTTTTGGAACAAGTATTGTTGCGGATCCGCACGACCATCCCCAGTGTTTGTTAAAAGTGCGTAAGCAAAGAAGTGGGGCATGTGATTGGCCGGCAGCTTGGCCGCGTGAGCAGCCGAGCTCGGACCCGGCTTGATCACCCAAAATACACGCGACCTTCCACCCTACATTTAGGTACTAGGTATTAAGTGATATATTAGTGCTATATAGATTACTTCTGGGGGTCTAGTGAGTTTTGGTTGCCTAAACCATTGAAGCCCCAGGTCCATCTTAATTTAGATTGCAAACTCTTGACCCAGTCGAGATCAATCACCCTTTTTGTATGTTTGGCTTGCTCGGCGGACGCGGCACCGAACCCAAAAAATGATGAGGTTTGCCGGTTACTATTCTCTGCAATACTATTAAGGTAGTTGAGTCTGCCCATAAGCGTCTCCGAGAACTGCTTGCGCTTGTAGACGGGAGGTTTCTGGTAGAACGAGCGCTTGGCGGTCACGTGCAGCTGCCGATCGTACTTGTTTTGGATTGTTTGAAATATGTCAAGGAGTTTCTTGGAACTATTGGTTTCTGGGGTACCTATTTTTGGCTCTGGAAAGCTGCTCCAGGTCGACTGGTAATCCATTTCGTTAAAAAACTCTTCGTACGTCTCTACACACTCTCCGCAGATAAACTCGTTGTACATCTGATTGACCTTGTTGATTTCTTCGGCGTTCTGGTTCTTTGACTTCTTGTACTTTTTGTTATTATTGATAATGGAGCTGATCTCATAAAGAGGTTTTTCGCAAAGTTCGCAGTACTTGAGGAGATCGGTGCCGGGGATTTTTCCAAAGATCTCCTCCAAATTTTCTGATCTGGATCCCGATAGTACGGGTCTCTCCGACGAGATGGTGCGTTTATTTTTGGGTTTGTCTGCCAACGACGCATTGCTGAGGGTGGCGTGCGTGTTGATGGTGTTGGGGAAGTGTTCACTGTTGAACGTAGAGGTAACTGTCGACATGTCTGAAACACTTTCAGCGTCTTGTCTGTAGGTGAACTCGGCCAAAAACTTGTTATGTGAGTTGTTTAGTACGCGTTGTTTAAAGGTCGCCAAGGATCGCTTTCGAATGATCAAAGACTGTTCGTCAGTGTTTGTGCAAGTGTTCCAGTTATTATTATTTATGCATGTTTTGGAAGTTTCGTTAGTTCTCATTTTTGAGATATCGTTTCTATTTATGGGATTGTCGTTACTTTGGGGTGGTTTTCGTTGGGTCATGTAGTCTTCGATCAACACTATAGGGTCGTGGTGATCATCGTCTTCGTCTTCGTCTTCATTATCGTCGTCAGAAGTGTCATTTTCAAAGGTCTCGTCATATGCAATCTCATCAATTCCTCGCTCATTCTGGAGGGGAATATTGGAGAAACCCGACTTGATCAGCAGAGTGCCATCTTTGTCTAGGTGGCCCGAGTTCGATCCCGAGGTGCGTGACTTCGACTTGAGTGGAGGAGGAAGTGGAAGTGATGTAAGGGTGGTGTCATCAATAAGGTCTAGCTTTGAAGGGTGATGTGACAAGGTATTGGATAATGACGATCGTTTACGTTTGGGAATGCTTGAAGTCGAATCTCGTTTCTGCAAAAGATTTGACCGAAAATTATTGACGTTTTTCTCACGCAAAGCATTGGTCTGCATGGGTGCGGATAGTCTGCTGAGATTGAGGTTTGTATTCGCAATGAGTGACGGGTTGGGGCAGTAGCTCTTTTTGTAATTGCTGCAATCCTCGGTGGGCCCGACCAGCTCGGGGTGGTCGAGCAATGACGGTGTAGACATCGTGAGCACTATATTATGCAATAGCAACTACTGCGCATAAAATACTGACAGTTACAGAATGTTATATATATATATCAGCAACCCCGGCTAGGAATGGAAAATAGCCAGTTTGATGTGTATCACAAAACAGCAAAATGTAATCCAGAAAAATAATCCACAAAATATGAAGGATTTAGGCGCAGGACGAGGATTGCAGAACAGTGGAGTATATACAGGACAACGGCATTATAAACAACAAACACACGAGAAGGGAAGAAATAGAAATTAGAAAGAATTATTGGAATAGAGTATATGAATAGAAGTGAGCAGGGTATAGAGTAGAAATGGAAAGTGAATAGATAGTAGGAAATAGAGCATGGTAGAAATAAGAGAGCAAGGTCAAAATGGGATAAAGAATTTGATTGGGTATAATGTCTCAGGTTGGTTGAGAGGAGTTTGTGCGAGTGGAGATGATGTGGTTTGTAGTTTGTCGTTGTACCGCTTGTAGCTGACCTTTGGATGCGTCTATTGTATGGGAGACGACAAAAAAAAATCGTGCGCGTGCCGAGCCAGTTGGGCCCGAGCACCCAGGTTGGGCCTGAGCACCCAGGATGGGTGGGTAGGACCATGGGACGAAGCGGCACACCTTTGTGTTTTGCCGAGTACTGCTCGTGTCGCACCGTCACCATACGTGTTGCTTTCTTGTTCGGTAAAACAGTACCAGTTGGAAGTGGCGCAAATAAGCTACGTGTTCAAGCCAATGGCCTAGACCCGTAGTCACTTGGTGGCATGCGCGCGGGCCTACCCCCTTGGGCACAAAACATGCCGGCAAAAGCCCCTACATTTGCCCGAGCCAGCTGCAAGTGAAACTGCCGAGTGGAACTCCAGGCGTTGGGCGAACAGTGGCGTGGCCGACTGAGATAACACCTCATGGCTGCTATCTCGGTACTACATCCAAACAATAGCCTCGTCGACATTGTATACCAAGTAGACACCCGAGTACGGCACGTGACACCGTCTAGTGCCGGATACTTTGACGGGCTCGCGGCCAGGGCCCGCGTGCGACCAGCCCTGCGCGATCACGTGCTTCATTTGTGCTGCTCAATGGCTGCGAATACTTTATAAGAGACTCTCCTAGACTTTTATTACTATACAGTTCTTCTTGACTCAAGAAGCTCGTGGTACGACCGGTCGCCGTCGTTTTCGTCATTCACCCAATCCAGTATATCTCTAAAAATGCCCTGCGATATTCTCTTGTCCATCTCCAACTCTTGCTGGCGTATTCTTATCATGAGAGTTTCGCATACTTCAACCAACATGGAAATTCCCGCATACTCTTGTCTTCTCTTAAACTCGATAATCGGTTGCCAGTTGGTGATTTGGTGATTAAATCTCAACTCCAAAACTGACATGTTGCGGAAGTACCCCGAAGGATACCCCGAGTTTAGTCGCGTCAATATGAGTGGAATCGACTGGTTCGTTATTAATGGACAGTGGTTTAAAGAGAGTCTTTCTATAGTATTGCTACAGTTTATAGCCAAGTCCCATATGGTCTTGTCACTAATATGACACCCGGCCAAGCCCACGGTGGCCAAGTTTTTGTTGTTGTTGATGAGCACCAGCATGCTGTTGTCTGTGATTAAATGGCCGCGCTGTTTCCGGCCGAAATTGGTGGTTGTGAGTTTATGACAATTTTTCGCAATTTGATAGATTCCAGCATCAGTAACCAATTCACAAGCGCGGATGTCTAGAACCTCAAGGTTTGGACAGTATTTGCTGACCATAAAGAGGAAATCGTCATCTATAACTTTGGAGCCAGTGATGATCAATTTCTTCAACTTGTGGCCCCCCGTACTGAGAAATTCAATGGTGGGGTACAATTTAGGGCACATGTACAATTCGAGCCACTCCAAGTGGCTGAAATCTATATGGTTTTTTATCATCTCAATGCTGTTTTGCTTCAACATAAATAATTTGTGCAACACAAACATGGTAGGTTTAAACCTGAGCTTGCATTGGCCGGTGCTCATGGCGGTGGCCAACTTATTGAACCGGATTTCGTCGCTAAAGTAGAACTTTCTGGTCAAAATTTCACTGGTGACTTGGTGGAAAAGTTTATTTACTTGTAAGCACATGTATAGTATTCCGCCGTCCACGTTGTGGGTGTGAATGTGGTCGTCCGCCTTAAGCGCAAGCTCGGCCTGGTGCTTGTTGCCATGAATCAACATGGCATGTTCATATGACAAAGGCTTTCTTCTTACAGGGGTAGTTTCTTGAGGAATTTGGGTGCACTGCAACGAAGCGTACTCTACAATCTTGTACACCAATTCCGGAACATCGAATATTGATGGCTGCGCTGGTTGTGGAGGAGGTGCGGGTGCGATTTTTTCCGGTGTGGTGGAAATGTTGTCAAAATTGAATTTCTTTAAGGGAATTGGATCCTGGAAAAAATAGCTTTTGCTAGATGTTGATTTGGTGGGAGTGGGATTGGGAGTGCCGTCATCTTCGGTCAAGTCAGGTAAGGATTCCAAGTCCGAGTCAGAAGGAGACACCGAAGTAAAAGAAAAGTCAGAAGTATTAATAGTATTAGTAGAATTAGATGTGAATGGGTTTATAGGTGGAGGAGAGTACCTAAGTTTCCTCTTGCCGTAATTTTTGTAGCTAGGAGACCTTGTTATGGACTTTCGCGGCGAACCCAATTTGTATGATGCAGATAATGAGCTGGCTGAAACAGCGCGACTGGTGGATTTTGCTCGCTTCAAGGGAGAAGACGTTTGCAACGCACTGGGAGTGAGACAATCGTCGTCGTCCACGAACGGGTTATATTCATAGATCTTATTATCAATGTTGGAAGCATAAGGTAGAGGTTGGGTGTTGTTGTAGTTCATAATGCAGAGATTAGTGGGTACATGCAGATGGTAGATTTCTAAAAACACTTTTATCGTAAAGATAGACTAGGGTGAGAATGTCTTAGAAAGGAACGTTCAAGTCAATGAGTCCTGGTTCGGGTTGTGGTGGTGGTCTTGTGGAGGTATGGTTCCTCAAGTACGTCGGGGTTGGGTGGAGAGCAAAAATATCGCGTGGTGTTTTAGAGATGGGGATTCGCAAATATATATATATACTATGTATAAATAGAAGCAGGAATGTTTGATGTAGGGTGCCTGTATCAGTTGCACTGATGACGCCAGGACCGCGAACTTTCGCTTACGTACATGTACTTTGCATTGTCTACTAGCACCAGCCTCTCATTTCTGGTTGCTTTGCCATAGCTTCGAATGCGAACAATAACAACCCTCGATGCGCAACATTCTCGCAACCCTACGTTTGCCAGCTGTCCCGTATCAGATTAAGAAGGTTTGGGCCCGCACTAAAAATTAGAATGTGCTTGAAGTGGCTGGCTGGTTCCTGATCGGTGCACCGACCCAGAAAATACGTCACGTGCCACTCGTATACTGTGCGCAGAGGCTGGCACTGGGGTCGGTTTGGACGGAAGGTTCGACTGGGGCATAAGCCAGGTCTCTAAGGGGCACCGGGGTAAAAAATGGAAGCTCATCATAGAAGGTGTTTCAGGTACTGACATCTGGATTTGCAAGGAACGGCAGAGGGACGAGCACGAACCAGCACCAACGAGCACCAACGCGCACTCGCCTTGATGGCACCAGTCAGCTACAGGTTTAGAGTAACTGCAAAATGTAGAATGTAAGGGAAAAAAAATATTGGGGTTAATGCAGCACCCGATTTAGTATTGTAGGGTAAGACCCCATAGTACACGAAGGAGTAATCGACACTCCATTGTAAATTAGTTTAGCTCGATTGATCTCTACAAGCCAGAAGTGATACTATTGCCGGTAATCGAAGTGAAATTTGGATTTTAATCGTATTTTTTTACCAACTCGGAGATTACCAGTTTGCCAAGTCCTGTCGATATGACGGCGATAATGAGTAATATTTGCACGTTGCCCAGAAAATCAATTCTCGAGGAATGTGCTGCGAATTTAGACTTTTTGACGAGTTGCAATCAGTTGCTAGGATGGTCCGTCGAAACCCCCGGTGGGTATTTTGAGGATTGATCTGGAAGTGGTCTGATCTGTAAAGTGTAATCCTTCCTACGAGGTAGAAGTGCGACCGCAGATCTTCCACTATCTTGGTCAAAAATCACAGTGTATATCCGCACCTTCTCGCCTCGAAAACTATTTTTCGTCAATGCAACCATATCGAGCCTCCTTGTGCGAACAACACAAAAGCGTAGCTGCGAAGGAAATGGGGATGGGATTCACCACAGGGGCAGAACCGAGGAAGTTCAACTGGTGCGGCGTACTACAGAAGGCATCATGAGGATCTACAGATTATTGTCATTACAACAGTCTTGAATAGATCATTACCAGCAGAGCATAAGCCATATGCAGAGAAGATGTTAATGCTCGCTTGAGACAAGTAGGTAAGTCGCAGGATGGAATGAAGGTAGCACTAGCCAGCAGTTAGAGATAATGGTCCATTACTAATGTAATTATTACTAATGTAATTACTTGTATATTAGCAAAAACAACATAGTATACACAACATAGTATACTGTTGAAGAGTAAGTTCTTATGTAGTCATTGACGTTATCGGTGTAAAAATTTTGATAATTTTCAAAATTTTCAAAATTTTGCACAAAATCCACAAGTTGACAGTAAAATAGAATATGATAAGAACATTCAAAAGTACAAAAGAAAAGTGTCTCCATGTACTAAATAAGAGACCTAAGAATGGTATCTTGATTCAAAACTTGCTAATGTACGGTCTTCGGATCAGTTGCTCCCTGGGTCAAGCTTTATTGCTACGAAGCCCGCTTGGCGCATCACGGTTAATACACAAAGACCGACTAGTCATTGAAGCAGAATCCCAGGTAGTAGAGATAATGACTGAGTTGTCTAGGTATGTGTAGCGCGGCAGGTCCCACCCAAGCGCTAGTTATTGTAGATGTACGATTGTGTCAGGGCAAGTTTATCCGGCGACACCAAAAGTTTATCCGACAATGCACCCTTCACGTTTCACCCGATGCGGAAGGCGGGCGCTCCTTGCAAAAATTGCAACACCTTGCGCTTGGTTTTGCGCCTCAAATTGGTCATTGCCATGCGAGTATACAAAAAGATTAACCACAGGGTCTCTAGAGGCTCAGAACTTTTATAAGCCTCTTTAAATCGCTGAGCACTCTTTCGACACAGTGCGGGGAACTATCCTGAACAAACTTTTACTAGCAAACTACTAGCAAACTACTAGTAAACTACACCAGAGCTACCACAAGACTAGAAGCGCTACTGGAAGGCTATCAAATTGAGATGGCTAAGAAACAGACTGGCTCCAAAACAGCTTCGTTGTTTGATATAAGACTCAAATATCTCGATCATGACGTCGTTGTTCTCAAAGGAAGCGAGCACGATGCCGCGTCGGCGTTGCTCTCAGGCAAGATCGTGTTGTCACTAAATGAACCACTTATCATCAAGAAACTCACCTTAAGATTGTATAGTACATTACGACTCCACTGGACGGATCATTACCAGACTTCCAAAGGCATTTATCCCAAGCCAAATAGATTTGAAAAAGTGACGTTCGAGTACGTTTGGGACCCGGCCACCATTGCACAGTACTTGGACACTTTGACGGATCAGGTCACCTCCAACGCTTCCAACACACCAGCACCACTTAGTAGAAACCACTCGTCTGCTTCTTTGAAGAATTTGGGGCACACATTCCGATCAAAATCGTCTTCCAACCTCGCGCATTTATCGTCTTTAAGTCTCAGTAACTCTTCCACCAATCTTCACCGTCTTGACTCTTCGACCAATTTGAAAGGCGGCCACCATCAGCTAGTGCCAGGCAACTATGAAATCCCCTTTAGTACGATTTTACCCGGAAATATTCCTGAAACTATAGAGGGTTTGCCGGGTGGATCGCAAGTATATAAACTCGAAGCCAATATTGACAGAGGCAAGTTCCATAATAACTTGATAGCCAAGAAACATGTGAGGGTCATCAGAACAATGACTACTGACTCGGTGGAGTTATCTGAGACTGTGGCCGTCGATAATACATGGCCCCAAAAGGTGGAATACTCCATCAATGTGCCTTCAAAAGCCATCGCCATAGGCTCTCGTACGCCTATCAGCTTGATGTTTGTGCCCTTGCTAAAAGGACTCAAATTGGGAAAGATAAAGATCCAGTTGGTGGAGTTCTGGTCGTATTTGGGGTATACTGGACCGCCTCATAACGGCGAAAGGTTGGTTTGTGAAAAGAATATTGACCAGCCCGCAGATAACGACGAGGATTTCCAGTTGGACAAATGGGAAGTGGATGCGTTTTTGCGGATTCCCGCCAGTTTAAGTGAGTGTACTCAAGACTGTGATATTGGAAACCATGTCAAAGTCAGGCACAAGTTGAAGTTTACGGTGGGCTTGATCAATCCAGACGGGCATGTTTCTGAGTTGAGAGCTTCGTTACCCATTCAGCTCTTTATTTCGCCGTTTGTGACCATTAGTGCCAGAAACGAGGACGAAGCGAGCGAAACCGGCTCGTTGAACGAAGAAAGAAACCCAGCTGATGATGAGAATAACGAAGAACTAATATTCACTACTGACCCACATAACACCAGCAGTACTAGTTTAAACCAGTTAAATGACAATGAAGATGAAGCAGGTCGTCTCAGAAGATCCAACAACGGCTCCATGACGTCGTTCAGCGGAATCCAAGCGCCTCCTCTCTATGAAAGACACATATATGATCGTCTTTGGTCCGACATTTCGCCCATAGATTCGCCTCTTAGTTCTGGTGCTGCCACTCCAAGAAGCGGCGGGCCAAGAGCTTCAGACGTACAGAACTTCCTCTCCATGTCTCCTATCGACACCAACCAATTGAGTGAAAATTTGAGACAGTTGAGCTTGCAGCGTCAAGCCCAAGAAGCCGAATACAACACTTCTCCTGGATCGGGCGATAGAGCGGTATTCAATCTAGGAGGAGAGGGCGCCGACTACTTCACTAGAGGAAGACCACAAGCAGAGTTGCTGGACCCTGGCCTGAGCGGTTCCATAAATAATGTGCCGTTGGCAAATGATATGCCTCTTGCTACGCCAGGCCTCCAAACTCCTCCGATCCATTTGTCCAGGGCCAACTCGGACCAAGTCCTCGACGCAAGCAAACTCTACAAGGTTCCTTCGTACCATCAAGCCATGAAAAGTGAGCCTGACGAGTTGTTATCGCCTGCCTACGAACCGCCTTTGCCTGGTTCCAATATCTCTGTGGCCGAATTAAACAGAAGACTCGATGAGCATAGACTCAAAAGCAGACCGTTACTGAGAGGTTCCAGCTTGAATATGAGGGGCAGCAGCTCGCTCACATCTTCCAACGGCTCTTCTCCTTCACATTCTCGTAACTTGTCGTCCAATAACCTCCGCAACTTCAGCAGCACCAATCTTAGCGGCTCTACTTCTCCCAATCATGCCCCACAAAACCCGGCCTTGTTTTCGATGCCACCGACTTCTTCTTCACCAAATAACTCATCGCACAAACCACACTTGCACGACTTGGCGGCAGTCGCGCATCTTCCACGTCAATTGGTCACCCAACCGTCTAGCAGTGCTTCAGATAGAAACGCAGCCGTGGGTGCAAAATCCAATTCCAGTTTGAATTTGCACAACTTGCAGTTTCTTTCTCGCAAAGACAAAAAGTAATAGAAGAGAAAGAGTATACAATAATATAAAAGAACTAGATGTTTGTAAAAGCATTATCTAAACAACGTAGATATACCTTTGGGTAGACCAGCTTGGGTAGACCAGCTTTCTCGGAACTGATACTATCACGTGATGCACTCAAGCATTCCCAGCCTATGTAGGACTGATACGTCGCTTTTACAAAGATACCTGTATCATAAGAGACGCGGAGCGATAACTGAATTTCTGAGCCATCTAAGACTTTATTACGGTCTTGTTAGTGTTTTCACAGGGGTTTTCAATGGGGTCTTCTCGGGCTGTTCGTGGGTTAGTGTTTTCCATTGGGGTATTGGGGCCCACGGTATCACGTGACTCAATTGCTACTTTTATCTCCACCAGTCATTGATAGATGTATGCACCAAGATGTTCCGGGACAGAACCAACCTATACCTATCATATCGTAGGACAATTCCCAGAAATGACCGACTCTCGGCCGAGACTAGGTTCGACAGCTTGGCAGAAGAGGAAGAAACGTTAATGGAGTCTAGAAGAAAGCCCACCGCCCGCTACAGAGATCAAGTAGGTGCGGATGGGTCCATAGAGATGAAACCTATAATTCCATCAATTTTCGACATAGCCAAGGAAATTGACGAGCACTTAGCTGTGATCAAGCAGAAAGTCAATGAACTCAACTCAATGTACAAGAAGTTGATCATAGTCAACAAATCAGACCGCAAAGACTTGGAGAGCCGAATAGAAGAACTCAACTACAATATTCTAAAGATCTTTGAAAAGTGCTATGTTCTTATCAAAAAGTACGACTACTTGTCGAAAAACTACCGAAAACTCAAATTGGGCTATACCGAAAAGGATTTGGAGATTCTTTTCAATTTCCAGAAGAACTATGCCACGAAAATCCAGGACAATTCGTTGATTTTCAGGAACCTACAGAACAATTATATCAAGTTTTTAAGAGACGACGAAGACGAAATGGAAACGCTTCTTAATAGCTCATCTTTCAGTGCTTCTAGCCCGTCAATCGACGATACTTTGTTGCTTGAAGAGGAAGGCAAGTCTTCGCAGATTGAGGACTATTCGAAGCAGGTTCTTCAGCAAACACAGCAGCTGGCCAACTCACATCTTTTGAGACAGAGAGAAAAGGAAATATCCAACTTGGCCATGGGAATCTTGGAGATCCTGACGATCTTCAAGGAAATGGAAACCCTTGTCATCGACCAGGGAACTTTGCTAGATAGAATCGATTACAACCTCCAGAATACGGTACAGGACTTGAAACTGTCCGATAAAGAGCTTATAAAAGCCCAGAGCTACCAGAAGAGAACCACCAAGTGCAAGGTGATTTTTTTGATGAGTTTAGTGGTGTTTGCGTTATTTATACTTGTGTTGGTAAAGCCACATGGAAAGACGAAAATCGTTGAAAAGCCTGTTGGTAGGCCCACTATTGAAAAGCCGCAAAATCCAGAGAATCCTACTGATAAACCAACAGATTCCCGACCTGAAATTCCCAAAGAGCCGGAAATTCAATACTAGCACTCAAGAATCTTGTAAAGAATCTTGCAAAGATTCTTTATATTCTCCAGAACCTTCACCAAATGCGATGAAAACCAAAGACTAAATGTTCTTACTATCTCACCACTATTCTATCATCCACCACTTGAAATTTCCAAGGGTTCCATGCAATTCTTCAGAATACAAATCTAATTTTTAACCTAATTGACGAGGTTACGAGTACCTAGACAGGTAGAGAAGGTATAGGCAGAAAAAATGGACCAAGAAAAGACATGAAGCATATAATACCAAGGGTAACGCTGTAATTGTAGATGGGTGCTGAATATTCAAAACGATATGATCATAATGTCTGAGCTCAAAGATGCAATCTCACATCCAAATCGTGCCTATACGGTTAAGAAGACTTTGAATTGATAGCAAAACTCCAGCTCTAACCACCAAAACGGTCAAATTACGGAGTTAAAAATTTGGTCAATTTAGTTGATCGGTTTGCATTGCTGCAAAACAAAAAATTGCTACTTTGAAGAGAAATAACAGAGGATACTGTTGCTGGCTCACCCTTATAGTAGGTGCTTCCTGTGCGACTTTAGCTGCAAAATGTATAGATAGCTGTCTAATAACCAGTTACGACCTTGCTAACGTTGAGTGTAGATATATAACTATAAATACAGACATAGTTTGTACTATTTTTTTCTGGTTGAATGGACTTGTTTTGCACTTTTAACCAGAGTTCTTGTTATGTAGGAAGAATTTCGGTAATATCTTTACCGATTGCGAGGTTTTATCGTCTTCCCAAAGTAACATTGACCTAGTCAAATTTCATTTGTGAATGCAAACCCCGAAGATTTGGAGCCTAACGCAAAACTCATCGTTTAAAAATTACTAGTGTAATATTGTAACGTTTTTTGTAGTACAGACAGAAATCACATTGGAGTCATGTTATTAATCTGCTCTTCTACACTCAAAACGCAATGCTAATTCGTAAGATAAACTAAATCGAGTCTTGAAATGTCGCTAGTAACAAACTCGATACGCAAATGTAACCGTGCATTCACGGATTTCAAAAAGAAGCCTTTGACCTAGTACCAAATTTCGAAACTAATGTAATGGTGCAATTCACGATTATAAAAGTCTGCTACTCTCACGCGATAAACGAATAGATGCGAGAGTAATCTAATGGTAATGAGTACAGAGGAGGCAAATTTATACTTAGCTGATGAGGTACGTAAGTACGAGCGAGCGAATTACTATCATTGCACCACCACCCACAGAAAAGGAATCAGTATCGGAAAGAACCACCGAGATTATTCCTGAAAATAAGAAGTCTCGATAGCAGACAAACTGGCCTAATCTTCGTAACTTTGTCCGGTTTCTATCTAATGTTATACCCAAATGTAAAGTGTTTTTTAATTCTGCGTTTGGGTGCAAAATTGTCCCGCTTTTTTCTGTTGAAAAATATATCAATGCGGTTATGAGCTTCCCGATAATGCACAAATGAGGATATGGTTGCAACGTCACTTCAAGATTATAAGCGTAACCATTTATCTGCTTGTGCTGGTTTCTTATTCGCATCGTTTATTTTGATTGCAAGCCAGTACGTTACAAATAAAATTTAAGCCATCGGCAGAATCAGGCAGGTAAGTAGAATATAGACCATGAACTGAATAATGTAAAGTAAGCCTTTCAAGACGAAATTGCGAATGGTTTCAAAAATTAAACACTTTAGCTTTACTTGGTATTAATATTAGTAGAGAAGTTTTTGAGTATTTATAAATGCTTAAGGTAGGAAAAGGTAGAGCCGTGTCAAGTGTAGTCTAGTCTGAGCATGACTACCACATAGCCTAGGAACTTATAATGAGAGCTCTGGCAATTTCTAGAGGTGCTTTCCCGCATAAAACCTATCCTACAACGAGATCCACACTAGACTTGGTAGATTGAAATGTAGCTTTCAATATTGCTTAAACCCAGCCTAGTAAAATCTTCATTAAAACGTTCTTTTGTAGCTACATGTACTTTGCATTGAAGCTTTATTAAAAATACAATCTTTTCAAATAATTCCACAAGATGGAGAAGTCTATAAAAAAGTAGAAAATGAATTACTGTTACATAGCGCCATAGGGACCGCTTCTGGCCGCAGAACCGCCTCTACCCATCAAGGATGAGGCAGCAGCCGAAGGTGCGATGTGTCTCTGGGACACAGGCACGAAGCCAGGCTGAAGTCTACGTTTTGCGGGCGAAGGGCCGAGTCCAAAGTCGGGATTGGCGGCCAAAGCATTATCAGAGATCAGTTTTTGAGGAGGTTGTCTGGGTTGTGGTGGGGGCTGTTGGTATCCTCCGTACGAAGTGTTTACCTGAGGAGGGCCATTGTAATACTGTGGGCGCTGCTGTACTGGGTGGTAAAACAGCTTGTTTTGGGAGTAGTTTTGTTGGGGTTGCGGCTGGGAGTGAGGTTGGTAGTACTGGTTTTGAGGGGGCAATTGAGGAAGAGGATGGTTTTGCGGCACAGGATAGTACCCTTGGGGTTTTCCGGGAGGAGCAGGGCCTCCGTAGTTGGGGTTAGGAGCTCTTTGGGATACGGAGGTGAAGTCAGAATCAGCATCTGATTCGTGGTCGTTTCCATCGTGGTTGTTCCTGTTGAGCGGAGCAGCTTCGTTGTCATCTTCAGCATAAGCGGACAAGTCGAAATCGTCTAGTTCTGTGAACGGTTTGTGGCCTTCAACCTCCGGATGGTGTTCAAACACACTAGAGTGATTTAGAGGATACACCGAGCTGCCTGCATGCGACTGAGGGTACATTCCGCCTTGAGAAGCTACTTTGGGAACAAGGTTAGGCGCCATTTCCTGCTTGACCAGTATGGGCGAACTCATTGTGCTGATGATATTAATTTTGGGAGCAACCGTAGGCTCGGACCCGGAATGGTTATTGTTGTAGTACGGATACTCACTTCGGGTCATATCATTAGCCGTTTGTGGAGTAGTGTAGATAGACGAGTTGGTGTCGTCATTCTGGCGTGCACTCGACAGGCCGTAATAACGAGGGGCTTCATAACCATTTGCAGCATTTGGTGCGGACTTCGTTTGGTTATATGGGTTATAGTTGATGTCTTTGCTGGTGGAACTGGAGGTATCGTTGATCTTGAAGTTTGGAGCTGGAACACTGGAAAACCCGGTAGTGGGACCACCGAAACTGGAGGCGAACTGGTTGGGTTTTTCGTCCAAAGTGTCGTGCCATCTTTCCACGCTCGAAGTGCTCTCGTCGTCAGAGGCAGTCGCACTCGCGTCGTGGAACTTCAACGAAACAAACAAACAGATTAGCGACAACAACGTAGCCACGCCTGCGCCCAAAACTAGCCATCCGCCCCAAGCAACATGAGGCCAGAAAATCAAAATAATCACTATGGTGATCAAGGCGGTGACGATTGTAGCAAAGAAATCAACCACTATGGCCATAAGAACCAGGGCCCGCGACTTGAAGTGGGTCACCACAATAAGCACAAATGCCACCAAGTTCAAAAACGCCGCGATAGGGGCGATAATCACCATTTTGCCGAGCGCTTCTCTGTCTGAGCCCGTCAACAACCAGTCGTTGGTTTTATCATGGGCATCATTAAGGTTGTAGGGGTAAGTAGTGGTACAAGCCGTGTCGAAGCCGTAGCAGTAGCCAAATACCCCGTAGTGGTGCGAGTCGGTGATAGACAACACCAAGGATTTTGCGACGGGGGTGGAGATGGTTGCGAGGATCAAAAACACCACCGAAATTAGGGTGAGTACGGCTGCAACCGTATTAAAACCGGCGTGGACCATTACACTATAAAGACTGGGATCAAAACGAAAGTAACTACCACCAAGACGAAACCAAACAGTACTGTAAGAAGAAGGATTTGCTAGATAAATGAGAGCGTAATAAACAGGGAGAGGATGATCTTGATCAAGGCGGTGTATATCTCACGTGCTCCAAACAGCCAGCGGGCGCTAGGCGTAAGATAATGATTAGGAATGATTAGCCAATTGTGGTGTATTTTTGTGCCAAAGGATAGGGGCGTTAATTAAACTATGCGTACAATAAAACAATTTGCGCGGCGGGGATCAAAACAAAACTCGCACAGAAAAGATAGAGTATGTAGGGTAGAGTAAAGGGAGTAAAGGGTAGAGTAAGTATAAATGGTGGTATAGGGTATGGCACTATGTATCACGATGTAGAACGATGTATCACTATGTATCACTATGTATCACTATGTAGCACGATGTATCACGATGTAGCACGATGTAGCAGATGTATGGTACGTGTATGTGCTCACCCTGAATGGGCCGCACGCGGCGCTAATCAGCGACGCGGTCAAAACAATCGCTGGCTTGTTGCACGTTGCAGCGTGCCTGATTTGTTTACGAATACAATGTGGACCCGGCCTGCACAGAGAAGAGGCGTGGATCTAGACGACGAAAAAATATTGGTCGTAAGATCAAGGAAGGTGAGTAGATTGGGATGAAGGAAGTTGGTGAGTGGAAAGAATGTGAAATATGATATGTAGTGGAAAGAATGTGAAATATGATATGTAGTGTGTAGTTTACATTGTAGTAGTGTGTTATGTTATCAGTGTTGTTTACATTGTAGTAGTGTGTTATGTATTAGTGTAGTTTACATTGTAGTATTAGTGTGTTAGTGTAGTGTGTTGTTTTGTTGATCATTTACCTCGCCCCCTCGTACCATATATCAGGCACCTCCAACAAATACCTGTCCATCGCCTCTCTAAAACGCGTGCGGTACTGCTTAGGCGTGACAATCGTAGGATCTTTTCCCTTTTTGTTACCCCCAATCAAGTTATTCCCCTTGACCCAGTTCTCAACCTTCTTGTCCCACGTAAACGTTCGTAGCCAGTCAATAATCCCTATATAGAGCTTCTTGGTGGTGCTGTCGATACCAATAACCAACGAATAGTCCATGACGTCCATGGCCAGAAGAAAACTGGTGTCGTTAAATAACGAACCCCGTAACAACTTCTTCAGCTGTTCTTTTACAAACACAGGCGACTCGTAGATGTACTCAATCATGTTCTCATCCAACAACACCTCGTTCTCTTTCCCGGTCTGCTTGACATGTCTGTTTCTCATCAGCCCTTTCAAGTCAAAGATCCGCGTCGTCTTGTGCTTGTAGAACAAGTTTTCCATAATCAAAAAGTCCATTTTGTACGTTTTGCCCGTGATGGTGTTCTTGATCTGGATCTGATAGAACCCAAAGATCTTGGCTATGGCCGTGCTCAAGTTGTTGAACATCGACTGGCAGATGTACCGGAAGTAGAACGGCGCTATCGACACAAACGACTCGAGCTCCGACTTGGACAACTCCTTGACTATATACCGATTATCTAGCGTTTTGAGGAAGTTGCTGCCACTCTTGCCTCCACTGGAGTTCCACTTGACACATCGACTTAAACTCTGAATGAAGTTGTCGTTGTTCCCACACGATCGCCGGAACGCCTCGAACTGCTCGCTATAAAAGATCTTGCACGATAAGTTGGTGTTGCCATCAATAAACTGATACTTCAAGTGGTTGGACTTGTTTTTGATCATGATCTTCTCCAACCTACTCAGCTCGCTGAAACTCTTTTTCTTGAACTTCTTTTCTATCTTGGAGAAATTGTTGATCTTCTTGTTGTTGATCTCGTTGTTTTCCAAGTCGTAACCATCGGCCAATTCGGTTTCTTTGCCCATGGCTTCGAGCTTTTGTTTGTAGTCATTGGACGATAAACAGAACGCCACAAGTGAACTGGGCTCGTCGTCCCTGACAATCACATCTGAATCTGCAAACGTATGCTCGTGTGATTCCAAAGGATACTCTAGTGGGTCCCAGAGTGTGGCCGAACGATCGGCCCAGAAATTGGTAAGCGACTTTAAAAGAGTCATCTTTTCCGGCTGGGGGATCTCAATAGACTTTCCTGACGCAGCTGCATCGGCTGTGACCCCCGTAGAAACCGTGCCCGTTGTAGCAGACGTCAAGTTGGCCTGGTTGAATGGTTCGTCTCTCTTTCTTTCATCAGTGTACTTCTTCTTGATATTGGAAATCCCTTTACTTTCCTCATCGTTCACATCCACCACGTCTTCAATCTTGTCGTAAATCTCAACTATAGGCTTACTCTCTACAATGGGCAATGCTCGGAACTTGTGGCTCTTTTTCTGGAGTTCCTGCTCTCTCTGTCTCTTGAACTCCATCGAGATCTTATCGATACTCATCTTGTTGAACAAGTTGGCAAGCTGGTAAACTTTATTTGGGGCATCGTTGCTTTCCCCAATCGACGTATCAGATTCTTTTCTAGTAAGGTGCCTTAACGGTGCTGGTGGAGGAAGTTTCTTGACGTCTTCTTTTTTGAAATGCGATCCATTCCGTTCGTTTTCCAATAGCTGCTCAATCTTACTGATTCTTTCAACAATGGATTTCTGGTAAAGCGACGACGGAATCAACTTCCCAATCTCCTTGCTTTTATCAGGATTCAAGCTACCAATAGTATCGTCAGAACTCTGCCTCTCGTCACTCTTGGACGACTCTTCCACACTTTCTTGACTTTCTTTCAAACTTTCTCCCTTGTGGTCTTTTTCTGCCTTGTGCTCTTCACTACTACCCTCTTTAGTATCATCCTTTGGTTCTGGCTCCTTTTCCATCAAAAAGTTTCTTAAATGGAACTGAGTAATCTTGTTAATTTCATGTTCTGATGGCAAGAAATTCTTTTCAAACTCGTTGAACTCGTTATCCCAATCCACACCCAACTCTTGTAGTTCTCTAAGAATATAGTTCAAACTAAGATGATGGGTTGGTGGCGTAGAGTTGTATATATCGGTGATTTTAAATTCAATGGTTTTGATCTGAGAATCGAGCTTTTCCTTTAGTTCTTCGATTTTAAGCAATCCATCTTCGGCTTTGTCAAACGTATCGACCTTCACTCTATTCAATCTCTTGGAAATACTGCCAAAAAATTTAGCACTTTTCGTTTTGATGGAGTTGAACGATTCTATCTTTAGGTTGATATCGATCTCTGGCATAAACTCCAACTGTTTCTTTGGCACTACAACCTCGTAGTTGTCAATACTAGAGCACTCTAGCCTGATAACCAAATCATTGAATCCAAAACATCTGATATGACTTTTGAAGAAATCATGCTTGCATCCATGATCCTTCACAACCACGTTTTCTCCATAAAAGCTCAACTCAAGAAACTTTCCAATAGACAAATAATACGTCTCGTCATTCATCGATACTATGGGGGTGGTAAAATTACATTCTTTACAATAACTCCACATCACTCTCTGGTTCTTTCCCTGATAATTCTGCTGGTTCGTTATACTGGCAAATTTTTCTAGAATCAAATCCAATTTGGAATTTCCATGGGCATATGTCTTGTAATGATTCAACATACTATCGCCACACTCCTCGCATACTTTGGTAGAGTCCTGGAACGCCTGATCCAAAAATAACCCCAAACACTTGTCGTTATCAGTATAATAGTCTATCACCACGAGATTCGGTCCTGTGCATGGAGTAGCATGTTTAATAGAGACTGTTGAGTGCAAAACATGGATGTTCTTGTGGAATACCGGATAAAGTTGGTACGATGAAAACCCCATACAATTTGACCAGATCCGGGCTCTAGTTTGATATTCGCCTACAAGAGATTTGAGCTGAAGATCCGAAGCAAACTTCAAAATCTTTAAGAGATCGTTTTCTCTGTTGGGAAGCTTTTCAATAGGAATATTGACCTTAAGATCGTTGATCCACTCTTGATCGATATGGGCCACGTTATCAGCAGCTTGAATGACTTTATTTCTCTGGAAAAAGTTCTGGAAGCTGTAGTACGAGTCGATGACATTGACCAAAGGCGTTGGAAGTGAGAATTTCGACGCGGGCGATAGACTGACTTTACGTTCGTTAAAGAGTTTCACATAATTGACCACCTCTGTTGAATCTAACGACACTTCGCACACCTTTTCTTCTTCGTTATCCTCATTTTGCTTAATTTCTTTAATCTTTTCATTGTACTCCACCACCTTTGAGTTATTGTCTGAGTTCAAAAACGTTATGAGGTGATTATCAAATAAGCTCTGCTCGAATTTGGCATTTAAGAAACCTGGAAGTAGAGTTTCGGCTGCATACTTAACACTGTTCAAGAGATCCTCGTCGCCTCCTCTTAGCGAAATAGTGAACCCAGACTCAATATCATTACCAACGAAAAAGGAAAAGGTTTTGATGGTGTTTTTATAGATATACTTTTTCACTTCGAATCTTCCGCAAGTGCCGAGTTGACCTTTTTTGAAGAACAAGTCGTTGACAGACTGGAAGATATCGGACTTGGTGTATCGAGAAATGCGCTCAATCACTTGTGGTTTGGTATTTGAAATAACGGTTACGCCAGCTTCTTCCAAAAGAGTCTCTGCCAACCCACAAACAGAATCGCCCACTACGACGATATCAGGTTCCATAGAAACTAGACGAGATACCAAGTTGGTAATGTATACTGATTGCTGAGAATGGATAATTCTCAAACTGATAAACTGTTCTTTTTGTTTGAGGTACTCGATTGGGAACATTAGCAAGGCGATTTTAGGGTTATTGATGGAAAAAGACATTCGCTTTGAGTCGATGTTCTTGGTCATAAAAAGCCCGTCAATCACACTGGTATCTTCGATAGTTCCTCCCAAAATCTTTTTGATCTTTACATACTGTCTTACATCCAACGTATCTGTGAGCTTGATGACATTGATGTAGTTTATGGCCTTTTTTAGCGTAGCCATCCACCGCTGCTGGTTTTCTTTAATATCGCAGTCTTCCAAGCTCTGTCTTAGAACCAAATCCATTAAATCTCCATAAACTCTTTCATTAGAAATAGTATTGCTATTGTTAGAGTCCATATCATCAAATTCGTTGCCATTGACCACAAAGTCTGGCATATGACTGGTATCAAATACATCTGAGTTGTCAATCTCACTAAACTCATGAACTCTTGGAGCGGTGGGCGATAACTCATTATCATTTGCAATTAGCAGAGGAACGGGAAGAAGCGGTGCCATATGTGGAGAGGTAGGCGTGGAAATAGGTGAAGATTTAAGCTGGTTTATCTTCGGGACAGTGCTATCCAAGCTGGGCAATCTGTTGTTATTCTGGGTAAGAATCAGGATATTTCTGGTGGACTTTGTCTTTCTTCTCGATCTCATTCTTTCTAGAGAGGCATGGGCTCTTTCTCGAGACCGTAAGCTTTCTGACTTGGGGAGTTCTTCAAAGAAAGAATGACTGGCAGTGGTGAGAGAGCTGGAGAAGAGCTTGGAGCCGGTCAGTTTCAGATTAATGGGCGAATTGTCTCCAAAATTGGGGAAGATCTTGTCGCTGACCATACTGGGAAATTCACCAAGCGTGGGCATTACTATACCAGGATTGGCTACGGGAGGTTTGGGAGAAAGCTGGTTGGTGGTGGTGCTCATTCCACCGTGATTGAGCAAGGTGTACAACGACATGGCCTGCTCGTCTTCGTTTTCGCTCTCATTCTCATCATGAGATTCAGAATCGGCACTTTGGTCGTCTTCTACATCGGCCAAGTTATCTTCTGTGCCCGAATTCTCTACGCTATAAGCTCTTGCATCTTTCTGAGTGCTTAGTATGTTGTTCGAGACTTTTCTGCCAATGATATTGTTGTAGATATTGGTGACATTATCGTAGCTGGAGACTCTGTGGAGATCCGAAGAAGACATATTAGCCCGAAGCTGGGCATAATTTTTGAACCAACTTTTACTGGCTCCGGTAGTGTTGTACGGATCGGTGTTGTAATGGTGGTGGTGGTGGTGATGGACATGGTGATGGGTATTTGCACTAGCTCCTGGTACATTCAATGTAGCGGGAACGTTTTTAAGCGCAGAGTTGAGGTTGGTTGGGTTTTTTGGGACTGGTATTTCGACAGCTTCGCCGGTTCTGGTGGTGGGAATAGCCATTTGGGGAGCGTATCGAGGATACTTTAGGTCGTTAGGAAACCTACGAGGCGTATTGTTGCCAGTAGAAGTAGGGGTTACGGAGGGGGGAGACGACTTTTCGGCCAAAAAGCCCTTGTTTGCGGCCATAATAGAGCTTTCATTTAGCAAGCTTTCACGCCGTGAGTTGATGGAGAGTGATCGTATTCGAGATAACGGGTGGTTGGGCATTAAAGTGTCTTCTGAGTTGGAAGAAGACGGCTCGTACTCTTCAATGGCCACGTCCATATCGTCTTCGTTATCTGAAGAGCTAGAGTCACTGAGGTAGACTATAACATCGCTGTAGCACGGTTTACACACTCTGAGCTTGTCGTGGTACTGTTTTTTGCTAGCCTTTGTGCCCATCAAATGCTTTCTTTCTTCCTTGTGCTGGTTATACGAGATGAATAGAGTACATTCCGAGCAGAAGATCTGGCCACAGAACCGACAATGATGCTTTCTACGGAAAGCTGTGAACGGCTTAAAGCAGTTGAGACAGTCGGAAACAAACGAGTTGTTCATCCAGTATTTTCTAGGAATGCCGCCGTTTTTTAGGGGGTTTTCCGAGGACCTTTTGGGCAATTTTTTCTTGCGTTTTCGAACATCAAACGGCGTGGTTGTGACAGTGTTGTTGATTATTGATTTGGCATTGTCAAATAGCACAGAAGACAAATTTGACGAGGTTTTCTTACGTGGTTTCAGGTCTTTGCTCCGCAATGCATAGATGGTGGAGAGGGTAGGCGAGTCGCCTATGGTTCCATTGGTATAAGAACGTTTCAATTCTGCCTTTATAGGCGAGGATTTGGCCGTGGACTCGCTATATAGTGAGATATCGTAGCAGCTAGGATGATGATTTGAAGAGCTTAGCCGTTTTGTTTTGCCCACAGGAGCGTTGTGTGTATAAGAAATCAAGCCGTGGTTGTGTACCGGAGAGTTTGACGAGCTATTATTGATAGTTTCCTGGTCAGAACCCGAGTCGTCCGACAACTCGATATCGTTGGGTAAATTGTTGAATATCGACGATATTTTGCTCTGGAGCGATTTTTCGGGAAGACTGCTTATCGACGGCTTTTTACGAGGCCCAATAGGCTCACTCACTTCGGTAGCCAACGCGTTTACATTGATAATGGAGCTGGTGGTGTTGCTGCTGACGGAAGCAGGAGGAGCATTGGGGAAAGCTATGGTGGAGAGACGAAGAGACTTGTTGTCTGACGTCACTCTAGGAGCCAGCGACTCGTCAAGCGGTCTTTTGGTTCCAGAAGTCGAAGACTCCGCAGATCTACTCTTGAAACTGTCTTCTAGTTTACCACTCACACCGGGGCCCTGAGGCGGTAACATGCCAGATGTTGCCAGTACGTTCCCACGTCCAACAGGCTGTGAAGGTATATCAGGTGAATTGGCCCTAGAGTCACCCAACGCTGAATTTTCAGGCGATTGTGGGCGATTAAAGCCTGTATCATTGGATCTAGAATTACTTTCATTCGCCTTCAAGCTAGACTCATTCCGATGATATATTTCATTGGTATAGTTTTCTTCAACTGGTATGGTTTTGTCATCAATTTCGTCCTTTATCTTGTCAAAGTCATGGCCCTTGGGAGATGGGTAAGAATAGTTCTGAACAAGCTGGGAAGCGTTGGTGGTAACTTTTCGTAGCGTCTTGGTGAACATCCGTGTCAAGGTCTTGGAATTGTCTTGCTCGGGGTCGGGGATCATGGGGAACGACACGTAGTCGTCCGCATCCTCGTCTTCACTATTATTAACATGCGAAGGATTCCGGGACATACTAGACTTTAAAGCACAAGAAAAAACACGTTGTGGTTGTACAGAGATATGTACTTCGTGGTGAGTGTTTGTGTACTTCAATTGCGTACTTTAATATCAGATCAATTCTTGGTTTTAGGGTTAATTGGTGGTGCCTTTACTTTTTGCCATATTTAATATGTCACTTGGCTGGGGTGTCGGTACTGCATATAATCGCGCCAGCCCAGCTAGACGAGAAGCTGCCGGAGCTGGAGGAAGATGTTGGGACTAGCTGGGGTATGTTGGTCATGGATTAGCAACACGACGTCCTGAACTCAATATATACTTTACAAATCTCGAATACTTTTTTCCTTTTATATAGTGTATAGTGGTACCCGTCTTTCGGTAGTCTTTCGTCTCAATCTCTGAAACTCCACTAGATCACTCTCCTCACTATTTTCTCACCATTCCTCACTATTTTCTTACTATTTTCTCACTATTTTCTCACCATTCCTCACTATTTTCTCACTATTTTCTCACTATTTTCTCACTATTTTCTCACTACTCCAACTATTTTCTCCTCACCATTTACTCATACTCAATTTATTATTCGAGTGAATTTACTCTTCTCTCTCTATTTCTGCCAGTATTCTCACTACACTTCGCACTATTCACCACAACTACTAGTCATTACTAGTCATTACCTCTTTACATAATATAAAGGTAACTACTATTGACTGCTCAGTCGACTACTCAATTCACTAATTCTCTTTTTTCCTTATTCTATACATCTCTTTTTCCCCCTGCGGTATAATCTTTATGGATTATAGCCTATCTGGTTTATCTTGTTATTGCGCTACCAGTTTTTCGAGCGCACCATTTTTTCACCGACAACAACTATTCAATAGCGATCCAACATAATACTCCATAGGACATACCACAGAACAACATAGCAGGGTACAGTACTACATCAATTACCCGTCTACCACCCATACCACACACATTTGATATATTTGATATATATTTGAGGTTTTTGATATAGATTACATCTTGATATGTCCACATTACAAAGACGCCGTGGAGGAGCCAAAGAAGCCAGTGCCAGCCGCAATTCCGGGTCTTTTGAGGAATCTGACGAGCCAGTGGACCACAAAGTGGGCTACGACTCGCGTGACATTGAAGACCGGTCGGTTTTAAAGCTTCCGCTCCTCACATTGATGGAAGAAGTGTTGTTGATTGGGTTGAAAGACAAGGAAGGATACTTGTCGTTTTGGAACGACAACATTTCGTATGCGTTGCGTGGATGTATACTTTTGGAATTGGCGTTCCGTAACAAAATCACCTTAGTCAACGACCCGGCCAGACGCCGGTTTCAGTTAAGCGACCGTTTGGTGGAAGTCATTGATGCCGAGCCCACAGGAGAAGTTTTATTGGACGAAACGCTCAAGATCATGAAAGGCGACGAGCTGCACTTGTCGGTGGCCAACTGGATTGACTTGTTGAGCGGAGAAACATGGAATCTTATGAAAATCAACTACCAGTTGAAGCAGGTGAGAGAAAGACTTGCCAAGGGTTTGGTCGATAAAGGCATTTTGAGAACAGAAAGAAAGAACTTTTTTCTTTTTGACATGGCCACTCATCCTGTGGCAGATAAACTAAGCAAAGAGTATATTAAGAACCGCGTTCTCAACGTGTTGGTGCTGAGAAACGTAGACTTGGACTCTCAGGCCAACGACCAGTTCCCTGTCGATACCTCGTTCAAGTACTTGAGATCCATTGCGTTGGTATCGGGAGCATACGCTGCGAACGTCTTGGAAAACGTGTTGCTTTCGTTGAACTACGACAAGAGAGACCAGGCGTTTGCCAGAGTGGACGAGATCTTGAACGACTTTGGCGAGTTTCCGTTCCGCACAGGCCACCAATCGCCCTTGGGCTTGGGCTTGAACTTGGGCCAGGAAATCAACAACGAGATCGAGAAGTGCTCGTCCAGTGAGTTGCAGCTCGAGCTCATTGCGGCCGTGTTGAGTGTGTTTGCCAGAATGGACGGCATCTTGTAGATTAAGAATATAATAAGAATAAATAAAAGTTACCCAAACTCTAGCACTTGGAATATTACCTTAGCTCTAAACTTAGAATACTCAGCTTCAAATATATCATTTGAACTTGAATTTTCTGCTAATCTAGAAGCTAATAATTATACGTATTTTACAATTTATTATGATTTAATTATTGTAAGGTGTACCTCGGTACTAGGAATGCTTGAGAGCCGATTCTGTATCATTAGTTTACTAACCAAGCCATTGCCTAAGCCCGCTTCGTCTGTCGCATACAAATAGTGGCACAATTCTCTCGTTTTATCCCGCAAGTAACTTAAGTATCACTATCGAAATACATACTATAAACCCTTACAATTGTATATTTTTAACCCAAGCTCTTACACTGGCGTTCACCACCACTTTTAAGCTTAAAATTTTGAACATTCTCCCTTATGTCTCCTACTCGCCGTCTTGTGTCAAACCTGGATTATTGATACCTGAACTAATTATCAAATTATAATAATGGTATAGCCATTAATTTCAATTTCCTTTAATATACAAAATTTTATAGAAAAATTTCGATATGTAAATTTTAAACTAATCTAATACTGAGAATATCATTTTATTATTTCAATATAAATGTTATCCTGGCTTAGAATTTGACTAGACTGTTCTCTGGATTTTACTCAGTTTTAACAATTTGTATTGAACACACCAAAAGGTTGTCTTAGGTATCACTGATCAATATATTGGAAGCTTTCCATATTTATTCATATTTAGGTAAGATACAAGTCGTGAACAAAAAGTCTGATCTATGAGACTAGTGCTTGGGTAAATCTTCATCATATATATCACAAAACTATTCATAGAGTCATACAAAAATGTTAGAGATGTGACTCCAATCATAGACAAGTGTCCTAGTATATAGTTAATTATTGAAGGGATTCCCACTACTAAAATCTTGGAAGATAAGTGAATTCTTTGAAGATTGTAAGGGCTTATAGTATGTATTTCGATAGTGATACTAAAGTTGGTTATATTATTTATATAGATCTTTCTTCAGACTTGACCAATATTTAGTCTAGGTTATTCCACGAATCAACCGCACCACTTTTCAGGACATGCAGGGAAGCTCTTCACGGTAGTGTTGCCTACATAGAACAGTACACACACATGCCACCTCCTCCATGGTTTAATAAAGTGGACCCAGAGGTTGCCATCTTGTGGAGATCGTCCTGTCGGGCCCACGATAAACCAAATTCTACGGCGTCGCCCATGGCCGTGACGTCACAACTCTTCTTCGTAGTACAGATGCTAACCTGATAATTAGTGCTACCATATGTGGTTGTGAGTAACCCACACTCTTTAAGCTCCTTCTGTATATATACATATATTGAGCAGGCAACCGCAACAGCTGCACATATAGATGATATCACTATGTTTCTACATGTGATTGCGCCGGCTACTCCAGCAGCTGTACTTATAGATAATGTCACTACGTCTGGATTTGTGCTAAAATAAGTGTTAATTCTGTCTCTCGCTAATATACCATTTGATTTAGCATTATCATCTCGCTCCAAAATACCTTCGACTGAGTAGATATCAGAATGCAATACAAAGTAATTTGACTCTTTTACGTCAACATAAAGTAATTCTGCTAAAACTCTTCTTCTTCACCATCATCTACTACACCTGTCATCATATCTCTATCGATACTGTACTTATCATACAGTACTGCTTTCGCAGTTGTAGTCACGATAACTGTATCAATACTAAGATCTGCGTCATTGAGTATCTCATTACATGCGTTAAAGGTGTTGTTATATCCTTCATGAGAATCTCCTGCTGCCTCAGCAATCATACTACTCTGAAGTATCATGACCAGAGTCAAAAATTTAAACTTTTTATAGACTCTCATAACACAGTCTGTTCGCAAAATAAATCTACTCTAATACAATAAATGCTTGCCACTTAAGATAAATAGCCTCTACGTTAGGTTTTATAGTACGTATTTCGATAGTGATATAGATACCGGGGGCTGGGTGGTAGCTACAGCGGAAGTTTTCTAAAGGGTGATATTATGAACGAGGCAAATTTAGGCGGTCTTATGCAAACTTACTTAAAGAGGCTTTCTGTAGGTGATAGACTAGGGTAAAATTTGGGGCGACGGATATGCGCCATTTCTTAGCGTGGCATATTTTTTGGGGCTCTTGCAGCGCTGGTACCAGGGGTACAAACCATAAAAAAAAATATCGAGCAAATGCTTAACTGTTCAAAAGAGACTAGAAGTAATGTTTATGTTCGCCCGGAACAATTAACGATGTTCCGTCGGTAGTAGGCCTTTTCGGTTGATAGTTGAGGCGATCTTAGGAGTTGCAAAAAGTCTGGCCTTTACATTTTTGGCAGAATGGGTCAAATGCGTTCCCGAGCTCTGGTATCTTTATGTACTTATTTCTCACCATTCTTATATGAGAAAACGCAACCAAAGGGTCCTATTGGGCGTAGCCAACCGGCTATGAGAGATTACAAGTATGCATCCAAAGCCAGAAAATCCAATCATTAAGTCTAACAGATTTGAACGCAGTTAAAGGTGCACTAAAGTTTGCAGCCATATTTGGCACGAGCGCTAGAGTAACAGAGAGTAGAACAGAGACCATTAACAGGTAGAATTAACAGTAAAAGAGTGTTTGTAGTTTTCGATTTTTAGTCGAATTCTCTAATGAGGGGTTTTTACGTTTTATAGTATGTATTCAGTTGGTGATACCACAGCTACCTGCGGGATTAAACTAGGAGGGAGAATTGTGAGACTATGTATACACGCCAGAGGCTTTTCCACCGAGGGGTAACTCACGAGGTGGCCGTATTGCAACGAGACCAAATCGGGTGTCAAGCACTTCTAGTACTGCTCACAATATGTTATTTCATTCACTTACTATTTAGTTTTCATTCGAAGCCCAAGTATTTGCTATTCTCATATAAATCAAGATTATTTGGCGTTTTGTCTAGCAGGTGCGTGCCAATTTGGTCCACGTACGCCAAAAGTAGCGAGCGCTCGCCAGTTGCGTCGCCAGCAGAGTCCCACCACATACCACCAGCCAACCCTTTATTCTTAGCATAAGTGGCCTTGATCCGGGCCGACGTTACATCATCGTAGGTGATAAACTTGCGCGAGGCCAGGTCGTAGCAGTAAGCAGACACCTTCTTGTGGTCAAAGTGCTCGGTGCCAATGGGCAAGTTTTTGTAGTCGGAGATATCTACGCCCTCGCCGTCCACCTTGGTGAACGGTTGGCCAATTTCCCCCGCGCTAACGTGGTGGAACACCCGGCCGTACATCGGCATGCCCACCACCAATTTTGTCGCTGGCACCCCGCGAGAAATGTACCGCTCAATGATACTAGAGGTAGAAAGGCTGTTGTCGCCATTATGGCCAAACAAGTTGGAATGGTACGCGGTCTTGGAGGACCAGCTCTGCCCGACGAAGTCGTAGCACATCACGTTCCAGAACGACAAGTACTGGTCAATCTGGGGAAGGTCGAGCACCGCCAAGTTATCGCTATCGCCGGGAGTCGCTACCGTCAATAGCAACCTGGGCGACACTGCGTCAAGGCCCTGGCGGAGTAGCTGCAACATCGTCGCTAGCATTTGGCCTTCGTGGTTGGAGCTAGGAAACTCCCAGTCGATGTCGATCCCATCAAAACCATACTCCGTTGCCATACTGACGGCGCTGCGAACAAACTCGTGTAGTTTGTTCGCATCTGCTACGACCGCCTGGAACAAGTGTGCCGTGCCGTAGCCTCCCACCGACATCACCACCTTGAGGTGCCTGTTCAACTGCTTGAGCTCGTACAACTGGTGCAAGCATCCTTTGACCTGGCGACCGGGGTGCTTGGGCGACGCCATGGGCATCTGCAAGTCGCACCACTCATCTGTAAACTTTAATGAGCCTGTTGTGGGGTCGATACCGATGAAAGCATAGAAGATATGGCTCACTGAGTGTACCGGGATATCAATGGGAAAGTGTTTGCGTTGGTAGACGGACCAGTTGGAGAAGTAGACACACGTTTTGTGAGTTTCAAGAGCCGCAGGCTGTGACTGACCAACTCGCGACTGATCCCGCAACTGATCCCACGACTGATCCCGCGACTGATCCCGCGACTGATCTTCTCTCTCACCCTGATGCGCGCTGAGCACTTTTTGTTTAATACGTTCAAACATGTTGTTAACTACAGGCTATATTCGCACTGCTTATATATATACTCTCACTGGTGCACAAATAGGTGATGCTTCGCCCCAATGACACAAATGACCAGAAATAACTAGTACACAATTAAATCAATACTAAACAAGCGTTTGAACTTCAATTCTCTAGTAGCTCTCTAGATCTACTCTACTCTACTCTACTCTACTCTACTCTACTCTACTCTACTCTACTCACTTTGTTCACTTTGTTCACTTTGTTCACTTCTTCCTCTATATGTCTCTTTTTCTCATTTGCCTCTTTTCTTTCGCGCTCCTTTAAAACAATCTTAGTTTATTCAGTCTGTCTTGGCCGGTCTAGCCTAGTTTTACCATGTCTTTTGATATCCCAGCAGATATCCCACATTCTGTCCCCTACAATGCCAAGATCTATAAAGATGAGTGCATGTACAGCTTCGACACCCCGGAAAACAACCCCCAGGGCCTAGACATCGACCTCAAGACTTATCAGGCGTTTGCCAGGACCGCCACTAAAAACTGGACGGCGCAAAACTACCATAAAACAGGCAATTCGTTGTACTTGAACATCAACAAGACATTGAAACCGCTAGAAGAACGCAATAGCTTGCTCAACGGCGAAAGAAGCCCAAAGATCCAGAAGTTGGAGGTGAGGGACATCAACGAAGACGAGCTTTATAACACGGAAATCAGCATTTACGATGCAAAAAACGATCAAACCATTCCTATTCATGAGATTAGTCAACAGTTTCAAAGACTTGTTGATGAAATTCTAAGTTTTAACTCGTCAACCAGACAAGACGAAATCAAGCAGTGGGAACAGGAAATCGTTCCATGTCCGCATTCAGTGGATCTTGAGCAGTTGCCTGCGACTGGCGAGATCGACTTGACTCAGTGTACGCAATGCGATCTCAAAGAAAACTTATGGATTTGCTTGCATTGCGGAGCTTTGGGCTGCGGACGAGAGCAGTTTGGATCCAAGCTTAAGGGAAACTCACATGCTCTTCTGCATTATGAGGTGTCCCAGCACCCTGTAGCTATTAAACTAGGCTCTTTATCTAACGATCCCGCAAGTTGTGATGCTTATTGTTATAAGTGTAATGACGAGGTGAAGGTGCCTAATTTGAGTGAAAAATTACTCAAATTCGGCATTGATTTGAAAACTACGGTAAAGACAGAAAAGAGCTTGATCGAACTTAATATAGACCAGAATATGAACTGGGACTTTAAGTTGGACGGTGCCAATGGCGAGAAACTCCCTCCAGTATACGGTAAAGGCTTGACAGGATTGCAAAATTTGGGCAATTCATGCTACTTAAACTCCGTCATCCAAGCATTATTTTCGTTAGATGAGTTCAAAAGCCGTTTTTCTGAGCTAAAATTTCCCCAAACTAATGATCCTGCTACCGATTTAACTACCCAGTTAATTAAAATATATGATGGGTTGGAAAGTGGAAGGTACTCGAAACCAAGTCCTTTAAAGGACGATTACCAGTCTGGAATTAAACCGTCTACATTCAAGCATTTGATTGGCGAAAACCATGCTGAATTCAGTACTCAAAGACAACAAGATGCACATGAGTTTTTGGCATATTTGCTTGATAAAATCGATACCAAGGTAGGAATCAAGTTTACTGAGCCGTTCAAGTTTTTATTAGCAGACAAGGTGGTGTGTTCGTCGTGTTCTAGCGGAAGTTTGAAGCGTGAATTGGTCGATAATATAGCGGTGAAAATCGATGAAGAGGTGGTGGGAACTGAAAACGGTAAAAAGATCTATAAGGAGTTTGATTTGTCTGAAGGATTCAAGAGTTTGTGTGAGCCTGAACTAGTAGAAGGCTATAGCTGCGAACAGTGCCATGCTACGCCCGGCGGAGCCTTCAAGTCGTCGGGATTCGAGTCTTTTCCCCAGAATCTAATTGTACAAGCACAAAGAATTAAATTGGAAAACTGGGTTCCTGTGAAAATAGATACTCCCGTAAAAATCCCATATACTTTGGACTTAACAGACTTGAAATCCAAAGGGTTTGGGCCAGGAGAGCTGGAATTGCCAGCAACAGAAGAAACTGATACTCCAACTTTTTCTCCCAATCCTGAGATCATGAGCATGTTACTCAGTAGCGGAATTGGAGAAGCACGGTGCCACAAAGGTCTTTACTATACCGGTAACAATAGCTTTGAAGAGGCATTGAATTGGGTGCTTGAACATTGTGACGATCAAGGAATCGATGATCCGTTTGTGGTGCCAGAAACCACTGAGGTAGCCGGGCCCTCTGATGAACAGATCGAAAACTTGAGTGCGATGGGGTTTGCCCCGCAATTGAGTAAAAAGGCTCTTATTCTTAATGGAAACGATGCCAATGCAGCTGTAGAATGGCTCTTTTCCAACCCCGACGATGACGGGGTGATACAAGAGAATACTACTGTAGATACCAAGAAGGAAAAGAAAGACTTGACCAGCAAAATCCTTGCCGATCCAAGCATTAATGGTAATTATGGGTTGCAAGCGGTGATTTGTCACAAGGGCACCTCACCTCATACGGGGCACTATGTGGTATTTGTCAAGAAACAAATAGATGGAGAGGACAAGTGGGTGTTGTTCAACGATGAAAAGGTGGTTGTTTGCGATGAAAACAACTTGGAGGATATGAAAAATAATGGATATATTTACGTATTTAGTCAAGCAAAATAACGTCTTCATCCTTTTCATTCCAGAGGATTTTTACTGGTATGAAACACTATAGCCATAGAAATTAAATACCTGGATTGAAAATATGGCCTGTGTCAGCTATGTAGACTGTCACGATAGATCATTCTTTTGACGAATTAAAGATATTGGCTCGTTATTGGCTGATACACTCAATGTAGATGTGAAGACGTTAGAAGTCTAGACTTGTATTTCTCTATTTAAACTTTTCAAGAAGCTATAAGTGCAGGATGTGGAGGACTGGATGTGGAGGACTGGATCTTAGAGTGCTTTCCTTTTTAAAGAGTTCGGGATGTTACTGTTTAATTTACTATATAGTATGACATGATTTAATGGCTGCGAAAAATAATGAGTGAATTTTTGAGCATTCTCGAGGTGCTGATGTCAGAGTGAGACGTTTAGGATAAGGATGTTTAGGAAGCTTAAAAGTGCTAGGCTTTTCTTTCTGAAGAGTGCTAGGATTCTCAGGATGCTTGGATTTAACAGTATTTTAAGAGTGAAGGTGTTTAGGGTAGTTCCAAGTTTAGAGTTTTGGATAAGATTGACGGAACCACGTCATTTTAGGGTGCGAAATCTAAAAAGTAGCACGGCTATGTAGAGTAAAATGAGTAGAAAATGAGTAGAAACTAGAAAAGAATTAGAAAATACAAAACAGAACATAGCATTTCGCTGTAATAAAACCAAAAATACATATGATCTGGATGTTATTTATTAGCGAGGCTTAAAATGCTTAATCTATGTTAATCTTGGGATCTATTATTTTTTCTCATTGAACCAAATAGCCTAATTTTGCCGGCACGTGCGAAAGTCATCGATGAGCTAAAGAAGAGAGAAGAAGAGATCCAGGGTAGAATGATGGTACTTCAACATGACAGAGGCCGCAGATCGCAGCACGCACGTCAGAAATGGTTGACACGGATTCGTTGTCGATGTTGGCTGCAAAATGGCGTTGCTATGACTAATAGTCACGAGTCGACAGAGGTCCGTTACACAAAAGCGAGGTGAAAAAATGACTAACCGATATAAAATCACTTCATCATCTTGAGTTCACAGCTATACAGTAAAGAATGTTCATTACTAACGAAAACGTCGGCGACAGAAGCCGTATGGAAGACTGGAGAAGTAAGTAGCCTAGACACCTTACCCTCAGTGTACCTCAGTGTACACTGACAATACCCCAAGAGTGTTGAGTACTAACGTCAGTCCGTGGTTACGACCCATTAACCCCACCAGACTTGTTACAACACGAGTTCCAATTAAGTCCACAGAACCAAAAGATCATTCTTGAAGGTAGAAACCAAGCGTGTGACATCTTGAATGGAAAAGACGACCGTTTGGTGCTTGTGATCGGCCCATGTTCTATCCACGATCCCAAAGCAGCTTTGGAGTATGCCGAGTTATTGCATGCTGCTGCTGAAAAGTACAAGGGCGAGTTGCACATAGTGATGAGAGCGTACTTGGAAAAGCCACGTACCACTGTGGGCTGGAAAGGGTTGATCAACGACCCTGATATCGACGGGTCTTTCCAGATCAACAAGGGTCTCAAAATCGCCAGAAAGTTGTTTGTCGACTTGACCACCAAATTGCCTATTGCCGGTGAAATGTTGGACACCATCAGTCCACAGTTCCTCTCCGACTGTCTCTCTGTGGGAGCCATCGGTGCCAGAACCACCGAGTCCCAGTTGCACCGTGAGTTGGCATCCGGGTTGTCTTTCCCTGTCGGGTTCAAAAACGGTACTGACGGTACTTTGGGAGTCGCTATCGATGCTATCAGATCGGCATCGCACCCTCACCACTTCTTAAGCGTCACCAAGCCAGGTATAGTGGCCATTGTAGGAACCGAAGGTAACAAAGACTGTTTTGTGATTTTGAGAGGAGGCAAGCTGGGAACCAACTATGACGAAAAGTCGGTTGCCGAGACCAAGGCCCAATTGGCCAAGGCCGGTATTGACCAAGGTGCTCGTGTGATGGTCGACTGTTCTCACGGTAACTCAAATAAGGACCACAGAAACCAGCCTAAAGTGGCTTCGGAAGTCGCCAGACAAGTGGCCAACGGTGAAAAGTCCATTTGTGGCTTGATGATCGAGTCCAACCTTGTAGAAGGTAGACAAGACGTGCCACCAGCCTCGGAAGGTGGTAAGGATGCCTTGAAGTACGGGTGTTCTATTACTGATGCTTGTATTGGCTGGGACTCCACCGAAGCTGTTCTTGAAGAGTTGGCCAACGCCGTCAAGGCCAGAAGAGCTTTATAATGTATATAGATGCACTGAAAACAGTGGATGGTATACTGGAAAACAGTAAACTGAATATAGAATACTGAATATAGAATGATAAAACTATAGAATAGCTTAACACACAAACGCTTTATGTTCTAGATCTAAATAAACGAACATTAAATGCTAAATAACTGCCTAAATATTAGTAACATAACCGTATGATTTATTATAATGCTTTAGGAATAATAGAATGAAGAGATGATATGTTTCAATGGAGATGAATGAAGATTAAAATACCAAGACAGAGAATAAACAGAAAAGAATGGAAGGTAAGGAATGAATAAACAGAATATAGAAGAATTGAACGAAGGAATGAACGAAGGAATGAACGACTGTAGAGTTTAATGCGTAGTATGAGCACAAGAATAAATAGAATTTAAAATAAATAGAACTGATTGATTGAAAGAATCTGAATTTTATAATGGAAAATGAGTGCTGAAGTGCTAAGTTTTCAAGGAAAGATGTCATCTGGATATTAATTGTATGTTAAAGTGCTGATTTTCTTTGGCTGATACATTTTTCAAGCTCAGGAAATAATTAGGATTATAGAATACATATGAACCGGTTCCGTTAATACGTTGATCTACTAGTTCTCCAATCGTCCAAGTTAATTTATGATATTTGCAAATGGCTGCGAAATTTTTGACTCTCAATTAATAGTCAGAAAGACAAGTGCAGGATGTTTAAGAGTAAGGAGTACTCTATCTTAAACAATACACTTAGTACTTATCGTTCCTCTTGTAGTGGCGGTGTCTGATAAATACTAAACTTCCCAGTGAGTGATATGAATCAACTACATTCTTGTCAACTCTCTCATATCACTGTACAATAGCCTAGGGAAGAGTATAGCTTGGAGTTTTTGAGTGTGCATTTCAAATTTCGCTGCGAAAACTTGCAGAATTGGACCATTTTTACATGCCCATTGTTAGTTAATTCTGCTTTGTTGCCATAAATTTGGAATCATCCTTTTTATAACTACTGAGGATGTCTTGAGAACTGATACTACTACGATCTTGAATTGAGAGGTTGCGGTATCCACCGGTACATTTTATTTGGCTGGCTTCATAAAAGCAATTTGAGTTTAGCGCAAACTCACATATAATTATCAGTATATTATTTCTATATTATTCACGTATTATTTAAGTATTAATTAAGTATTATCCAAGTATTATCCAAGTATTATTCAAGTATTATTAAGTATTATTAAGTAATATCCAAGTATTATTAAGTATTAGAGTACTATTTCATATTAACGTGTTAATTAAAATTTGATAATTCATTTTATAGCTGTTTTCAATCGTAACATAATAGTCAACTACTAAGCAGAGATATAGTAAAGTTATAAATCGCTTTGAAAAAAAACTAAAGGACAAGAGCATTAAGCTTGGGTTTCTAAGGCTAAAATATTTCAAAACATTAGTATGCAACTACATTTTTGGTCTGGGGAAGTAGAATCGGCAATGCCAAAACATCATTAGACCTGGCCAAGGCGACTAATAAATTGCAACTTCTTATGGAACCATATGAATATCCTGCACATAGCCACGAAATGTTGCAACTTTTCGCAGTTTGGGTGCAAAATTCTAGCATAAAGTCTAAGCATCCTGTATCATGTATAGGCATCCAGTACGACGTATAGGCATCCTGTAGCATGTATACGTATACTGTATCGTGTATAGGCATATGCAATCTTATGTATATATACTGTATTATGAGGTACGTCAGGCTAAATAAGAATATGGTGTATGTCAGATTTAGCACGAGTATTTTATAAGTATGTTGCCAATATACGCTACAATGTTTTCTTAAGGAATTCAGCGGCTAAAAAGGATTCATCGAGTCAACTTATTTGAATTGACAGTTTTTGGTTTCTTCACGAAAAACCTGCAAAATCAAAGACTATTTATAATTGTTTCGACGAATTTATCAAAGTCGAGAGGAGCTTCTTTTGACCAGCCAGATGTGGGATGATCTACATCAATCAGAAGCTTAGGTCTACGTCAAAAATGCATGAGTAGCAATGTGCATTAGAAAAGAAAGCATCTTTTTTTTTCATTGCAAACATTTATAATATTTAATTTACAGATAACTGATACGACGAACATACTGGACAGACCTGGTTTGAAGGCTGCCAAAATATCTGATGTTAGAAGGATAGTTGCTTACTTCACTCGATTCAGAAATTTCAATGGTCGACAAGCACAAACAGAACCATTGAGTTTGATCTGTAATCTTTACCGTAGCAATATAGAGCAAAGAAGATCCCAAGCAATGTTATAATTGTTTATTCGATTATAACGGAATTAGTTTAGCTTGTAAGAGTTATTCAAAGCTTTAGGCATTTATTCAAAAGAAAAATATGCATCGTTTCTATCAGTTCCACATGGTATGTAAGAGACTTTGACTGTGTTTGAGGAAAATTGATTGCTTTATTAAAGTATTTCTCTATTTGGTACTAAATTTTGTCAGCCTTATCTTCTCGCAGCCATTCTTACAAGTATAGCACTTACTTATTAATTATATGATGTACTTGGTGGATGTTAAAGTGCTTTTTGATGAGTCCTGAATAATGTCTACTGATAATGCTCCATTAAAAAGAGTTCAATGTATAGTCATTCCTGAAACTAACGAAAGTCTACCGTGCTACTCAGTAGAGGGGGTATGTTTTTGCAACCGCTTGTCAAATTGAGAGGGGTGCCTGTGAGTTGCAATCTTGGACATGCTTAGGAAATATTGATGCCTATAATGTTTCCTGAGCAGCTCTACTGTGTCTATGGTATTTACATATTATTGTCTACAATCAACATTTTAGCTATCCCATATCAATATTAACTAAAATCAAAGAATCTCTAACATAGAATAAAAAAGATACAAATAAGCAGAAAAAGATTTATCATCTGCTAATATCTCATCTACTCTATTTCCTCCATGTTCGCATTTTTCGCACCACCTAGAGATGGTTCAAGAATAAACAGCCTGGGTATCATCCTAAGAAGTTTCATGTGTGGCCCATATCTATCCCGAGGTAAACATATAACATCCTAGCAGTAAGTCTTTGTATCTCTTCGTATGCATTTTAAACTCCTATAGATATCTTCTTCCCAGCATTCATAGGCCTTCACAGTCTTTCTCCTCGAAAGACCATTACTACAAAAAAACTACAAAAAACTACAAAAAACTACAAAAAAACTACAATTTTTCCAAAGATCAAAACCCAAAACCCAAAACCTTATTCTTTTAATCTTCTCCATCCCCTTCATCTTCATCTCTCCATCCCCTTCATCTTCATCTCTCCATCTCCTTCATCACTCTCTTCTAATCTAACTTCCTCTCTTCATTTATCTTCCTCTCTTCATTTATCTCACTCTTCTAATTTACCTCACTCTTCTACCTTTTTATCTGCTTATCTTCTCATTACGTCACCGCGTGCCTCGGAGATCCATTTCTCTATCTACGCTACGCCTTTATAACTACACATTCCCAATTCCACTTCTATTACTTATACAGTTACTCCCCTACCTCTCACCTGCCTCTTCTTTTCTTCCTCCTTCCTCTTTTCTTCCCTCCTTCCTCTTTTCTTCCTCCTTCCTCTTTCTTCCTCCTTCCTGCTTCTTTTTAGTCTCGCTCTAAAAAAATAAATTCACACTTGATACAATCATAAACGCTTCAACCACCAGTATTGATTGTGACTTAGAGTACTATTGGATTATCTGATGCGCTCGTTCATCAAAGCACATCGAAGAGGCGAGTCGGTGACCTCCGACCACTTCGAGCCCGACGAGTCCAAACTGCATCTCAAAACCACACCCGTGCCTTCGCCAGCCATCAATAACGGCCAGTTTTCCAGCCCCAATACTTATCCTGGTAGCTCCAATAGCGGCGTCCAGTCCAGTCTAAGCTCGCCCAAGAAATTGCTAACTCCTATAAAGAATTTGTTCTCGTCGCTGGCCCACCAGAAGTCGCTGGCCACCACCCCTTCTACCAGCGATAGTCTTCAAAATGCCGTCAAAAGTCACAAGAGAAAGCTCAAATCTCACACAAGAAGCCACAGTCATACCCATCTGCGAAGTCAGAGCTCGATCCTGAACGTTTCGGAGAATTCCCAGTCAGATATCCCGTCATTTGATCCCCAAGCTCTAGACGTAATAAACCAATCACACCCGTTTCAATTCCACCAAATGGCCAGTTCTTCACCTTCTTTAGCCACCAGATCCCAACCACAAACCCCTCAATACCCACATTCCGGTCAAACAAGACTAAAACCTCCTATCAACCTTGACTCAAGAAATCAGAATACCGACCAAATGTCCAGTTATTCTTTGGCTAGAAGCGATAAATTCGAAACTAAACTGGTCAGTTTCGGCAACCAGGTTTCTCCTGAATTTTCTATCCAAAACACCAATTATTATAGTGACAGCGAACATGACCATCAAGAGTATGAAGAAGAGGAAGATTCGGACTCTTCTTCCCAGTTCTCTTTTGTAAAAGACAAAAATTGTGGAAGAAACACTTCGGTAAAGTACTATAAAACCGTCAAGTCCCAACCAGAAGAAGAAGAAGATCCGAATCTTGAAGAGTTTGGGTTTGAGGGTGAGGACTTTTCAGATTATGATTTTGAGAATAATGGCTTGGATGATGATTGTGACGACGACGACGTTCATTATAATGAGCTTTTTGACGAGGAAATTCAAACAAGGATTTCGGAAGATGATAATTTCCACGAAAACTCAAACTTAAACTCAAACTCAAACTCTTTTACCACGTCTATTGTCAATGAAACCATAAAACAAGACAGTTTTGTTGATCTGTCATCATTTCTACAATCTCATGAACCTGTCCATGCATTTCTTGAGCAAAAATCCACTCATAAAATCTACAACAAATCGTACCATTTATCCATACAAGGGTCCGATGCTTACCTAGGAGTAGAGACTCCTGAGACCGATGCATATGAGGACGATATTCTTGAAAACTATCTCGATATGAGCAAAACTCCGTCCGTTAGAGTATCCGATTCAAACTCCACTTCTACCAAAACACCCGAACTTTCAGACTCCGACTATAAATTTGAGGCTAGCAGTCCTATCATAAATGGCTTGACCGTGGGAAATAATTTGAGGCACAGATTACCTAGATTAAACAGCAATGAGTCAAAGGACACTCATAAACTATTCATACACCGTTCGTTTATGGACGATGAAGGCGATACGACACTTGATAACGATCCTACGCCGATAATTCCCCAAAAGAAAGCCCTTGAGCTTAGAGCGTTAAAGAGTTTTCATGGGTCTATAAGCGATACCTTAAACCAGGATGTGATAGAAAAGACCGATACTTTTGAAAGATTTACAAACAGACATAATCCAGTGGGATTGGGAATAGAGCAAAAAGAAAAGGAAAAAGAACAAAAACAAATTGAAAAAGAAGTAAGGAAATCAGAAGACAAAGAACAAAAACAAAAGGAAAATGAAGTAAGGAATTCAGAAGTCAACGAGCCAAAACCAAAAGAAAAAGAAGCAAAGGAAAACAAAGAGATATTGAATCCTAGACACTCGATCAATGAATTAATGAACTTGCTCAGTAATCTTGAGCCACCAGTAAATTCTCAAGAGGAAATCAAACCTGTAGATGATATTACTCCCATTTTTGAAAACCGTGAAGAATCCGGGGAGTCAGATGCTATCAATTCTACTTTATCCCAGTTGGAAGACGGAAAGGATGAGATCAAAAATAACAGACTGTCTATATTAGGCATGATGAACCTCTTATCGAACTTGGAGCAGAGCCAGGTGAACATTCTTGAAGAAAACAATAAAGTACTGGAAAAAGCGCAACAGAACCGTAAATCCATTCTAGAAATGATGTCTACATTGTCTTCATTGGAAACTGCTTCAGGAGAAGATTCTACCAATAAAAGAGACTCTATCAATAACATGATGCAGACACTAGCAAAACTAGACTTGTCTGGCCCAAAAGAGGAAAGAAAGAAAGAAACAGTTGATGCTCAGAAAGATGTAAAAGGCTCTAAAGGTCTGAAAGGGTCATTGTATCGGTTCAAAAACCCAGAAACCCATAGTAGCAAAAGGTACTCGTGGTTTAATAACGACGAATCGGTAAACTTCACCTCGCTAAAAAGCATTCCAAAACCTTCAAACTTGGCCCCTAGACCTGTGATATCCGAAAGTGAAAACGAAACTTCAGACACCGAAGCGTATAATAAAACACTCGATCAAGATTTAATTGACGAAATCAACCAGTTGCCGGAAGACTTTGATTTCGAGGACTTGAACTATACTACACCTGCTCCAACTGACCAGCCTTCTTTCTTTAGAACCAATTCATACAACAACAGACCCATCAAAGCATTGATTGACAACAAGACTCAGTCCAATAAAATCGAAACTTCAAGCAAGACGGTTACTTTCTACAGAAGCAATAGTAACAGTAATTCGCTTGAGGCTGCACGAAGCAGAAGCATAAGCAGAGCCCCATCTATACGGCTGATGAACTCGTTTTCTTCGGTCACTGAAGACCAAGAGGAGGAGGATGAGGCCATGGACGGTCTTGGATTCACCAGATCCAATGAGCCCAATCCTCTTTTGTACGGCAGAAAGAAATCGCTTTCCATGTATTCGAAGCCCAATCAGAAACTCAAACCTACTATTCTGTTTAGATAAAAAAAAAACCATCAGAGAAAGAACGACATATGTTGTTTGACTTAATAACCCAAAAATACTGGTGAGATAAAAGATATTTCCATAGAGATACAGTTTTAAAAAACTTGTATCTTGTAATTATGTTCAGGTAAACTGATTTAATTTCTTAGTAGAAAGAACTAATAGTCTCGAATACCGTATTTTCTGTCCGAGATTAATGATAATGTTAACAGTAGTCTCGCAAGATATTTGACTTTACATAAAAAAGTTACTCGAATTCAAAAGATATTGAGTTCTTAGAGGTTTCTCTAAACCTATTTTACTTTGCATATTTTAGCAGTTAATACAGTTGTGGTGATGTTATTTTGACAATAGGCCAATTGAATTTAATGTTTGAGTATATTTAATGTATTTATTTATGACACTCTGATTTTGTTGTATGAGATTACCTGAAAATTCAAGTCTCTTGTAGATAAAGGATCCAAATTGCGTCAGTTATAGCTATAAAAAAACCTAGAAACTTGGATTTTCTTTAAACAAAGAATTTAGCAAAGAATTCCAGTAAGATCTGAGTGAATAGTATTATGTATTTGTAGAAAGTAAAAGGATTGAAATATTGGTCTTTTCAACTTACAATTGTTCAATGAAATTTATAAGTGGCATAGTTATTAAAGACTTGGATAAATCAGTACTGCTCAAAGAGAATGTTAAAGAATAGTTTAATTGGCTGTAGAACAGAGTAAACTCCTGCAAAGCTTCAACCCTGTTTATTGTCTCTTTAAATGGCATTATATTCTGAAGTAAATAAATATTGAATGTTGAATTAAAAGGTTGGTTTGGGACTGACTTGCTGCTGCATAAAGCTGTTGAAGTCGTAGTTGTCTCCTGAAGTGTAGTCAAAATAGTTGGAGTCCATCATAGGGATGGTGTGGCGCTTGCTAGATTGAGAATATGCTGGTCTTGCGGTGGGTTTCATCAAGACCTTTGATTCATCGAATGGAGGCTGGACTCTATTTTTGTAGTATTTCGATGAGGTGTTGGATACGTTTGATCTTTCTCTATTGATGTCTGGTGCTCTTAAAGAGTTTGTTGTATTGTAACGAGGCATTGAAGGCTTGACTCTTAGTGTGGTCTCGGGCCTGATACTATCGTACGAATCGGTACTGGTGGACGAAGCTTTGGAAGAAGTGGTGGATCCAGTTCTAAAAAGCCACGAATCGTTGCGGTACTTTGAGTAAAGACTCATCAACTCGTCGTCATCATCCTCATCTACCAACACTACTTCCACGTCTTTTCCATCTCTGGTTTTCTCGGTGACAGATTTGTACGAATGGGTGGTGTTTGTACGGTTAACCAAGCATATATCGTAGTTTTCCTTGGTAAGATCTATGACAATGCTTTCGGTTTCCGTTGGAGAAGTCGTCACAGATCTTCTTTCGGAGTTGCCAGATATGAAGCTGGACTTTGCGCTAGACTTTGTACTTACACTGTTTCTTCTCTCTCTCAAGCTCATGTGTCTCACTTGGTTCTCCACCCCTTCAATGGTTGGTTTAACGCTGATTTTTCTGTAAATATCATGCATCGAGGGCATTTTGTGCACAAAAGGGGCATAATTATCGCTGCCTTTTGCTTCTTTAAAGTCCACTTCATACCTCACCTGGGATGGAGGCTCGGAAACGACAATATTGAGTGGTTCTGGCGAGTCTACCGGAGTGGTTACTTCCTCGTTTGTACCAGGAGCTCCAAGTTTAGGAGTGGTAAGGTTGCTTAAATCGGTGGTGTTTGAACGTTTGTGAGACTTGAACTCATTGGCATCAAAATCAATGTTGTACATCGACTTATGGCGTTGGTGTCTAACAGGAAGTCTTGATCCAGAGGGTTTGGGAGGTAATTTCTTATCTTTAGTAGTCATAAGAAGGTTGGGGCTTGATTTCGACTGCTTCAGAGCATACATCGAGAACTTGGTCGACTCGATATCTGTATCGGAATCGTCGTCATACAACGACTTGAAATGCTCTTTAACCACGTTTTGGGCAGCTTTACTAGGATATCCTATGGGCTCCAAGGGTGAATCCTCTACGCCTTCTGTAGCATGGGAAGATTCAGATGCAAAGTCGTATGCTTTTCCAGTATACGATAAAGTGGAATAGCTTTCTGTTTCGAGATCGGGAATTTCGATCTGGCCATCTTTCGATAAGAAACTTGATCTGGATCTAGAAAGCTGATGACTTTCTGAGAGGTGCTGCTTCTGAAATCTCTCGCTATTGGTGATATTTCTGTTGTTGTTGGGAAAACTAAATCCTTTTCCAGCACCATTATTCTCTGCATCTGGAGTTACTTGCTTGTTGAAAGGTGATACTGTGGAACAGGTAATTTCAGAGTACTTTGCGGTGGAAATGCTGGCCATGTCATCAAAGTAATAATCGTATATGTCGTCAGCACTTTTGGGGTCTTTGCGAAGTATATGAGGGGCGGCCAATCCAGGACCAGAAACCTCACTACAAACCTTACTAGAAGGCTCAACAATTGGACTTTTTGGTTTTGTTGTTTTAGATTTTTCTCGCCTTTCAAAGTCCTCAAAGTCTTCAAAGTCTTCCGACATTTCTTCTGTTTCTTCTCCTTCGTCTGTTTCTTCTGTGTCCTGAGAAATCGAAACAGAGCTTATATGGTCAATCTTGCTATGAATTTGTGAGTACTCAAAGGAAGTATTGTCAAGTCCACTTTCTGAAACCTCTTCACAATCCTCCCAGTCATCTACTTTACCAATTATATTTTTTGTAGGTTTTGGCGATGGTGGTAGACTTTTGTCATATTTAGGCTTATTCACTGTCAAATGTGTCCTTGTAGGATCTTCAGCTTGTTTGAAGCTTAATTGCACTGAAGACTGTAGCGAATCCCACGAAGCACCACTGCCTGCTGAGTCCTTGCTCTCTGTAGACGAGCTTGATATGTTTCTCTGGGGCTTAAGGGTGTTTGCGGGCATGGTATTGATTCCAAAACGCCTCACTACCATTGGAGAAGTTTCGATGTTTCTGGCCGAAACTGGAAGTCTGTTGATGCTCATGACATCGGCTACAGAGCTGAAATCGCTGATGGAGGAGACATAAGATTCGTCGCTAAAACTCCTTTTGGGAATCTTCAAGTCCGAAGGATGATCAACCTTCATATTGAGCTTCTTTTCCGGTACTTTGATATCTTGAACCTTACATTCTTTTATCTGTTTGGTGGCCTCATTGGGCTTTACAAATCTGACGTTGGTCAACACTGGTTTTTGAGATAAAGCTTTGGATGTTACTGGATGGGAGACAGTATTTGGTTTTACTGTGTTTGGTATGGAATATTGTGGTAGTCTTGGACCGAGTTTACCAGCTGGAGTGGCCAGTCTTTTTTGGTTTTGGGGTAGTGCCGAAATTGGTGCTGGGGGTGTTTGTTGTAGAGCTGGCACATTTCTCGGAAGATCCTTTTCTTGGGGTAAATTTGGCTTGTTCTTCTGTACTGGTTTTTCCAGTAGTCTTTCCTTTAATACTGGTGCTGGTCTTTCCCTTGTGGTTGGGGCCGGAGGCAATAGTTTTTCAGAATCTTTATGTTTTGGATCGTTTTTTGTATCCTTTACACTAGACTGTCTCGAGGATGCCTCGCTATTGGACGCTTCCTCAATTATACTCAACTCGTCCGCTGCCATACTATTCTGAAATGAAACCTTCAGGGCTCTATTGGTAACCTTATTGGTAACCTTATTGGGTCTGAATTGAATTCTCTGGTTAATCAGCTCTTCCGAATACTCGTCATCGGAAGAAGACTCGAGTTTTTCATACGTGGACCCATTATAAACAAGTTTGGTGCGGTTTTTCAACGGGCTTCTGGATCTTGCGGGCGACAATGTTCTTGTAGGAGAGTTTCTTGGCGACAGAGACCTGGATCGGGCCTTTTCTTGCGCTCTTTCCAACTCCTGAACAATGTTCTTTTGACTTAGCTTAGGCGGTAATTGCAATGTAAACGGAATGGGAATCACGTATTTGCCTTTATCGCCTGTGGTCACTCTTAATCTGTTGGAAAGCGGCGAATTAGACAACTTCTTGAGGTGTTCATGAGAAACGCTCGAACTGCTTGATGATGACGTGGCCAGCATCAAGTCTTCGTGGCTGGCCATGGGCAAGTTAGGGAGCCTCATGTCAAAGAGATGGGCAGGCAACGAGTTTCTGTTTTTGGACGGCGAAGACGAACGAGACCTGGCAGATCGGGTCTCTAACATGGCGAGGTCATCCAAAGACTTTTTATTCAACATAGCAAGTCCCAAGGTTAATAACCAGTCTTTATCTTTTGGACTAGAATGGAGGGTGATGCAAGAGGCGTTTGGGATAGGAGGCTGGTAAAGTGCGTGCAGAAGTCTTTGTTGCTCGGGCCAATCTATGCTCTATGCTATTATATGGAATTGTAGTATAATGAGAACCCAAACCAACTCCTTTGTTTCTTTGTTCATAAGTGGGTCTTTTCTGGTTTGGTTGAAATTTTGAATGCTGCGAATTAGCTGGTGTTTTGATTTGGCCCAAAGCGGCAACTACCTAAATGAAGCCAACGGCACGGCGCCGGGTGTGGTGGGGCAGTTACTCGCCACGCGCCACTGCCCGATTGGGAAGTCCTTAATGTTCGCTGCGCCGATCCCCGACAAAACGCTTTTGTGGCGGCTGCAAAAACAGACACAAACAGACAACGATTTTTTGCAACTTCGCAATTACTAGACCTAAACCTCTTACTTCTAGACTTCTATTACTTCTAGACCTGGACCTGGACTTCTATTACTAGATCTGGACTACTTGTTGGCATCTTTACTTTAGAGAGAAGTGACGGATATTGGTATGCAACGGATTGATAGTTCTACAGATCGGCCTGGTACAATGGCCACTATCGATAGTAAGAGATCGATCGAGTCAAAGATTCCTATTAGCCCTCATAGGAACCCTCACAAGGGAAAACCCGGGTTTAATGTGGCAAAAGGCAAGGCCATTGCTAGTGCTGCAAGTGAGCTCTTTGGAAAGGACGAGCCTACTTTGGAAACCACCATTGTCCACGATGGTACTCCCCCGGCAGACCCTATCCCGCTAGAAGTTTCTCCACTGACACATGTTACGGTTACTTCCGTTGGGCTTGGATGCCTTCCTGGCCAAAGTAGAGACTTCTATCGAAGAAAAGGAGGTCGTTTTACGTTGATGGTGGCCGGCCCGCTGGGCTCGGGCAAAACCACCTTCATCAACACCTTGTTTGGCGCGCCGCTTCTTGAATCGAAAGTCAACCACCCCACCTCCAACATTGAGGCCCGCAAGTTTGTATTGGCAGAACAAGGGTTTCAGATTGAATTCACCGCCATCGATACTCCCGGGTTTGGCCAGGCTATCGACAACCGGTTCTCATGGTCTCCCATCACCAATTTCATCGATGAGCAGTTCAGACTTCACCTCTTCCAGTCCGAGCAGCCAGATCGTACAAAGCTAGTGGATTCACGAGTCCATTGCTGTATCTACTTCCTTGGATCGTGCAACGGCGCTTTGACTCCCTTAGATATCGCTACCATGAAAGAGCTCAGCCAGCGGGTCAACGTCATTCCCGTCATTAGCAAAAGTGACACCTATAGCCGTGAAGAGTTGTGTAACCTCAAGAAGTTGGTGCGTGAATCTTTGATCATCCACAATATCAGTGTCTGTGATTTGATCACTGATACCCAGGTGGTGGAAAACATCAACCAGCTTGTACCTTTTGCGCTCATCGGGTCCCAAAAGCACCATACCAACCAACAAGGCAAGCTTGTGATTGGCAGAAAGTACAAATGGGGAATTTCCGAGGTTGAAAATGACCTCCACTGTGACTTCTTGGCTATAAGAAAGATTTTGATGAGTGAAAACATGCTTGACTTGGTGACTTCGACTGAATCCCACTACGAAAACTACCGTCGCAAGTGTCTAGCTGGCAGATTGTCCGAGGTCATCAAAAAGGACCCGGCTCTTGCTTACAACTCAGAAGAGCCTAATGGTCTTGAAGAGCTCTTGTTGTACACTCAAAGTGGCTTGCAAGAGCAAACTGATCTACTAACCTCTACATATCCTAGATACGAGATCTTGGAAAGAGAAGCTAAAAAGGAGTTTGAATCGGTGATCAGTATCCAAGAGAAAAGGTTCAAGGACTGGAAACGGGCGCTTGTCTCAAAGCAAGATAAGCTCAATTCCGATATCAACGTTCTTCACCAATATTTGATCAAACTAAAGTCCCAAATTGACCAAATCTCCACTTCCGATGGCTCTCCTGATTTCTCTGACCATAGCAAGCTCGACTCAGATAGCTTTTCTCCTATAGAAACCTCTAGCTTACGTGATTCAGAACTAGTTTTCAATTAATACTAGATTAACTCAAAAAAACCTATTGGTTACTACATTTGGCAATAAAAAGCATATATCTCGTATTTTATTTCGTGTATAAATAATTTTTGTCCTCACATTCTCATTTTGGGTGCAAAATTTTTTTTCGGGAGAATAATTTACTTGGAGGTGTCAACGACGTATCTACCCAAAATCTTACCTTCTTCCATCAACTTGTAGACACTTTCTAACTCAGATAATCCGACAATCTTGATTCTACATTGGATCAATCCTCTGGCAAAGAAATCAATGGCTTCAGCAGAGTCGGCTCTGTTACCGACGTAAGAACCCTTGATCTTGATAGATTTGATAACAGAGTCAAAGACTGGGGCAGTGACCTTGGCGCCGGCTGGCAATCCAACAAGAACAACAGTACCGGTTGGTCTAACGTATTCAACCGATTGGTTCATGGCAGATTCGGCGACAGAGACATTGATCACACCGTGCGCACCACCGTTGGTAACCTTGACTACGTCACCAACGACATCCTTGGTTTTGGTGAAATCAACAAAGGCTTCAGCACCCAACGATTTACAGAACTCACCCTTGTCGGCACCACCGTCAATGGCCACGACTCTGTAGCCCATAGCCTTGGCGTATTGAATGGCAAGGGAACCTAACCCACCGGCACCTCCGGAAATTGCAACCCACTGACCGGCAGAGAGTTCTGCAGTTTTCAAGGCCTTGTAGACGGTGATTCCTGCACACAAGATTGGCGCCACTTGGGCCAAGTCCACGTTCTTTGGGATTCTGGCAGCGTGAATGGCGTTGGCAGTGGCATATTGTTGGAAGGTACCGTCGTGAGTGTAACCGGACAACACGGCGCCGGCACAGTTAGATTCAGCCGAAAGCTGACAGAACTCACAAGAAAGACAAGATCCGTTCAACCACTTGATACCTGCATAATCACCAATTTCCCAACCTGTAACATTTTCCCCCATTCCGACCACGACACCTGCACCTTCGTGACCCCCCACCAAAGGCAATTTGGTGTCGAGAGGCCAGTCACCCTTCCAGGCATGTAAATCAGTGTGACAAACACCGGAGTATTTGACATTGACCAAGATTTCATCGGCTGCTGGCTTTGGGACGGCAATGTCAGTGTACTTCAATGGACCACCATTGGTTTCGAAGATAACGGCTTTTTGAGTAGTTGGAACGGTCATTTTTATTTATTGATTGTTAGGAGGCTTGAGTAAAAGCTTTTGATGATGAGAAATTATTCCAATATCCCAAAGAGATTCACATCTTTTTATAGTGCTCGGGATATCTAAAGTCCGTTTTATGGGGTTACCGAAGATTTTTCAGTCGGAGTGCAACTCGGATCTGGTCTGGGGTAAAATGCCGTTGGGTATAGATATGAAAGCGCGCGGCTCATGACCAAAAGGAGCCTTCCCTTTTGTTGAGGCACGCTTAAGTCCGACTCCCCAAGTGGGGTTTCTCACATTACAATCAATTCTGCATAATTACACCGCGTACAAATTCAGAACCTGCCCCTCTCAATCCCCACTGGAGTTAAGACGTTGTCAGGCTTTCTCCTTTCTGGTGCGTGTGTTCAATGCGCCTTCGGGGTTAATGTCTACATTTCCTTGTTCTTATGACCAGACGTTGCGGAGTACCACAAGCTGGCTATGACTTCGTATCATTACCTACCCTATACACATTTTTCTAGTAATAAGCAGAGCGAGCATCCCAATGTTCGTTTTGAATGAAATCGATCAATGTTCGTGATCCTGTTTGCAACAACGGATGACCACTTACAATTGACAAAAACTTTTCTAGTCCTTGTCGTCTGATTTCGATATTGACGTCGTTGAATTTATTTGCTTTTAAGAAGATTTTGCCAGGGAGTGGAGGGATAATTACTCGCGTTGTTTCATGTTCTAAAATGCGGCGTAACGCAACGAAATCCGAGTAACGGCGACGAACTCGACTATTACGTTTTTTAAAAGCCGGGATGTTGGTCTGTCGTTAGTATACACATGAACAACAATTTACATACACTAGATACTTACTCGGCACACAATCTCGTAGTCTGTGTAAAGCCCCCCACTGTGACCATGGGTTTGAGGATTTCGCACCTCTATTTCGAGAAAGTTCTCAGGCTCACCATATATCTCTTGGAATGACTGTTGGTTGTGTCTGGGGGTAGTGTTGATCACATCGCTGATGGCTTGAAATGGTTTCGACATGGTTGTCGGTGGCGGATGGGTTGATCCCCCTCGTCATGGATTTTATGAGGGTATCGACACGTGATGCCACCGCGGCACGTGTTGACGTCCCAACCCCAAACGAGTAATGACTGATTTCAATTGTTCGTTTATATTTTTGTGGTGGGTGCCTGGTTAGGAGTACCTGAGAAGCTTGAAAAGGGCTTATCAGCTCCAATCAAACAGATATTATCTCAATTCTTTTTTTTTAGTAAATTGTATTGGAGCTAGTGCTAGCAGCTACAGATGTATGATAATAAATAATTCTTCTATTATAATGCTATTTAGTCGTTATCGTTAGCAGCAAGTGTAACCTCAGTAGTTAATTGCAGGTACATGGTGGAGTTTGTTGGAAGTTCTTGCGATGAGATGTGGCCAGGCAAAGAAGAAGCCAATGCCACTTGCCCAAACACCCATTGCTGGGATTCTTCTAAGGAAGAGAGTAGCGTATGGAGTTGGACGGAATTTGTATAATTTAGTCATTTTTGTGTAGATATTGTAGTTTATTCTTGTTTGTAACTGATGTACAAAGAATAGTGTATCGAGGTGCTGATATCAAATTTATATACTGATAGCATTCGGGAGCTCCCGTTTCGTAGTCACCTCGTTTGGGTGCAAAAAGGGAAAGTTGCACCACCGAAAAAAAGAAAGCACCTGATAGATCAGCGAATTTTTAAATTAGTGGCACCACTAAAAATAAATTGCAGCAACGTTTCAACCAGGCCAATTCTTTGCAATTTGGTGCGCATGTGGGGTCACACCACAGGCGGCACCATATATGGCGAGGCACGGCGAGGCACGACGAGCTACGGCAAATTACGGGAGTAAAAGTCATGATGTAGGCCCTCTTCAGACTAGGTGACGACTTTGCACTAAGAAACGGAAATTCGCGCATCACGAAAATTTCGGAGTGGATGCGAAAATCATGCCACACTAAATTCCTAGCACTGATATGGAAGCATCACTAATTCCTATCACTGATATGGAAGCATCACTAATTCCTATCACTGATATTGAAGCATCACTAAATACATATTACCACAGGCAATAAGATGAACACGTGATCCATACACCCTACAATGAGTAGGACCATTGCACGCTATTCATTTAAATTTATGAGGGTGACAATTTTCAGATTTGTTGCACGTATTGAACTAAAATTATGCGACTTTCCACCTCTTGTAGAATGATTCGGTCGTGGCCTTAAACTTACTGAGTAGAGCTTGGGAAAGAAACGACGTAGTGTGAGCTCGTGGGGTACCTATCCGTTTATATCATTATCACCTATTTACTTATTTAAGACTGTTTTTCCTTGTCCAAGAATTCTTGTTGAAGATCAAAAGTATTGCCATTGACGGCACCGTCACGAATGACACCAATACGCATACTTGCCAACAAGTTGTGGGCAGCATTGGAGTGGGCATAAACCGCGCCGTTGAAAGCATCGGTCGCATCTTTACCTAAAGAGGCTCTGACCAAGGCTTGTCCACCAGGGTGCTCTTTGATAAAGTTCTTGACGTCATGGACTATACCAGATATGATGATGAGGCCATCTTTCTTGGAACGTTCAGCAAACTCGGCTCTGTCCATAACAGGCAAGGAATCGACCGACGAGCCCCATTTCAATTTGCTCTTGAGTCTATCCACTTTCTTTTGCTGCTGTTGCACAAGACCTTGTTCAATGGCGTTTTGACTGAAAGTCTTTAAGTTCCAAGCAAGGCCAACCTTAGAAAGCAACCAAATGGTGATTTTGGTGGGGTCGTACTGGTACCAAATCAAGGCGTTTCTGTAGTCTGAAGGGAACTCGTGGTGGAAGTTGTGGTAACCTTCACCGAAAGTGACCAAAGCGGTGATCACATGGTCTCTTGGGGTTCTACGGTCATCAAAAGGTTGAACACCAATCCAGTGGGCCAAAGAGTTGACACAGAAAGTGGCTTGTTGGATGACAAACGACTTCAAGATTCCTCCATAGATAAAGCCGCCCCAGTAATCACCCCAGCCCAAGCCTGCCACAAGGGTAGGAACTACAAACGCCGAGAAAACCATCAAAAGCAAGTAGTGACGGTGCTGGAAACCAACCACCCAGTCGGCCGACAAGTCCGAAATATCGGCTCTGGCACGATTCTTGGGGTTGGCTTTGGTGACCATCCATCCCATGTGGGAGTACCAGAAGCCTTGGCGAGCGTCGTATGGATCACGAGGAGTGTCTGTGTAACGATGGTGCACTCTGTGCGAGTGGGCCCACCACTTGATGGAACCCTCGATTGAGCCTGCGCCGAAAAACGCAAAGAATAACCTCACTGGCAAGGCAGCGGAATATGATTTGTGCGCGTACAAACGATGGTAGCCAGCAGTGATGGATAAACCGGAAAACACATAGAGGATGAATCCAAGCAAAGCAGTTTTGAACTGTGGTGGGTGGTGGAACGCCTGGTACATACCGTACGCAGGAATGGCCATCACCAACACAAAGTTAAGCCAGTTGATGTGTTTGTGGAAATTCGACAACGTCCATGGCTCTTCGGAAATGTGCTTGACTTTCGAGTATTTTTCTCTATCACGAGCATCCTTTTCGGCAAGCGATTCCATGGAATCTTGGGTGATTTGCTCGGCAGTCACTTGGACGGTTTCCTTTGTGCCCATCAATCTGCCACCCAACCCGGCCGCCACAATCCGGGGGGTTTTCTTGTTTGTTCCCGCCGCGAGGGCGTTCAACTTAACGATATCAACTTGTTCCAACGAATCCATTAGGAAGGGTGATTTTGATATGTCGTGCAAATTAAAGGGATGCCGCTCATTATATATGTGGCAGCCAAATGCAGTACATTTTTCTTTTTTTGGGACCCAACAATTTTGGGTTTGTATGCAGTTGTTGAGGGTGGGTAATTAATTTTGAAGCATGCGAAATGCAGGCGCAGGGGCGTAATCGGGCCATGGGAAGTGAGGGTGGTGACTATACTGGGAATAAGGTGATGACTACATTGGAAATGTGGGTGCTACGCTGGTAGATGGCCAGGGTCAATCCCTGAGGCTCTTGTTTTTTGTTCAACATATGTGCGATCTAGTTGTGTGAGATTGAGATTGTGAGATTGAGATTGTGAAAAGTGCGAGTTGTATGCAAGCTGACTGGACAGAAGGCAAACTGAAAAAAGAAAAGAGTCGGACCTTCGAATGCACTGCAGAGCTTCTGATAAAGAGCGATACAGTTTCTTGTGCATATGTTCATCTTTAGTGTTCTAATCAGATCCATCGCCTTTACAATGTAGAACATCCTATCACTCTTTGCGGGCTAGTCCGTGGCAAATCTAAAGGACATTAGTAGAGCAATCATTAGACAAAAAGATACTAATCTAGAATTAGAATGTAGAATACTCATTTAGCTCAAGTGAACCTCGGTATCACCTCAGATATACGGCTGAGCTTTGTTGACTCCGCTTGTAGACGTTACATACTACTTACGGAGTGGCCGCCTTGGACCATGATTGCTGCGCGATCTGTCGTCTTAATCGACTTGACAACGTGCAATCCTGCATCCAACAGATGAGACCACTTCCGCCACTCAAAGTGCACCCAAAGCGCCCAAAGCGCCCAAAGCTCCAGCAAAGCTCGAGTGCAATAACCGAAGCACGCCCGGTGGCAAAGTGTCACGCGCATATTCACGTGGCACAACTATACACCGCCAAAGGGTTCTCTTGCTATGTGTTCAGAGCAATGACGGAGTTCAGCTCACGTGTAGGGGATGTGTGAGCAGTGGAGTAAGCATTATCCCATATTTGCGGGCTCTCAACACCCTTAGATCCAGCGTTTATTTCGGGCGTACATTTCGGACCCTGCTTACTGCTCGCGCACCACCAATTACAATTGCGGTCAAAACTTTTTTAAAGGGGTCATTCGTTTTTCATATAATACCCTCAAGCATCCAATAAAAAAGTTCTCACTTGAATTGTGAATAATTTGTTCTGGTTTATGGATCACGACATACGATAAACATTTGTTGGCCTGAAAAACAAAAACTCACCTAAAATCTCACCACTTAAAAGTATCCATCACACCACATCAATTATTTTGTCCCCCAATTGATATGTCGAATCAAAGACAACCGCCCACGTCGCCATTGTCGAAACCTTCAATCATCCACTCCAACCACCACTCTTCGTTTTCGGCTGCCACCCCACAACATGCCTCCAGAAAACCGTCCATAGTCGAATTGCTCTCTTCCCCACCGCCATTGCCTGTTTCCTCTATCGATCACGAAGATATTCACGCATTTAGTTTGTCGCGGTTTCCCTCAAATAGTTCGCGCTCGTCTTCCATCATGAACGGCCAGCGCGGGTCCAATCACGGCACCAGTCTCGACTGGTGGGAAATCCCGCTCAGTGAATTGACCGAGTCGAACAAATTGATCACCATCAATGGGTCGTACTCGGTCCAAAAAGCGTTTGAGACCTTGCTGGTGCACAATCTCACCAGTTTGCCTGTCCTAGTGTCTTCTTCAGCCAAAGATTGCTTGACATTCGACTATTCCGACTTGAATACCTACTTGTTACTTGTGATGAACAAGATCTCCATGAACAATTTGTCCATTAACGATATAGACTTGCCATTGGGTACCAATTCCACCATCAAATCCGGCGTAGATGACACCAAAAAGCAAGAAATCGTAGCTCAGACCATCGCAAAGGCCCAGCGCGGCGAAGAAGTGCCTGTAGAATTCATAATCAAGCTCCACCCCAAGAACCCGTTCATCAAATTCAACCAATCCGAAACCTTGTTTCCCGTGGTGGAAACTTTGGGCAACGGAGTCCACAGAATCGCCATTACCGATTCAGATAACAAAATCACCGGGATCCTTTCGCAGAGAAGACTCATCAAGTATTTATGGGAAAACGCCCGCAGGTTCCCCTCGCTTGATTTCTACCTCAACTCTACGTTGCAAGACCTACAAATCGGAGCCGATGCGCCCATTTTCATATACGAAGATCAGTTATTGATCGACGCTCTTCAAAAAATGTTCCATGAACGCGTCAGTTCGCTTGCCGTGGTGGACCGCACCAGATCGCTCATCGGAAACATCTCAATTGTAGATGTCAAGCATGTTTCCACGTCGAAAAACTCCCATTTATTGTTTAAAACCGTTCTCAGCTTTATAAGTTACATTCTCAGTCAAAAGGGTATTGAAGAGGGCCAAGACCAGTTCCCTATTTTCCACGTCAACAAGCAAAGTTCGCTTGGAAGAGTAATTGCCAAGCTTGTAGCCACCCAGAGTCATAGACTTTGGGTTGTGGAGTCCAACAACAGAAACCATTCCAGCTCCATGAGCTCAGTCAGTACATCTTCTTCCGCAAATAACCAACCCACCACCACCAACTCGGCACATCATGCCAGCACTCCAAGTACTGTCGAAGGAGTTTTGGCCAGTTCCAATTCCAACAACCCCAATACATACACTCCAGCTCAAGATAGTGGACGCCCTGGCAAGCTTATTGGAGTGGTGACGTTGACGGACATTTTGGGGTTATTTGCATCGTCCAAAGGTAAAAAAACCGACCCGCAATTTGCCAGAAACCAAAGAAGAAGATCCTCCACCTCCACAACCCGGTCGTCTTTCGAATCTACCGGTGGGGTTTCGTTGTCGCCAGCACCACCTTCGAATCCGTTGGCCACAACCAACAGTGCCAACGATCATGATGATATATTTAGAAAAGACTACATTCCCACCCCTAAGCATGAGAAGTAATGTATATACCTATGTAAATCATATCAAAGAATATAAGAATACCAATAACCTGAGGAAAACCAAGAAAATTATTATAAGGAACCTTTTGAAAAATCAAAGGTGTCGCTCAATAATTTACTTGAAAGAATAATCAATTAGAAATCACCAATCGAAAGAATACAAAGAGTTTGATTTAATGAAAAACTATTTAGTGAAAACCTCGAAGGATGGGCCCTAGTAATATGCAGCTTCCAAGCCATTCCATTTTTAAGTATCTTTTTATCGTGTAAGGATCCAGAATTACCAGCACAGAACGCAAAGTAGAAGTATCGTTTCTGAATAATTATAAAGACTTGAAATGTGCGTAGTATTAACTTATTCTGAAAAAAAGCTGACTATTGATAGATTTTTTCGTAGAGCCAGCATATAATAGCCTTCCGGAGCACAAGAATTCGATTATTTTAATTAGATACAGCTAATGAAAAGATTACATTGATGATAATTAGAATTGTTAATTCTATATCTCAGCTAATAGAATTCAATCAGTATCAAAATCGTTGTAGAGCCTACCTATCCTCTCCATGACTTCTCATCATACATCTGCGAAATAGTTTTTTGCCTGAGAAATCATATCAAAGAATGATGGTGACATCAAAATGAAAGCGATCCTGAAGTAATCAAGCCAATGATTTTTTGCATCAAAAGTGTTACCATCAGCCTCATTGCATCAACTTACACTACTCAATATATATCTTTCGCTATTCACCTATTCTACCTACAATCAATGTTGTCAACTATTTTTCTCTATGCACTTGTACTATACCTCTATGCGTTTCTATTTCTATATTGCCTTCTATTTACCCCATTTACCTTCTATTCCTTCTTTCCTGTTCTATTCTTGTCCTGCTTGTCTCACTTTTTGCAGCAAATCACACTGGAGAGTTAAGCGCACGCGCCGAGTGCGGCGTGCGGCACCCAATTGCCCCTCTGGTTACACGTGTAAGATTGCTGTCAGATGAAGTAGGTATAGGCCATGACTCCCACACCCCATCAATTCTTGAAGTGACAAACAATACAATACGTGGTCGACACCACACTGCCAGAGGATCAACTCTGATCAATTTCAATTACGCCTGTTGCTCCGTCTTGCCCTCGGCAACAGAAGTAATCCGCAGCCCGCCTGCGTAAATCCCAGCCCAAGTCATCGCATTTTTCTTTTTTTTTTATCATCAATTTTTTCACCTCCCCCTCGCGCATTTTGACCGCCAAATTATATAAAGGCCCATTCTCCCATTTTTTCAAAAGGCTTTTGATTTGTTCTTTTATAGATAATACTTCACTAATTTAATTAAAATGGGTAAAGAAAAGTCTCACGTCAACGTCGTTGTTATTGGTCACGTCGATTCTGGTAAGTCTACCACCACTGGTCACTTGATCTACAAGTGTGGTGGTATTGACAAGAGAACTATCGAAAAGTTTGAAAAGGAAGCCGCTGAATTGGGTAAGGGTTCTTTCAAGTACGCCTGGGTTTTGGACAAACTTAAGGCCGAAAGAGAAAGAGGTATCACCATCGATATCGCTTTGTGGAAGTTCGAAACTCCAAAGTACCAAGTCACCGTCATTGACGCCCCAGGTCACAGAGATTTCATCAAGAACATGATCACTGGTACCTCCCAAGCTGACTGTGCTATTTTGATTATTGCCGGTGGTACTGGTGAATTCGAAGCCGGTATTTCCAAGGACGGTCAAACCAGAGAACACGCTTTGTTGGCTTACACCTTGGGTGTCAAGCAATTGATTGTTGCTGTCAACAAGATGGACTCCGTCAAGTGGGACAAAAACAGATTCGAAGAAATCATCAAGGAAACCTCCAACTTCGTCAAGAAGGTTGGTTACAACCCTAAGACTGTTCCATTCGTCCCAATCTCTGGTTGGAACGGTGACAACATGATTGAACCATCCACCAACTGTCCATGGTACAAGGGTTGGGAAAAGGAAACCAAGGCTGGTAAGTCCACTGGTAAGACTTTGTTGGAAGCCATTGACGCTATCGAACCACCAACCAGACCAACCGACAAGCCATTGAGATTGCCATTGCAAGATGTCTACAAGATCGGTGGTATTGGTACTGTGCCAGTCGGTAGAGTTGAAACCGGTGTCATCAAGGCCGGTATGGTTGTCACCTTTGCCCCAGCTGGTGTCACCACCGAAGTCAAGTCCGTTGAAATGCACCACGAACAATTGGCTGAAGGTGTCCCAGGTGACAATGTTGGTTTCAACGTCAAGAACGTCTCCGTCAAGGAAATCAGAAGAGGTAACGTCTGTGGTGACTCCAAGAACGACCCACCAAAGGGTACTGACTCTTTCAACGCCCAGGTCATTGTCTTGAACCACCCTGGTCAAATCTCTGCTGGTTACTCTCCAGTCTTGGATTGTCACACCGCTCACATTGCTTGTAAGTTCGACACCTTGATTGAAAAGATTGACAGAAGAACTGGTAAGACCATGGAAGCCAACCCTAAGTTCGTCAAGTCCGGTGACGCCGCCATGGTTAAGATGGTTCCATCTAAGCCAATGTGTGTTGAAGCTTTCACTGACTACCCACCTTTAGGTAGATTCGCCGTCAGAGACATGAGACAAACCGTCGCTGTTGGTGTTATCAAGTCTGTTGAAAAGTCCGACAAGGCCGGTAAGGTTACCAAGGCCGCTCAAAAGGCTGGTAAGAAATAAGCGTGATTGTACTTTATCACTATCTGCTTCTTATGTACGTAATATAATGTTGAACATCTTAACAAGAAAAGTTTGATTTGTAGTTTTTACGTAGTGCTAACCCGAGCCATCCACTACAATTGTACCTTATTCCCACCAAAAACTGACATTGAATTAATATGCTCTCTTTGTGAACAGAAAATTCTCTTCTTTATTATTTAATCTAGATCCATTTGGTTAGTACTAAACCAATAGTTACTCCAATAACACCTTACTAAATTACTGTCGAAAGAACCTCCAGATAAAACATGATTACAATACACTCGGAGTACAATGTTAACAATAGAACGGGTTCAAAGTAGCAGTTTTAATAATTATACTTTAGAAGAAAGCTACTGATGAGGTGTATCTACCAACAAACTAATCTCAGCTAGATGAATACAGTCTGATGATTAATTGAGACTTCTACTTATTTTACTGACATTAGTTGCCTATTAATATAATACAATTGAGTATGGATAGGTGAATGGATCCAGAGTTCTTGCTATGCTCAGTACTCAAGAGTTTTAATGATGTCCGTGACAACAAATTTATGCCTTTCAATGTGCTTTATCAACTTCCAGGCTTCTATGCCAACAACTACATCTCTATAATGCAGTGCATGTAAACCCATGACCACGCTAACTAGAGATACAATGAGCGTTTGTACAAACCGGTCGCAGTTTTTCGCAGCCAAATAATTTTCGCTGGCTGCATAACTAGGTCTGGCGATCTCTGATGTAAAGTCAGTCCTTTCATCAACCGTACTAGATTCTATTATTTACTCGTTTTCTTCAACATTCATGATGAGTGAGTCAAGATTTTAATAATGATTGTTTAACTCTTTTTTCTATGAATAGGCACATATTTAACCTCATCAATTCGAGTTATACTGTTCTACTGTACATAGTATACTTAATAATTGTTAGTGAAGATTTCTGGATTATTATTAGTATGACTTATCTTCCTAGTATAAATTATTTTGTCAATCTCTACTAAATTAATATCTTTAGAATAAATTATTTTGTTAATCTGCTACAGAATTAATATTAGTGTATTCCCCAGTAATATCAGTGTATTTCCCAGTAATATTAGTGTATTCCCCAGTAATATTAGGTATTCCCCAGTAATATTAGTGTATTCCCATAATAATATTAGTGTATCCCCAGTAATATTAGGGTATTCCCATAATAATATTAGGTATTCCCCAGTAATATTAGTGTATGCCATCTTCGAAGCCTGGCTTAGTCTAATTCAACAGAACAGCTTGGAACCCTTTCCCACTAACTACTCCCATCCAATCACCCTGGTCCTGTCTCCAACACACATTATTAACTTCCAATTCTTCTTCATATGCAAACAGAGGAGTATCCACTACCAAGCCCGAATCACCCGAAGAACTGTTGGCGGGCTTTGGAGCCTGGATATTGTTACAGTCCCACACCAAAGCCTGGCAATCGTCGCCTCCGGTAAGTAAATAATTGGACGAAGGATGCCATTTAATCAGGTTGATGGCAGTGGAATTAATGCCTCCAATGGAACCGTCCAACGTGGCCACAGGCAAACCCGGCATTCTCATGTCAATTATGATCACCTGGTTGGAATTAATGCCTACAGTGGCCAAATGGTGTTGGTCAATATTGGAAGTAGAGAGTTTCAAGAGGGCTTTGGTGCTCATGGCCGAAGCTCCAAGTGAAGACCAGTTGCCAGAGGGAGTAGAAGCTACTGGTTGGGTGGGTTCGTAGATAATGGTGGAGTGTTCCAAGGATCTGAGATCAAACACCCTCATGGACCCGTCATTGCCTACCGAAGCAAAGATATTGGAAGAGTTGTGTATAAACCTCACATCAAACACCTCCGAGTCGTGCGCGATAAGCTGCGTCATAACACACGCTGTATCTACCGAGTCGCCGTTTTCGTCGTTCTTGAGGTTATGAGACCGGTTCAAGTCCCACACCGTGCATGTGGTGTCGACCGAACTGGTGATAATTATGTTGGGGTCGGTTTTGTTCCAGTCGAAGGATGTCACGGGCGGGAACGTGTTGGTGTCGTCGGGCGCCACATGACCCTTGTTGCTGTTGGAGGACGACGGGTTGGAGGTGTTGTTGGCGAGAATGTGGGTCTGCACGAGTTTGGGGGCGTCGTTTTCGTGGCCCAATTTGTAGAGCCGTAAAACCTCCAGCGACGCAGCAACCCTCTGTTCGCCGGTAATCTTCATGGAAGGGTCCCACTGCAAGTTGGTTACCGGGTAGTCCAACGTGGCCTCGGCCACCTTGTGGAAATCAAACCCTTCCACCCCGTAATAGTACGGGTACTGGCTACCACCGGGGTTGGTGGGCGATGCATTTTCAAGTCCTATTTCGTCCTGGATTATGTAGTCGTGGCTTTCGCCGTAGCTTATGCCGTGAAGAATCTGAAGCTTGTTGCTGAACCCTTCTTTATAGGTGCTCAATGCTATGCAGTCTCTGTCTTCTGACGCCATATACGTCCAGTCTGAGCAGTATAAGGGGAGTTGCGAGAGGTAATACGAGTCTCTTTCAATGCCATTTCCAGGGGTGTTTGTATTAGTATCATTAGGAGAATTGTTGGTATTTGTAGTATTGCTGGTATTAGTGTTGGGTTTGTTGGTGGGTGATGAACTCACTATCAGGGGTACTGGAGAATGGTATATGTTTCCTATTCCACTTGACGCGCCACGACTACTGCTGGTGTAGACTTGGTTGCGGTGGCTGGCGTAAGGCGAGAGCCCGCCGGTGTTGGACGTGTAGGAAGGCGGAGAGTAGACCGGTACCCCTGTGGTTTTTTTCTTACTGTACCAATCCATGCAGACGAGTTGGTGAGTTGTATGAATATGATGTGGAGACTTAAGAGTGAATTGTTCTGGGGGAGTCGTGCGCGGAACAGTCGGAACAGTGAGGCTAACAGAGAGGAGTGGAAGAAAAGAGGAAGAGGAAAGGAAGTAGTGTAGGGAGCGAGTGGTGAAAGTGCTTTTGTGGAGCATAGGGTAGTTCCAGAGTGTGAATATTCTGCATCTCCTGCGAGCGTGCGAACTGGACCTGTCCAATAGAGTTTATGTCATGAGAGTAGAAGCTATATAGAGCAGGACATCATTTCAACTTTTTTGAAAAATAAGTGAAATATAGCGACGATGACACTTTCAAGGCGTTTTGCCTTGAAAGCTAATTTATGATCATGTAATATATCTAGTCATAATGAAACCTGATACCTAATTGTAATAATCAATAATTGTTCTGCGGTGGTGGGCCAATACCAACTTTTACACTGTAGACTTCGCTTTGGCTTCTTATCATCGCTCCAATTTCATAACATCCTAGCACTCATAAATATCCTAGCGTCTCGAAAAAGGAAGCTTTGCACTTGCTGAACATCCAGCACTCGGCTCTAATTGTCTACACACCTGTCACTTTTGGGTGCAAAAAGCACCGCTCGAAAATCTGCGACAAAAAATATTTCTACAGAATTTTCACCCATTATTGACAGGTTGAAAGGTGCGTGGATTATTCCATTGAAGTAGTATTGATGAAATATATGAATGAGACTTAGTTGGCACTAACTAGTCTGTATTCACCATTACATCCATTCATTTTAATTTAGGGATATTAATGTACGTTTTATTTTGAGTTTTCTATGAATATTCTATGTTACAATTATTGGCTATCGGCCACCTCTTCAACCGAAGGACAAGTACACATCAAGTTCATATCACCGTAGGTGTCGTCCAAACGGGCTACTGTAGGCCAGCACTTGCTAGTTTTCAAGTATGGTAATGGGTATGCAGCCTGGTGTCTGGTGTAACCTCTTTGGTCCCATTCTTCCTGAGGAGTGGAGACAATATCTTCCAAAGAATGAGGAGCATTTTTCAAGACTTGGCCCAATGGGTCGTTTTTGGCGTAAGCGTCGATTTCTTTTCTGATGGAGATCAACGCATCGACAAAACGGTCCAACTCACCCAAGTTTTCCGACTCGGTGGGCTCGATCATCAAGGTGTTTGCTACAGGGAACGACATGGTAGGAGCATGGAATCCGTAGTCCTGGAGTCTCTTGGCAATATCAATAGCCTCAACTCCTACAGCCTTGAATTCTCTGGTGTCCAAAATAAACTCATGGGCACAGTGTTTCAAGCCCGCATCGGTGGATGCGTGCGAGTCGACAAACATGATTTTGTAGTGGTCTTTCAATCTGGTCAACATGTAGTTGGCATTCAACATGGCAATGGCAGAAACATATGGCAAAGCCTGAGCTCCCAACATTTTAATGTACGAATAAGACACTGGAATCACCGAGGCTGATCCGTATGGTGCAGAGTTGACGGCTTCAATGGACTCGTTGGTGGAGTGAGGGGTTTTTACAAAGTTATGGCTGGGCAAGAAGGGCTTCAAGTGTTCTTTGACACACACAGGAGCCTGGCCCGGACCACCACCACCGTGACTCAAAGCAAATGTTTTGTGGATGTTCAAGTGGCATACATCGGCACCCAAATCACCAGGAGAAGTCAAACCAACTTGGGCATTCATGTTGGCACCGTCCAAGTAAACCAACCCACCAAACTTGTGCACAGTGTCAATAGCAGTCTTGATACCTGGCTCAAATAAACCGTAGGTGGAAGGATAGGTGATCATGATGGAACAGAGGTTTTCGGCGTGTTTCTCGGCTTTTGCGGCCAAGTCGTCCAAGTCAATGGACCCATTGTCTAAACACTTGACAGGCACCACTTTCAAGCCGCACATGGCAGCAGATGCCGGGTTGGTACCGTGGGCACTGACTGGAATAAGACAGATATTTCTCTTTTCGTGGTCACCTCTGGACTTGTGGTACTGTCTGATTAAAGACAAACCAGTGTATTCACCCTGGGCACCAGAATTGGGCATGGAGGTGGTGGCATCGAACCCGGTGATGTCGTTCAAGTCCTTTTCAAACTCGTCCACCAATTGCTTGTAGCCTTGGGCCTGATCAATGGGGGCAAACGGGTGGATCGAGTTGAAGCCCGGAATCGACAACGTTTGCATTTCTACAGTGGAGTTCAACTTCATCGTACACGAACCCAAGGGAATCATGGAGTTGGCCAATGACAAGTCTTTGCTTTGAAGCAAGTGCAAGTATCTCAACATGGACGTTTCAGAGTGGTGGGTGTTGAACACCGGGTTGGTCAAGATTTCATCATTTCTTAAGAACTCTGGTGGGATTTGGGGCAATTCGGCGATTTCACTGGTATTTAACTTTCCACCAAAGATCTCAACTAAACCAGCCAAATCTTGTTCGGTGACGGTTTCGTCGAGGGTTACGGAGACGGTGGAGTCGTCGACTTTGAACAAGTTGATATTGTGGTTGTTTAAAGCAGTAGCAAGTACTTCATCGGCCGATACGCCATTCAACTTTACGGTCAAAGTATCAAACCAGTCGGGGTTAACAAGGTGGTGATTCTCAGAGATTTTAGAAGCCAAAATACTGGTGAACCCATACACTCTCTTTGCGATGTTCTTCAAGCCTTCTGGGCCGTGGTAAACGGCGTACATCGCAGCGATATTGGCTAGTAATGCTTGAGAAGTACAGATGTTGCTGGTGGCCTTTTCACGCTTAATGTGCTGTTCTCTGGTCTGCAATGCCAATCTCAATGCCGGCTTGCCCAATCTGTCCTTGGAAACACCCACAATTCTGCCAGGAATCTTTCTGGAGTACTTGGAGTTGGTAGCGAAAAAGGCAGCGTGGGGACCTCCGTATCCAAAAGGAACCCCGAATCTTTGGGAAGTACCCAAAGCAATATCGGCACCAAAGTCACCAGGCGATTTAAGTAAAGTCAATGCTAACAAATCGGTGGCCATAGCAAACAATCCCTTGTTGGCATGAACGATTTCTCCTACTCTAGTATAGTCGTGTACATCACCGTTGGTGCCAGGATACTGAACCAAGGCACCGCAAGTAGAACTGGCTATAGACTCGAGCTGGTCCAACCCTTCGGACGTGGACAACGGTAATTCTACAATCTCAATGCCGAGGTTGGAAGCTCTGGACTTGATCACATTCAACGTCTGTGGGTGCACATTGGAGTCTACAACGTACTTGGTCTTCTTTCCCTTTAGGTTATGGTACGAAAGCGACATGGCCTCACCCGCAGCCGTACCTTCATCAAGCAACGAGGCGTTGGCCATGGACAAACCGGTCAATGACGTGACCATGGTCTGGTAATTGAGCAACGATTCCAACCTTCCCTGGGAAATTTCAGGCTGGTATGGGGTGTATGAAGTGTACCATTCGGGGCTTTCCAACAAGTTTCTCTGGATCACAGGGGGCATTTTGGTGCCCGCATACCCCTTACCGATAAAAGACTTGACGATCTTGTTCTTGGCGGCTATTTCGTGGAGATGCTCCAACATCTCAGACTCGGTAAAGCCCTGTTCCGGCTGAACCTTGAGCTTTCTCTTGAACAAAATGTGCTCTGGAATGGCCTTTTGTAAGAATTCGTCAAGGTCGCGGTATCCCAATGTGGTCAACATGGTGGTGACGTCGCGCGGGGTGGGCCCCAAGTGTCTTCTCGCGAAAGTGTCCAAATTTTGGAGCGTTACTTTTTCCGCACTGGGATCATACACCTTTTGGTAGTTTGATGATGATGTATTTGCTTTAGCATGAGTACCAGCCTCGGTAGACAAACATCTTGATGGTAGGCAACAGACACGAGCCGACACATTGGCCGATCCGTTCAATCTGACCAACCGCGAAGATCTTGCGAATGCTACTCTAGTACTTCTAAACATGACGAAGAAGCTTAGTGGTATATGAATCTTCATTTTTTGGCTTAGGCCGCCTTATATATGTATGGACCAGATCATCCTTGGATGGTTTACAAATTTGGGGGCAGAGTCAAAAGTGGCTGCCAAATTTGGAGCCGTGGGTTGTCCTGCACGGCGCCGGTCTAAAGGGCCAGTCGCCGCCAGGCTTCGGGGCATCGCGCTCACGTGGAGATCTACGACTCGGTTTGACTCGTACCGGGAATTGCCAATCCCACCAAAAACCACCAAAAACCTCCAATTCGCCAATGCACCTCGAAGTGCAAAAATATCATGGTCAAAGTACCCACTACTACCTGATCCAATTGTGCTTGCTTGTGTATTGTGCCCCTGCTTCAATCGTTGCTCGCTTCATTGCTTTATCTTATCTTTTCATGTGCGTCCGATATGTCCGACCAAGCGCCCGCAACCACCCTGTGATTCTCCGGGACAAACAAGTATTTTGTCTATTATTCAATATAACGTAATCTAGTATATATAGTTTTGGTCAGTTAATTTTGCTGCAAACTGTCTCTCACCAACCCAATCTCCTCAGGCAGGGTGCCACAACACCCACCCACAACCCTCACATTCTCAAACCCCCACCATTCTCTCACCAACCGCTTCCATTTGGCCAAATCTTTTCTGGACCAATAGTCATGTTTTTCATCGTACACGAACCCCAAGTTAGGATACAAGATCAATGGCACTGTCCATTGCGCGTTGATAAGCTCGATTATGGCAGTGATTTTGTCGCAGTCGATGCAATTGAGACCCAATCCTAAAAACTGCCACTTTAAGTGCGGGTTTTTGTCCATCCATTCGCTAACATATTTGACCACTTCTACTGTAGGCGTGCCGTCGGCCAAAGCATCTTCGGTCTGAAAGTTGAAACTAAGGTAGAATGGCTTGGACGTTTGGATTCTGGTCATCAAGCTCAAGATTTGTTTGAGTTCATTGTAGTTGGGAATCGTTTCGAATCCCAACGCCGCTACTCTAGTATTCGCAGCCAAGTGCTTGACTAACGGCTCGTGATACGCCTCAAAGTCTACGTTCTCGGGGTACTTGCCGGTATATTCGGACCCGTCAGCAAGAAATGTAGCATATGGCCCAAGTGATCCTACAATGTATGCGTCGGCACCTCCGTCGATAGCCTGCTCAGCCACGTCCACGGCCCTCGTCCACAAGTCGCCGATCTCGCGGTCGGTGAGACTGGTATATTTTTTCAAGCTCGCATACGAGATTTGGTATGTGGAAGTCACCAAAATGGATGCGCCTGCCTTGATGTAGCTGGCATGGACCTGTTTGACCAAATCTGGGTCTTCCAAGAGAACCATACCAGACCATAAGGGGGACGATTTGGGCTGGATTTTGGAGTCGCCGGGCACAAGAGCCTCGAGTTCGGTTCCTAATGCCCCGTCCATAACGAACCGTTTGGTTTTAATAGCATCAATCAAAGTCATCATAAATAATCCCGTTGGCCTTCAATTGAACGTCTTTACTGTGAAAATATTGAAAATAGTTTTGAAAATAGTATTGAAAAATTGAAAAGTAGTGCGTGAAAAATAGTGAGGCTTGAAAAGTGAGTGAAAATAGTGAAAGTATCGAGAACAAGTAGTTGTGTAGTCTTTTTATATGGAATTCTCAGGAAAAAGAAGCAGAGACGAGTTCGAGGCGGACCAGACTCTGCATGGCAGCTTCGAGGACTTCGAAGCAAAGAGACAGCATGTGGACCCCAGCCAAGAGCTCATCAACAATATCTGTAAAGATATCCGGCGGATTGGCGAAAACCCAAACATCGACAACCAGATCGACGACGTGTCGTACATTTCCAATCCGATCGTGGCCGAGTTCGAAAAGATCCCCAAGCTCCGCACGTCCATCCTCAACACCATCTACGCCGTGGTCATTGAGCAGCCGCAGAAAATCAATGCCTTGAGCAACTTGATCATTATCTGCAATGCAAAGAATTTCGTGGTGGCAAAGTACGTGGTGGAGTACATGCACGCCAAGGCTCAAACATTACTTGATCTGGTTGGCAAAGACGAGGTGAAAAAGACGTTTCAGAACGAAGATGCCGGGGTGTTCAACAATATCAAAAGCATCCTCAAGTTCTTTGCGGCTTTGAGTCCGATAATATCGAGCCTGGGGGTGATCAACTTGTTTAAGCAGTTTTTGAGCCTAGCCATTGATCTTCAGAACCTTACACCAGACGTCAGAAACGGTTTGGCCCAGGGGATATTCTACAACGTATTAATTGCTACGCCGTACGTTTTCAGCAATGATGGCTCGCCAGAACTAGTAGACAAAGTCAATGAGTTGATCGAACACGCGGCCGAGTTCAAGGTCGTGGAACCTGCTACAAACTTGTTATTACAGCCTTTTGACTCCAAGTTGGACAATTACGAATTGCCGTATGAACCAAAGAAAATCATCGACTTGATTTTGAACGCGGTCACCAAGATCCAGGGCGAAGATAGGCAATGGACCGAAGTCAAAAAACTCTTTTTGGACGTGAAAGACCTTGTTCAACCTATTGTGAGCGAGGCCCTTGCCAATAACCCGATCTCCAACGAACTAGTCCACCACCAATTGCCTCAACTCTCGTTGCCTACGGTTGAAGTATTGAAATCCTACAAACCTACAGGACTAATTGACAAGTTATGGGCCGAAAGCTCGAGGGCATTGTTCCAAGTATACAACACGCTCGAATTCGAAACCGTGCCAAAAATCGACTCGTACGTGGGGCTTTTCTTCAAAGACTTGTCGTTTGATATCTTGACCAATTTGTCTTTCAACAAGACCGAAGCTTCGATCCAGTTATCCATTCTCGACTTGTACTTTAGCAAGAACTTATTTGCTCCGCCAGGCTCTTCCATCGACCAGCTTTCGCTTATACATAAAGACAATGTTGCTGGCGAAAACACCCCGCCATTATCTACGTGGAAAATCGAAGATATCGCCATAGAAAGTATCTTGACCATGATTTTCCAGTTGCCTGCCACCTTGCACCACGAAATCTACTACTACACTGTACTTATTTCATGCTGTAGAGAAAGCCCCGAGTCGATTGCTCCAGTGTTTGGTAGAGCCATCAGATATTTCTACAACAACTTGGAGACCTTGGATTATGAATTGAAGATCAGGTTTTTGGACTGGATGACCACCCAGATCTCCAACTTTGAGTTCAGCTGGAAATGGGACGAATGGGTCAGTGATTCGGTCAAGTACAAAAACATATGCTACCATCCTAAACGGAACTTCATAAAGAACTTGATTGCCAAAGAAATCAGGTTGCTGAACAAAAACAGAATTAAAGAAAGCTTTGTTACTTTGAATCAGGAAACCTCTGAAATCGTGACTCTTGACGAGTTTTACCAGTACTTGAACATTTCGTTCCATGAAAACGAACCAGAGGCTATTATCGCTTACGATACAGAGCTATACGGAGGCAGTGAAGAAATTAAGAGCCAGCTTACTGAACTCTATGCCGAAAAGAAAGCTGCCTTGGCCGAAAAATCCATTATTGGGGCCCAGGAAGAGATCTTCTACAACTTCTCCAATACCAAGTTTCCGTTACACGAGATCTCCAATAAGGTGTTTGACTTTATCAGTGCCCACTGGAAAACCAACGCAGAGTTTGCAGAATTGTACAAAGAGACTTTGGAGGCCACCAAGAGTGTTCCTGAGGTCAATAGTGAACGGTTCTTGATCAACTTGTTCTTTCAAACATACGCCTATATTGGGTCCAGATCCATCTACTCCGTGGTAAGTGTGCTTTCTCGTGATATCAACAAGTTGAAGTACCTTTCTGGCGAGCCTATTGAGTATGGCAAAGACGAAGTGCCATTTGAATCTTTAGATTTAAGCGAAGAAACCGTCAAAAATAGACACGTTTGGATCATCGAGTCCATCTTCAGAATCTGGTCCCACCAGCCTCAGGTGGTCTTCCTAATCTTGGAATACTTGATTGAGTTCAAGATCATCAAGCCCCAATACTTGATCGACAAAACGTTGTCGTTGTCATCCAACTTGATTATTGAAAACGTCTCGTGTATGGAAAGTGTCAACCGGATCTTGAACACTTCGCACGAAGAAGGCAACGAACACTTCAAACACCTTCTTTTGTTGGTCATCAAGGGCATTGTCAACAACTTGAACGTGATTTCGCAGGACTTGAAGGTCGAGCCCAGCCAGAAAATCGAAATCATCAAGGAGTTTGATCCGGAAGACAAGCAATTGCTGGAAAAAATCAATAGCCAGTGGTTATTTTACGAGTACAAGGGTTTGTTGAAGTCGTACTTTAGAAAGTATATCAAGTCAGATGTCGAGTACTTGGATGAGATTAAGCTGGTGGTCGACACCATTGAAAACGAGCCTGTGAAGGAGGATGTGAAGGTTTGGTTCAATGAAATTTAGTATAAACAGACAAAAGACGATGACAAGTCAATAATGTAATATAAATAACTATAATCAGTAAAAACTATAATCAGTAGTTTATAATAATCATATTCAATTAGTAGTAAAAATCCATATTCAATTATTGTAGTATAAAATAACTATCGTTCAATTAAATTGAATATATAGATACCATCATTTTCAAGAGAGTTTGAAATGCAAGTCGAATAGATGCCTATCTACTCTATACTTAACACTGTAGTCTATTCAGTATTATGGAAGAGATAAGCTAATTTAGTAGATTTAGGATTTATATCTTGGATTTGGTGACAAGACAATTTAGTAGTATTAATGATATAGAATTTCTTAAGACTCTTGGTATGTAAAATGGAACCAATTCTCGATTATATGGTCGGAAGAGAGATAATACATTTACTACGTGAATGGACAAAAGAGACTTAGGTAGCACACTTATACCTAGTAGTCGATGTTGAGGCTAAAGCACAATTGACAATTATAGGACATCTTCAGATAAATTCACTGAAACTTATTCATCTATTGATTTCTTAGCTATCTTGTTTCCAACTTTATTGGTTTGGGGTACAACGTTTAATTCACATATAGTTGAGGGTTTAAAACTTCTCTACTACTTTAGTATATTGATAATAAAACATCAAGTGTAGGTATCTTACGTTAACTATGAACTACTAAAGATTTGGGTGCAAAAATGCGCACTACTAACTTGAGAATTGGTGGGGTAAATAGTCTAGAAAAGTACATTGTAGTAGCTTAGTGAGAGAATCGGAGTAATTATAGTAGAATCAAGGGTTTAGTGAGTGTATTCGTATCAAGTATAGTAGTGTTACTATTAGTTTAGTAGTCTCCATAATACTATTGTACTGAGTTTTATGCAATTGTAGTGGTTTTGAAAAATGTGGTTCGTTTTTCTACCGTATGTATAGTTAGAGTGTTCTGTCTACTTGTAAATAGCTTTCTACTATACTAAAGTGTTTTTCAGTATTCTTATAGTTAGTGATTTCTGTTTACTTATAATCTGTTGTTCTAATGTACTTTTAGTTTGTGTTCTGCGCTATATAGTGTTATCCTGTGAATTTTTAGCTGCAAAGACCGCGCGAAAAGATCAGTTTGGTTCCTATACTCGCTACTATATTTGCTATTAATTTTGCTATTAATTTTGCTACGTCTCCCTACTAAAGCATATTTGATGATTGTTATGAACAATCCAACACGTCTCATCTATCCACTAAGATAGATAACCACATATTATCCAAGAGTATCCGCTATAAATTTTGGCAGATCAACATTATGATACTATTGGAACAACTATCTCCTCAAGTATAAGATTGCAGTCTAGTATATATTAGCCATCACATTGAATATATAGCCTATAAAGTATTGTGATTATGTCTTAAAACTGTGGTCACTAAATATATCGTGATTTTTCGTAGTGCGAGTCCAAAAGGAATTTAGGCATTTGATCTCAATTGATACCAATTGAAACTACTAATGACCAACACGTTTGGAGACAAGTCATGGGCTGTAGAAGCCAAGGACTTTACATATAAGTTCTCAGGAACCAACAAAATAGGCTTGGAAAATATCAATCTCCAAATTCCATGGGGTTCGTTCAACCTTTTGATTGGCCCCAATGGGGCCGGGAAATCTACATTGCTCAAGATCTTGGCAGGGAAAACGTTGATTAAACTGGGGAAAATAAGACTAGGCGGATTCGATCCGTTTGAAGATAACCGCACCCGAAGCCAACAGCACAATTCCGATATTAACCAGTACATTACGTACTTGGGCACCGAATGGGCCACCCAGCTGATGGTCCGGCGTGACATCAGCATCAAAGTATTGATATCTTCCATCGGCGGAGATGCCCACCCAAAAAGAAGAGACGAGTTGATCCGGATTCTCGACTTTGATCCCGAATGGTCCATGTTGAGTTTATCGGACGGAGAGCGTCGGCGAGTGCAGATCGCCATGGGTTTGGTCAGGCCCTGGAAGTTGTTGTTGTTGGATGAAGTCACCATTGATTTGGATGTAGTTGTAAGACAAAACTTGTTAAACTATTTAAAGAAGGAATGTGTGAGCAGAAACTGCTGTGTGGTTTATGCCACGCATATATTTGACGGGATCGGCCAATCGTGTTACGATAGGTTGATCCACATAAATGAAGGAAGAATTGTTGATAATATAGAGACTAAGGATGTGGATTTCGACCCAAAGTACACTGAAATCTCCCAGACTAGTGGAAAGGTCCAGATCCCTCCTATAAACTCGTTGCATCCTCTTGCTATATATTGGCTCAAAAAGGACTTGGAGATCAGGGGAAGTCGCGAGGAGGAGAAGCAGAAGATGAAACAGAGGACCATGGCGTGGGATAACCTGAATCCTAATGATAATCGGTTCCTTGATGGGGACAACTCAAAGCTAGAGGAGTATTTCAAGACCACCAGAAGTCATAAGTAACCAAGTAACCCAAGTAACCACAAGTAACCATCCAATTGTAGGCTAGTTAACTTAATACAGGAACATCCAAGCGCTAAGAACATATAGTATTATCTGATCATACCACTCATATTCGCACTTGTTCGCTCTCGAGCACCTCTTCAGCTAAGTTGATTCCATCAGTTAATTTAATTCCATCTGTTCACGAATCTTCACTCATCATTTGTGACTTTCCATCTATAATTTGTTCATGGTTTTATTTTCCATCTATAATTTGTTGGTTTTATTTTGTATTTTCTAGTGTTTGCTTTGTTTATTCTAATGCAAACTTTCTTTCCATTTCCATGAACTTCACCAATTGCTGGGACTTTTCAAGCTCCTGGTGAAGCAACCATGTTTGGAACTTGAGATCCAACACTTCCAACGAGTCTGAACTCGATATCAAGTTCTTGTCTGGTTTTTGTGACGAAAGCTTCCGTCTTATACGCGTAGGCTGCTGCAACGATGGCGTCAATGGCGTCGAAGGAGGCCCTCTCTTGCCAGGTCTTACTTCAGAACCTTTTTGAGCAGTTCCTTTTGAGTAAGGACGGATCTCAGCTCTGTTTTCGTCATTAATGTGTGGGCTAGCTTGTACTGTATTCATCATACTACACTGTTTGGTGTGGTCTGAGTAAACAAATAATTTGATGTTTGTGTGCTGACGTAAGCAGAAGGTGGCTGACTTTCGCGGATATTTTTGGAGTGGCCTTCGATCGCAGACATGGCCCGATTGGGACAATTTCTCGAGCCAATTTCACATCAATAGGGGTCAATCGGTTAGGAGATGGGGTAGCGCTAGCGAGCGCTGGCGAGCTCTGGCGGGTTCTGGTGAGTTCTGGCGAGCACTGGCGGGTTCTGGCGAGTACTGGGCTTAGTAGCGACACATAGGGGTAGAGACACTCTTTTCTGGGGTGGTTTGTGTTGCCTCCATGTTGAAATAACGTGATCCTCCACGTCATGCTTCCCCTCAATTATTTTGTTCCGCTTGGCTTCGCAGATAGGAGAAGTTGCAAATTGAAGAGCTAGTGAAGCTTGCTAAAGTCACCTGTTTGGATGTAAAGTACTGAGAGTACTTGAGAGTAACTAGAGTAGTTCGAGCAGTTCGAGTAGCTAGAATACCTAGAGTACCTAGAGTAGCCCACCCCGGTCTCTGGCTGTTTGTATCCCCACAATATTAAAAATTAATTGGGGTTCGCCAGATCGTGCCCGCACCAGGGAGCCACCTGAATTTATTTAGTTGACTGATCCAAGACTAAAACTACCTTCGACAACAACACTCTTTCGCAAAATCTCCGATCCTGATGTTAAAGTTCAAGAACAAGTTCAAGTTCGGGGCTTCCGGTGGAGAAAAGTCGACGTCGCCCGAGTTATCGGCCGCTTCCACGTCGCCCCGAAATTCCGTCGACTCCAGACGAACCGTTTCCACAAACAACCTTTCGGATAACATGCTGAAGCTCTCGATCAATGGAAGCAACCAAAACCCCAAAATAGACTCGTCGTCATCGTCATCCATAGCATCTGACTCTCCCAAGAAAAACTCGTCTCATCAGCATACACCACATCATCCAGCTCCACCCAGTGGTGGAAGTAATGTCAGTAGTAACACCACTACTTTGGCACCACCTCTGCCAGCATCTTCACGGCAAGCATCCCCCAACGAGCTCGAACAACCAAACACAACCGCCACGTCCAACCCCGGGTTGTTGGTGGTGAAGATCTACAACTCGTCAAAGATCCAGTTGCCCATAGAAATCAACAACAACAAGCAGATTCTTCATGCTTTGGCTGTGAATTCCAATAACGAAGGCACGAGTCAGCAGCTACTCAAGAATTTGCTGGCTTTGGAGTCGAATGAGGCCACAGGCACCGACGACTCTGCGTCTCCTACGCCTATTTCCAGCGAGTTTTTACCGGGAAAAATCGCCACAAACTTCTTACCGTCCATAATAACTATCCCCAATGCGGAAAACTTGGTCAAGTCTCTTCTTTACTTGACGGTTGAGTTCGATAACAATGTGTTGGTGATTGAGCCCCAAAGAGGCACAGTCAGCCATTCGACATGGAACCAGGTGGTCTCGTTTGATGTGACCAAAAAGAGCCTGGCGAGCGACCTGAACGGCAACTTCCTCACGCTTAATCTCTTTATCAGACTCCCCAATATGTTGATCCCCGAATCGGAAAAATCCTCCAAAAAACACCTTTTCACCAACTCCACCGCCTCGGCCACCCCGGAAAACATCGGCGACTTGCTTATTGGAACCATAAAGTTGCCCTTAAACCTCAAATACCACCTCAATCCCATCAGATTGATGAACCACGAGTACTTGAAGTTCACCAACTACAACCTCAACTTGAGCGAGACCATATCTTCCAAGGAAATGGGCGAAATCATGTTGACCATTGAGTTCAAGCCTATTAGTAAAGCGCCTCTTTCTATTGATGACTTTGATCTTCTCAAAGTCATTGGCAAAGGCTCGTTTGGTAAGGTCATGCAGGTGGTCAAGAAAGATACCAAGCAGATCTATGCCTTGAAAACCTTGAGAAAACAGCATATTGTATCGAGACATGAAGTAACACATACTTTGGCTGAACGTACTGTCCTAGCCAGAATTAACAATCCGTTTATCGTTCCTCTCAAATTCTCGTTCCAAAGCCCCGAGAAGCTCTATTTGGTCTTGTCGTTCATAAATGGAGGTGAGTTGTTTTGGCATTTACAAAGAGAAGGGAAGTTTTCCATGGACAGATCAAGGTTTTATATTGCAGAATTGTTGACTGCTTTGGAAAGCTTACATGAATTAAATATTATTTATCGTGACTTAAAACCAGAAAACATTTTGTTGGATTATCAGGGCCATATTGCATTGTGTGATTTCGGCTTGTGCAAGTTGAATATGACCAATAACGATAAAACCAATACTTTCTGTGGGACGCCCGAGTACTTGGCTCCCGAGCTTCTTTTGAGCCAGGGATATACTAGAAGTGTCGATTGGTGGACTTTGGGCACGTTGTTGTACGAAATGTTGACGGGATTGCCGCCATTTTACGACGACGATGTTCCTACGATGTACCGTAAAATCTTGCAGAATCCCCTCAGATTCCCTTCGTTCTTGGAATCCACAGATGCCCAGGACTTGTTGATCAAATTGTTGCAAAAAGACCCCAAGGCCAGACTCAATGATGCCACCGAAATCAAAAACCATCCGTTTTTCAAAGATATCGACTGGAACAAGTTGCTTAACAAGAGCTACTTGCCTCCATTTAAGCCCAATGTAGAAAATCTCCTCGATACTTCCAACTTTGCCAGCGACTTTACCAATGAAAAGCCCCAGGACTCGGTGGTGGACGACTTTTTGAGTGCTAGTGTCCAACAGCAGTTTGGTGGCTGGACCTACAATGGTGATACTGTGTTTAAATAAATTCACTGATTAAGTAATATTTTATCTAGATATTGTTTAAGTAGAATATCCTGAAATGTCTCATCTAGAGTTATTACTCCGCTCATTGTACATCCTATCAGTAGAGCAAACTGAAAAGCATTAACAATAGAAGTACAACCAATACACTTTCAAATAATCTTCAAACCTCTACTGCCATTCTATCCATTTCTCTCCAGACTTCCATGTCCTTTCTATTACTATCATACATTTCACACGACTCACTTTCTCATTAAATGGCTGCGAAAAGTAACGAAAGTCAAAAATGAAGAATGACAGGCTTGAGACAAATAGGATGATAATCGCCGACAAAATACAAGAAATAAATATACACCAATTAAATAGTACTCAGCCAACCAAAAGTACTCGTTGTAATTAATTGAATTTCAAGTGAGCAGTGTTGCAGTACATTTTCTCAAAGCTTTTCGATAATAACGTCCTGGGAATCTATATTCTGATTGATCCTCTTTACAGAAATTGTATATATTACCACGGATTCTAATCTAGTTTACTTCGGTACATTACCAATTGACTGATATCAATTGGTCCCAGAGCAAGATCGAAATCAACTTAAAAGTTGTTGGTTTGACTTGTTATCAGACTTTTTTCTGGTGCATTACCGAAAAAATAAGATTTGACGTATCGCTCGTTAAGGAAGTTTCGACGGACTAGACTGGTTATGTAAATGACATAATACACAAGTATACTTGTATAGAATTGAACCAATATGCTCAACTGCTAGAAACGGACTGATACTTGAAATAGAATTCGAGTAATTTTGCTCATGCAGAATAAACTTAGTAGTCTGGTTTGCCATCTTTTTTAATGCTCGATAATTTAAGTTATTGCCTATATGTGATTTACATGATTTTACTAATGTTTTTTCTTGTTTTGTTATACTTTGACTACCTATTTGCAGCATCTTTGTAGGTGGCACCAGCCCTCCCGGGAAAACTGCTCGAACCGCCCTTTCTGGCACTGGCATGCCCCGGATTTAATGGGGCTCCATGCTTGAACTGCTCCGCAGGCTTTGGAAAATCGCCCTGCTTGATCCGTTCCTGGTCACGTGCGAGGTACTGCTGGTATGAAGGGTTGAGGTGTTGCGGAGGAGCTTGGGTGATGTTGACCAAGTTGGGCTGGATTTTATAGACATTGGGGTCTTGCATAGGGTCATACTGCTGTGGGCTCCCATAATGATTGCCTGAGATTGGTCGCTGCTCATGCTGGTTTTGGGTGGGTCCGTAGTTGGGTGCCGAGGCACCTGCCGCAGCCGGAGCGTGCTCCGAGTAGGGAGGGGGCTGGTCTGGCACGTTCGTCTTTTCGCTTTCGGCCTCCGCTTCTTTAGACTTGAATAATCCCATGTTGACTTCCTATTCTACTTATACTGGCTCGTGTTTTTATGTTGCAGTACGATACTCTTGCTTCTGCTTACCCCAGATAGTTGCGGCCATCTGCATTTGGGTTCTGTGTATGTCACGTGACCGGTCTCGATCTCGGTGACAAAAATTTTAATTTTCAACTACACTCTACCTAGACTCGAAGCCAAGATGTTGCAAGCTATAAGGACAGGTATAAATGGTGTGAGCAGCATTATAGGCTCCGGCCAAGCCACCATGCGTGTGTTTGTGCGTGGAAAGCAAAAAAGCGCCATGACTCCCTCCACCCAAAGAATCATCAACCAGTTATCAGCATTATCTGCCAGCAGAAAGCAGCCCAAGTTGTTGAGTTTATGTAATGAGGATTTGATAAAGCACAGAACCATCACCAATGCCTGGAAATTGTACAAAAGAAAGCTCTTTCAAAAGAGAGAAGTCCAGTTTGAAAAACAGTACAACAGCATTGTAAATGCCATGAACGACTTGAAGCAAACCAGTCCTGAGTTGTTTAAGTTGGCCAATGTCAAGGAAACCAAAAGAATGCCTTTGGAAATGAGAATCCCTACGGACTATCCTCCGAACCAACCTTGGGTATACAACTATGCCCCAAGAAAAAACTAACTGTACATACAATAGATAATAGTAAATAACGAAATTTTTTTAAAGTGTAGCAGAGTAATAAAAAATAGCCACTAAAATAGAGATAGCTCTTTACAGGAAATGCTAACCTAATTACAGTACTAATGACCAGAAAAATTAAAAAAAAAAAAACATATCTGTATTCTTATCAGCTCAAATGATATCAACTATTGAGTTTATTCAGACAGCTGTAGAGGTATATTTTTGTATGAAGAGTGTAGAGCTGGAATTTTTAATGAGGAAATTCAATATCAATGGCCTAGCTAGATCTAACTATGTTCGACTACTTTTACCTTATGAATATCTGGACATTTAAATTGTTTAAATTCTTATATACATCGGTACTATACAGACTAAGTGAAAAGTTGAATGAAATTTTCGAAAAGTCGCAAAATATTGAAAAAAGTAAGAAAATGAATCATTCACAGCCCCTATGAGAATGAGATATCTTTCTACAAGACACACAAGTCAGCTGATATGCAAACGTGACAAAACTCTCCCAAATATGACGTCAAACATGCATGAATCCCGCTTAGTCATTGCTTGATAAGCGTGTTTGACGTCTTCTACAGCCTGCTCTAGAGCACTACAAATCTTGCGACAACCTCCAGTCTTATTTTTTCACCTAGCTCTATCGATCTATACCAAAAACTCCAATTTTCTATTTTTAAAATCAAAAACTCAGAATTGAACTACTTTCTGAACCTGGGACTTTTCTCCTTATATGCAGAAATCGGGCCGCGCACGACCTTGCCGTTTTGGGAAATGTTCTGTATATAGGCTCGGGCTCCGTTGGGAGCCCGAGCTTGAGTATGCGGAGTGCACTTAAGTCTGAATGCTGGGAAGCGCGAAAATCACAGATGGGATTAGAAGAATTTTGAGTGCAGTCTTGTACTGTCATGTTCAGGATGGTGAGAGTAGGTGAAATTTTATTGTTGATATCATCTTCATCTTATGCTATCCCGTAATGAATCGAAAAAGATTGTTATAATTTGATATTGTGTTTGGTTTTATATTTTTCGGTAAACTAATTAGTTCAGCTATGTTATCTGAAAATTTTAACTAGAGTAGAAGATAAAATTATATTCTTGGAACGGGTTTCATTTAGGTATCTTATCATTTATTGCAATATGCCTTGTAAAATTATAGAAGATTCATAGAGAAGAAATTTCTCATATCTGGTAGGTTACAACCTAGTTGGGTGCAAAAATCATTGACTACGGCAAGTTCCATTGTTGCAATAAGTCTTGATGGTTGCAAAAAACACTTAACTGTGATTATAGTCCTTAGTTACGATACCATCGTTCCGTAGCTATATGTTTTATTAGAATAGGATTAAGCAGTCCAGTCAGAATTACATAGCAATAGAACCTCTTCACCGAATAACCGTCTTGGCTACTTTTGAACTTAAGGTGGTGTGTCTCTTTTGGAAAGTTACCAAAGGTTTGTTCGTCATTGTCCATATCAGTCAAAGAAGGTGATTTGCACTGAGAGAGGCTAATGAACATAATGAGCAATTAATTATCTATATTATCTCAAAATAATAATTCACTGCACTGGCTATTAGTGTCATAAATACAAGCGGGTTCTTATCTAGCTTTTGTTTTTTCAATAGTGCCGCTAAATTCTTCACCAAAAGATCATACGTATCAGCAATGTGCTTCTGAATAGCATTTACCAATCGAATTCACCTTGTAAAAGTTTATTGAAGTCAGGTATGTCGCAATAAAATCCTTTGATATCGGAGCTCTTCTGATAGTCGGACAAAAATAAGGACACTTTAGTAGTGGGAATCTTTTCTTGAATAGCTATTTTCTTTAAAAAAACGAAATCTTCGTGAGCCGGAGGCTTCATGAGCCAGAGACTTTTTAAACCTAAAGAATCTCAAACGAGGTGGGGTTTTACTTTTGATCGAGATATTAGAAGCACTGTCGTAAGTTTGATCAATTGGCTCGTTTATTTCTCGAGCCAACTCTTTCAGTGAAACCTCAATGACCTTTAGCTTAGCGATGCACTCGTTTAGTGTCACTTCAGCATTGGTGCTACCCTCTAAAATCAACTCCGTCACTTCTTTTTCAATTGCCCTAACGTGTTCCAACAAACTCGACCTATTCTTTTCCAGGCTCGACAGTGGTAGCTTCCGATATATCTTCATTCTCTGGTAATTTCTGCAGCATATTTACTGTTGGCAGTTCATAATGGGATGGACATGCCTTATATACTACAAAAGCCCCCGATACCTACAGTCCTAAGATTAGACTCAGGGGTAGCAAGGATCATTTCTACCAAGAATGTGCACTAGTTGCCATGTTTGGGTGAACTAAGCAATTTAGAGGATTTGCAGCCATTAATTCTGTTGGTATGCAAGTTGATGTAAGTTTCAAGAGAAGAAATGTTTATTCTTTTCTACTTATCGACTACCCAATTACTCTTTATTGCTCTACTAGATCACGACAATTTGACTTGTAGTGATTTTTTAGGGGTTTTGCCTGAAATCTCCAATAAATGGCATTCACCAATGCGCTAGAAATGATCAACCTAACGAGCAGCGAAAAGAGTTGGCAGGTAAAGAACAAGTGGTTCTAATGAAGAGCAAGTGGTACCAATTCAGAGATCGCTTACAATCTACGGAATACAAGTCATGGTCATTATGGCATTGAGTAGTCCATTCTATTAGCTGTTTGGATCGTCGCACAAACAAAATCGCACTAAAATTGTCGCACTGACTAAAATTATCGCACTGAGATTCTTCTAAAATTATCGCAGAGATTCTTCTAAAATTAGTCGCACGAAAAAAAACAGTATAAAAAGATGTGTTTAGAGAGTTGAACTAACTTTCCAGTGACTCTTTTCCTGTACTAGTCTCACTAAAACACTTACTCATAAAGTGTTTTTCAGTGTTTGTTTATAGTCGGTGATTTCCGTGTACTAATCATCTAATGCCCTAATCTTTCTCTTCCTCGTAGGCGTCGCCGAATTACTATCGGGCCTAGGATTCGATACCGCGGCGTTGGTGGGATCCACCGAATCCTCATACTCATCGAAATCTTCTCTCGCAGAACTTCCATTCAGTCCCTCAGTCCCTATAGCTTCACCGTTGATGCCAGCAAACGGCACGCCGTGTCTTTTCATAAACGTCTTGATGTAATTGACCGAGCTGAGACTGAAAATATGGTCTTCGTCAGTATAATGGAACCGTTTTTTGTTGGAGCCACTGCCTCCACTGGTCTTGGAGAAGTTTTCAAACCCTTTTACAATGTTCCCATAGGCACTTTCGCTGAAATACTCTGTTTCTTTTTCATATATAGAATCTTCTAGCTGGTTGAGTTTTGCTGTGAGTTCTTGTTTTTTGAGAATCTGCTGTGTGAGCTGGTTTTTGACCTGAGTATACTTTTCAATGCTAGGAGGGTCAGATGGTGGTTTAGAAGGGTCACTCTTTTCTGGCTCTGGTACCGGCTCTGCAGCATCTGTGCCAGCACCTGTGCCGGCACCTGTGCTAGCACTTGTGCCAGTAGAAGTGGTAGAAGCGGCGGCTGCCTTCTCTTTGTCTTTTACACCAGGTTTTTCCTTGTCCTTTCCACTCATACCACTTACAGTAAAGTTTTACGTGGGAGATGTTTTTGTCAAGACACTTTCACGTGAGCGTCCCCGGAATCACCGCCGGCCCTCGGGTGGTCGACGCAAAAGTCCGAGCCCGAAGCAACCAAGTTGCGCCACGCCCGGGCAGGGGCAGGGGCCAAAGGAAGACCATGTAACTGCTCTCGAAATGAAGCTCCGGGTCAACAGCATAATATTCGAATAGCATGAACGTGCATAGAATCCACAAAATACCAATTACAGATTTCGAGTGCCGCAATTCATAAAAATCAGGTGAATTACACATTACACAGTTTGACACAGAAAGGAGGAGACAGTAAATAGAGACATTAAAAGATATAGAGACAGGAAGACATATAGACAGTAGTCATATAGACACTAAGACATATAGGCAGTAAATAGAAATATACACGGAGTACAGCGCTAGCACACAAAAGCATTGAGCGATTTTGTCAATTGATCCTCAATTGTCTCATGACTACTCCTATCGGATGGTTTGTGGAGTGTTTTTCCATTCGCACTATTACTTTGTTCTTCTTTTGTCGGTACAACGGGTGTGAGTGGTCCATTCAATTTTCTATAAAGGCGTGCGAATCGCCGCGCACCGAAAAACTGACAACCATCAAAAACACACTATATATAAAATGGCCATCACTAAAGTACACGCACGCACAGTCTACGATTCCCGTGGTAACCCCACTGTGGAAGTCGATTTGCACACCGAAAAGGGCTTGTTCAGAGCCATTGTTCCATCGGGTGCTTCCACTGGTATCCACGAAGCTTTGGAGTTGAGAGACGGCGACAAGTCCAAGTGGTTGGGTAAGGGTGTTACCAAGGCCATTGCCAACGTCAACGAGATCATTGCTCCAGCTTTGATCAAGGCCAACATCGACATCACCAACCAAGTCAAGATAGACGAGTTTTTGAACTCGCTCGACGGTACTCCTAACAAGAGCAAGTTGGGAGCCAACGCCATCTTGGGTGTCTCTTTGGCTGTTGCCAAGGCCGCTGCTGCTGAAAAGGGTGTTCCTTTGTACAAGCACTTGGCCGACATCTCTGGTTCCAAGCAAGACAAGTACGTTTTGCCAGTTCCTTTCCAAAACGTGTTGAACGGAGGTTCGCACGCCGGTGGTGCCTTGGCCTTCCAGGAATTCATGATTGTTCCTCACAACGCCCCATCTTTCTCCGAAGCCTTGAGAATCGGTTCCGAGGTCTACCACAACTTGAAGTCCTTGGCCAAGCAACAATACGGTCAATCTGCCGGTAACGTCGGTGACGAAGGTGGTGTTGCTCCAGACGTCGCTACCGCCAAGGAAGCCTTGGACTTGATCACCGATGCCATTGCCAAGGCTGGCTACACCGGCCAAGTGGGTATTGCCTTGGACGTTGCCTCGTCCGAATTCTACAAGGACGGCAAGTACGACTTGGACTTCAAGAACCCTAACTCGGACGAATCCAAGTGGTTGACCGGTGAACAATTGTCCGACTTGTACGAACAATTGATCAACGAATACCCTATTGTTTCTATCGAAGATCCTTTCGGTGAAGACGACTGGGACGCCTGGGTCCACTTCTTCTCCAAGGTGGGTTCCAAGATCCAAATTGTCGGTGATGACTTGACTGTCACCAACCCTATCAGAATCAAGACCGCCATTGAAAAGAAGGCTGCCAACGCCTTGTTGTTGAAGGTCAACCAGATCGGTTCTTTGACCGAATCCATCAACGCCGCCAACGACTCCTACGCTGCTGGCTGGGGTGTCATGGTTTCTCACAGATCCGGTGAAACCGAAGACACCACCATTGCCGACTTGGCTGTTGGTTTAAGAGCTGGTCAAATCAAGACCGGTGCTCCAGCCAGATCCGAAAGATTGGCCAAGTTGAACCAAATCTTGAGAATCGAAGAAGAATTGGGTGACAAGGCTATCTATGCCGGTAAGGACTTTAGAATCTCCTCCACTCTCTAGTTGACTGGTACCAGTCAACGTCTAATTAGTGGTAATAAAAGATATGAAATAATGAATGTAGGCAAGAATGTACACTAGAATTCACCAACACTAATTCTCCACACGAAATCACTAAAATTCACAAAAGACTATTACCATCTAATCCTCAAGTAATCACCAATCTGTGTCTAGTGATGATGTTAGTGATAAAATCTACATCGTTTATATTCAGTATTGTATATCGAGCTGAACTTTCACGTGACCGTATCCAATTCCGGGAAATAGATCTTTGGCCTACTCCTCCAGACTACACAGCAGTTCTTCTGAGCTGAAACAAAGTGTTTGTATTGCAATCGTGCTAAAGGTAACTGTTGTATATTTTTAAGCTGATTTGGATGGTGCCAAGACCTCTTCTTCTGAGCCCTCTTTGACAGAGCTTCGCAGGTCGGAAGTCGTCAAAGCGCGTGATACGCCCGGACTAACCCTACGTCGTTCCCACGAACCTACACTTGAGCAGCGATTGTTCTATTTCCATTACTCTGAGGACTGAAGAGTGCTAGGTTGTGCTGTGCTAGGTCTTTACGAGTGCAAGGTGTTTCCATTGTAGTTTTATGGTACTATGTATGACATAATATAAAGATATTGCTGCATTAATGGCTGCGAAAAAATCAAAAAATGATACTTGTAATAAGTAAATTGTTTCTGAGCATTCTTGAATGATAGTTGCCAAGAGTGCAGCATGGAGTACTAGAGGAAAAGCAAAGCAACTGGGAAAAGAAAGTAAAGTAATTGGAGGCCAAACCTCACTTATTTAGTCAATGCAAGTTCTTACTCAAGAAGACTAATCAAACTAATAGATTCTTTTCTTATTAGGTGTGATAGAATTAAGCTCATTTGGAAAAACAATAGACATTCAGAAAGTCAAAGCATTAATTTTCAATCAAATGCTACTACAGGGTATACGGGAATATGATTATTGTACTAATTTTCTAACTATAGTGGAGAAATGGAGGATTGAAGTATGTTGAGTAGAGTAATATTGTAAGGCGTACCTCGGTACTAGGATTGCTTGAGACCCGATTTAGCCGCTACGAAATGACCACCTCGTAGGTTAACCCTCGGTGGCACAAAAGTCCCTGGCGTGTATAAATAGTCGCACAATTCTCTCTCCTAGTTTTATTCCGCAAGTAACTTTAGTATCACTATCGAAATACACACTATATACCCTTACAAATATGATTTTTTAATATTTTATTAACTGGACGTTATTCATTCAAAATCTTTATATAATTATTCACTCCTAGATCATCATATATTCGTTCATAATCAATTATCTATCGTTTGATTTTGGAAATAAACCAAGAAACTCTTCATAAAAGGTTTTTTCAAATTGTGGAGTCCATGGCCTCTTTTAATCTCTTGCCTACGTAGTAAACCTCTTCAAAAGTATTGTACAAGGCCGTTGGCGCAAGCCTAATCACATTGGGTCTTCTCTCATCACAAATGATTCCATGCTGGTGCAAATAGTTATGAACCTTCTCCATGATATTCTTGCTCTTTTCTTCATGGTATGGCTGGAAGAGCAACGAAAGCTGCGAACCTCTATGTTCAGGGTCCAATGGGGTTAAAACACGGTAGCCGAGCTTGGAAAAGTCGGGATCGTCTTGGGCAATGTAATAGTGCGAATGTTTCAATGTTTCAAGCAAGTACGAAGTAAGGAGTATACTCTTTTTGCGCAAGGTTTCAATTCCTCCAGCCTTTTCTATTATCTCGAGAGAAGACCTGAGAGAGACAACGTCAATCACAGAAGGGTTGGATTGACGGTACGACAACGCTGAGTTGATGGGATCAAACAGCTCGAGCATCTTGAACCGGTCAGCAGCATTGTTGCCCCACCAGCCTGCAAGCCGAGGCTGAAAAGTGTGGGTGGAATTGTCTTTGGTGTATTTTTCATGGACATAAATGCCGGCAATGCCACCTGGCCCGGCGTTCAAGTACTTGTACGAACACCAAACAGCAAAGTCTACATTCCAGTGGTGTAATTGAAGCACCACATTGCCCACTGCATGCGCCAAGTCCCATCCTACAACTATTTCAGGGTACTTTTTGGCATGGGCCGTAATAGCCTTGATGTCGAATAATTGACCAGTATAGTACTGAATTCCAGGCAAACATATCAAGGCAAGCTCATCGGCATGTTTATCTACCGCATCCAATATATCTTGGGTCTCTAAATAGGTACGACCTTTCTTGACCTCCAATTGAATTAAATGAGACTCGTCGTAGCCTGCCAATTTGACTAGGTTCAAAAAGGCATAGTAGTCTGACGGAAACGCTTGTTTTTCAAAGAGAATCTTGGTTCTGGTGCCCTTTGGCCTGTAGAAATGCACCAAAAGGGCATTGAGGTTGGCCGTAAGTGACCCCATCACGGCCACTTCGTTGTGGTGAGCACCCACCACCGGAGCCATAAGAGGCAACAACGGCAAGTCTATGTCCATCCACGGGGTCTTTTTATGGCTAAAGTGACCCTCCACACCACGCTGGCTCCAGACGTCTAGTTCTTCGGTAATGGCCTGTCTTGTTTTAAGAGGCATCAAGCCTAACGAGTTTCCGCAGAAATAAATCACCGGAGTACTGGAGGAGAACTTTTCACTGTTGATTCCAAGAGACCCAAATGTGGGTATGGAAAACTCGTCACGATAAGTGACGTGTTCGGAGTCCAATTGCCTAGCTTGTACGAGGGATAACACCATTAGACACGAATTGACAGAGTATGGCGATATTTCACTATTCAAGATACGATTGAATTTTCGCTGACTAAGCAGCCTTTATAAAGGTGTTTCAAAAGTACTTCTATAAACGACAACATGATCCATTCGGTGCTAATATGTAAGTAAATGGATCTTTTATTGAGATTGTTCGTTACTAATACCAGTCAACAATGACGGCATACCGCGGCTCATGAAGTTCTATACGCCTGTCGATATCAACACCCAGCGGCTTCTTCTCCAGCAAGTGCACCAGTTGATCTCGGTGAGAACACCGCAGGAATGCTCGTTCATCACGCCTCCGTCGCTCTTGGAGGATTTGGACGATATCAAGGTGATCTACCGCCACTACGCCACTCTCTACTTTGTGTTTATAGTCGATGACCAGGAATCGGAGCTTGGTATCTTGGACTTGATCCAGGTGTTTGTCGAGTGCTTGGACAAATGTTTCACCAATGTGTGCGAGCTTGACTTGGTGTTTGGATGGCAGGTACTTCAGACGGTGTTGGAGGAGATCGTACAGGGAGGCATGGTGATTGATACCAATATAAATAGAATAGTGGCTGCGGTGGACGAGGCCAATAGCCAGAAGAATACCACCAGTAATGGGATGATTGGAGCGTCGTTTCTATCTGCTATTTCGAGAGACAAGAGTTTCTGGAGTTAAGTACTCAGGAAATCACCAACCATAAACTCAGGAAATCGCCAACCATAATACTCAAATCACCAACTATAGTACTCAGGAAATCACCAACTATAGTACCTGACATAACTACATAGTCTCAGAAAAGAATTCTATATAGTACTCAAGATAACACTACTATACATGAGCAATAAGATACGAGTACAATAAGATCAGTACAAGGCAGTACAAGAGTACAAGACACTACAATAAGATATCAGTACCAGTACATTACTATAATACCGGTGAACAAATACTAGGTATCATACTAATAAACCAATATTATTGTATATTCAATACATCCCAGATCTTTTGGTAGGAGCAGACACTACAACTGTATGGGTGCGAATAAAGCAATGTAGATTTCATAGTAGACATAGTAGACATAGTAGACATAGTATACATATTATATTTTGTATGTTTGATTTATTGGTCCATAGTAATTGCTAATGTCTATTCAAGTATGGACCTAGTTACACTATATCAGCTGAAGTAACCGTTGGTGGTAAGTCTCAAGCTATTGACCCGTTCCATTTATATCAGTTTATTGACCTGCTGCGGCACTGCTCCTAATTGTTTTAGCGACGCGCACCACCATCTGTCGCTAACCCTCGCTAACCCCACGCTAACTCCTCGCTAACCCCACGCTAACTCCTCGCTAACTCCTCGCTGGCGCAAAATGTTGGCGTTTCGAATACTTGTAGTCGATTAGCTTAATCTACTTAGTCTACTCTTAGTCTACTCTTAGTCTACTCTTAGTCTACTAGTCTACTCTTAGTCTACTAGTCTACTAGTCCACTCTTAGTCTACTCTACTTAGACCACTTTCTTGGCTTACTTACATTGCCTATACTATTTACAATTCCAAGTCTGCTTAAAGCAGTAGCTGACACTGACTGATCGCTTTATAAGTTAGCTTTATAAGTTAGCTTTTTGTTCTTTGTTTCACCAAAACTTCCACCAGCTTTTCTTTCTAGCCAACCCCTCAGCCTCTAGCATCTGTTGCTTCGCCTCCTCAATCTGTTGCTGTTTGTGCTCGTTGGCTTGCTCGCGGCGAGCACTTTCATAGTCAATGAGCTGCTGGCTCAAATTACGCTGGTCCCTTTCAAACGGCGATCCTATGGACCCTGTTTTCCAAATGGGATCGTTGGACGCAGCGGTTTTCTGGGCAATTCTCATCAATTCTTGCTGCTCCTTCTGGATTATGTAACGGTTCTTTTCATACTCGGCCCTGATCTCGGGCGAAAAGGCGGCGATGAGCTCTTCATCGGTAGGCGTGGTGTATTTCAACAAAAGTACTCCGGTTCCAATAATACACGTTCCGGCAAAGTATACACGCGCCCACCTGTACCACAAAGGCTTGGAACTCATCTTGGTGGCTCTCGATCTACCAATCAAGCAATGAGCATAAGTAATGGTAGTCACGTGGAGAACCAGAAAACACATAATAGCTAGAGAAAACCAAAGTGTTTAGAAAACACACAATAGCTAGAGAAACCATAAAGTGTTGGGATGTTATAATAGCTAGTGTAAATAGTGTAAATAGTGTTCGGTGTAGTATATACTATATCTACAACGACTTTGACATCAGCCCCCAAACACCAATCCTTCTATTCTGTTTACCCCATCGAGGATTGGCCGGGTGGTCACGTGACAAACTCTGGAGAAGAGCAGAGAGAACAGAACCATAAAGGTTCATGTCAAAGGGTTTATCAAAGTGTTTATCAGTGTTTGTCAGTGTTTGTCAGTGTTTGTCAGTGTTTGTCATGTTTGTCAAGTGGTTACTGTACGTAGTCTAGGACTGTAGCCAGCCTATAAACGCGCTAGTCCCTCTAATGCTAGGCTGGGGCTGTGCTAATATAAATAGTATTTGGCGCGCGTGACAAATCTATACGAGCTAAACGACAAAGTAGTATTGATCTTTATATTTTGATCCCCATATTCACCATATCCATATCCCAGCATAGTTGGTAAGCAGTAGAGACTATTCAACATACCTCCTACTCTACTCAACGTATTAATCAGTGCTAGTATACAGTATACAACTACAATATACAATATACTACCGTACTCAGCCAGTACTAACAATAGCACAGATCACCAGATCTCCATATTATTAGTACGATTGTTACTAATACGATTGTTGCTAATTCCTTAGTGGATCAGTATCTAATTAATAGTGCAATAATTTGATATGTCTACCGATTCCAGTGATGAAAAGAAGAAAAGCAGGGTCTCAACGGGCAAGCGTAAGTACCACCAAAAGAGCAGATACGGGTGTTCTACGTGCAAAAAAAGACGAGTCAAGTGTGACGAGGGGAAACCCAGTTGCAGAAAGTGCCAGCACATGGATTTAACATGTGGGTATCTTACTGATGGTCTTGGCCATGATGAGAACACCAACGGGCAGAACGAAGACACAGTACCCCAAGCGAAGAAACAAAAGAAACAAAAGCCCAGTCCTTCTTCTCCGCCTCTATCAGGTACATCCAGTGATAACAACTCCGAGCCACCCACGGATCTGCCCACGCCACTCATTTCGCCCAGCCCATCACTCACAAACCCCAAAGTACAAAAAGAAGGGAATAATTTGGACATTGGGGCAAATGCACTCAGCGGTCTTCTTAATGCCGGAAACTTGAACAACATCAACTTGAGTTACCTCGTAAACAACCTCAGTGGGCTAGGCGGAGACTTGAGTAATCTCGGGAACTTGGCCAGTTTAAGTAACTTGGCTACTTTGGCACAACTCCCTATTGACCTCAGCAACTTGGGGTCGATGCTAGACAGTAGTGTTACCAACAATATTGCCAATTTAATGGGAAAACACGAACAACCAACACCGTCGCGGAACCCCACTAATAATCACACCACCAACAATTCTAACACGGACCCGACTTCACAAAATACTCCACAGACTGACAATTCTCAGTCTACTTCGCAAAAACCGCAATTCTTTGAACAGCCCCAGGCCCATCTTCCTGGAGGAATTCCCGGAATCTCACCCAATGTCAATACGCTGATTCCAAGAAACCCCAGCCCCATGAACACCCCCATGGCCGCAGCAATGCTGTCTTCGAACCTCAACATGCTAGATCTCCGCCTCATGTTCCATTACACTTCTCAAGTGTCAAATACCATAACAGGAGCTGGAATATCCGATACAAACATCTGGAATTATGATATACCGATGCTAGCGTTTGACCATCCGTTTTTGATGCACTCGATCCTTGCATTCTCAGCCACCCACTTGTCTCGTACCGAAAAGGGCTTGGACCAGTGTGTGACGTGCCACCGAGGCGATGCGCTCCGGTTATTGCGCGAGGCAGTGCTTAATATCAACCAGGATAATACCGATGCGCTAGTGGCCAGTGCGCTTATTCTTATCATGGACTCGCTAGCCAATGCGTCGTTTCCTTCGTCCACGTCTCCCAAATCGTTGCCTGCTTCAGCATGGATTTTCCACGTCAAGGGTGCGGCCACCATTCTTACGGCTGTGTGGCCACTCACCGAAGCCAGTAGATTCTACAAGTTCATCTCTGTCGACCTAGGCGACTTGGGCGATATCATAAACCAGCGAGTCAATCTTAGTAAAGACCAGCTTACTGGTGCCAACCGATACTTCACCGACTTGGAATGCCACGATTCAGATATCGCCGATTTGTTTCCGGTAGAAATCGACTCGCCCTATTTAATTACCTTGGCATATTTGAACAAACTTCATAAAGAAAGGTACAAGTCTGACTTTATCTTGAGAATCTTTGCGTTCCCGGCCCTTTTAGATAAATCTTTTTTGTCTTTGCTTATGACAGGAGACGTAAAAGCCATGAGAATCATGAGATCATACTATAAGTTGCTCAGACTGTTTACTACTGAGCTCAAAGATAAAGTGTGGTTTTTAGAAGGGGTATCACAGGTATTACCGGTAGATGTAGAGGAGTATGCTGGAGGAGCAGGAGGAATGCATATGATGTTGGATTTTCTTGGGGGTGGGTTGTCGATTGTAGATAATGAGATTGATGAGGAGATTACCAAGTTTGATCCTAATGGAGTTTTGGCGAATAAGTTGATTGATCCGGATAATTTGCCGAGCGACATCACGTCGACGTTGGAGGCGATGCAGGGGGGAACGTTTGAAGGCAATTATCCGTAATTTAACGTACTTAAGTACTTATATGAACTGGAGGGTAGAACCGATAAGTTCTTATACAAGAAATCTATTAAATTGACGATATACCATAATATTGTTCTAATGGTTGAGATGGATCTTTGCTACGGTGTCTAATAATGTAAATAATAATATATGTACAAATAGCCAAGTATAATAGTCAGCTTACTATTTAATTCCTCGAGTCAGATACTGAAGGAACAATAATGTACTGAATGAAAAAAATAGGAAAATATCTAGTTGACCACTCAATTTCTGGCAAAGGCCCAATTTCTGGCAAAGGTTTGCGTTTGAAACTCGATATGACTACTTCTTAATGAAGGATAACCTAGAACTTGGCTCCAAGCATTTTAAATATTAATTAAATTCTATATGATGTAAAATTTAAGAGAGAAACGTATAGAGAATAAAACATACAATTAATATTTAAAAAATAACGTGAGTGCTGAGTGCTAGGATGATTAGGATGTTTAGGATGTTAAGAGTGCAATGGTTTTTTTGAGAGTGCTTGAGTGCTAGGATGTTTAGGATGTTTAGGATGTTAAGAGTGCAATGGTTTTTTTTTAGAAAAACGTATATAGAGAATAAAACATACAATTAATATTTAAAAAATAACGTGAGTGCTTGAGTGCTTGAGTGCTAGGATGATTAGGATGTTTAGGATGATTAGGATGTTTAGGATGTTTAGGATGTTAAGAGTGCAATGGTTTTTTTTAGAAAAACGTATATAGAGAATAAAACATACAATTAATATTTAAAAAATAACGTGAGTGCTGAGTGCTAGGATGATCAGGATGTTTAGGATGTTAAGAGTGCAATGGTTTTTTTTAGAAAAACGTATATAGAGAATAAAACATACAATTAATATTTAAAAAATAACGTGAGTGCTTGAGTGCTAGGATGATCAGGATGTTTAGAGTGCAATGGTCTTTTTTCTAGACGCGAGTGCTAGGATTGCCAAAAATATCGTCAACTAAGCACTCATCGCACAAGCCATCATACTTAATCCAATGATATCAAAACTCAACATTAGCACTTTTGAAGTATGGCAAAAGTTGGAAATATAGCAGGACTAATTGACCAGTCTAGGGTTTGGTATAAAATACATAGAGTTGGGCAATATTATTTAGAATATGGAGCCACATGCATTCGAGTTTCAGGGATACACGAATTATTCCACTAATGGTAATCGTAGAATAATATTAGATACAGTAGTACAGACAATAGTAGTGTATGAAGTAGATACATAGAGACCTATAGATACATAGAGATAGATACATAGAGACCAATGGATACATAGAGACCTATAGATACATAGACCTATAGATACATAGACCTATAGATACATAGACCTATAGATACATAGAGACCACACTATTCTTTCCCTCAGCTTATAGTCAACCGTTCCTCTTATCTTATCTCGTCAGCGCGGTAATCAAACAAATGGCGCGCGGTTCCCAGGCAGTGGACTAATTTGCGGCGCCCGCGCGCGTGTGGATGCGCTCGGGGTGGCTCGGTGGCTCGGTGGCTCGAGGTGGCTCTGGGTCCGCTCGCGGGACTCCCTCGCTAAACCCCTTTCCTCCGCACTACGCCATTTTTGTGTAACTCGCCGTAGTGGCTTGAGAAAAAAGTCAAGGAAAAAACCAGACGCCCAACAACAACAAGTTCGTGGCAGAAGTATCACGCGAATCAGTCAGAAAAGATCCCTACAAGATCCCATAGAAGTCTGATAGAAGTCTGATAGAAGTCTTATCATATAGTTATAATTAAGTTATAATTATGCAAACCATAAAGTGTGTTGTTGTGGGAGATGGTGCGGTCGGAAAGACTTGTTTGTTGATTTCGTACACCACGTCCAAGTTTCCTGCCGACTATGTTCCCACTGTGTTTGACAACTATGCTGTGACGGTGATGATTGGCGACGAGCCTTTCACGTTGGGGTTGTTTGATACTGCCGGGCAAGAAGATTACGACCGTTTGAGACCGTTGTCATATCCTTCGACCGATGTTTTCTTGGTGTGTTTCTCGGTGATTGCACCTGCTTCGTTTGAAAACGTCAAAGAAAAGTGGTTTCCCGAAGTGCACCACCACTGTCCGGGAGTTCCCTGCTTGATTGTAGGAACCCAGACCGATTTAAGAAACGACGAGGTGATTTTGCAAAGATTACAGAGACAGAAGTTGTCGCCCATCACAAACGATATGGGAGAGCGGTTGGCCAAGGAATTGAGAGCGGTCAAGTATGTTGAGTGTAGTGCTTTGACCCAGCGGGGGTTGAAGACGGTGTTTGACGAGGCCATTGTGGCTGCGTTAGAGCCCCCTGTGATTAGAAAGCACAAGAGATGTACTATCTTGTAAACCACAAAACTATCAATTACACTTTCACGGCGACTAACAACACAAATCAACACTTTTTAACTGACAATACTACAATCAACACAGCACACCATTACAATCAATGACTCTCCACTCTATCCTATACTTCTGTACTGAATAGTACTCTCCATTGGAGCCTTGGCGACTCTCGCCATGTCGCCTCGCCATGTCGCCTCGCGCCCGCCTCGCGCCCGCCTCACCCTCGCCATGTCGCCTCACCCTCGCCTAAAGCTCGCCTAAGGCTCGCCTAAGGCGAGGCATACTAATCGCTTGGCCGATTGGTACCCCACCCTTACTTATAGCACTTCTAGTCCACCTAAATTGACTACTGCCTCTGCATCTCTTTCGTCAGTCACTCTATTTGTCTATTTGTCCGGTTATGATCTAATATATGTTGATTCAATTATGTAAGGTGTCTCGCAACATCCAAGCATTACGAGATCTCAAGGCCGTGCCACAAAAATATAAGTCCGTTGGCACATCCATGAATGTTGCTATCACGTGTATACGCTTCCTTCCATGTCCTGCTGGCACCTTGCCCATCAAGAAAGTTCCACCATTAACCGCCATAAACCAAGTGTTTGTCTGATCCTAAACTACCCCAGACTACATTGTTTGCACTGCCCCATAGTGTTCTCCTCGTGCCCCTCACGCTTCTTTTAACGTCGCGCATCAGTGTTGCAAACCATACTGAACTCCGTGCAACTGGGCTCAAGTTGAACCCTGGCAAGACCCCCAGACATTTGTAGAGTCGAGTTAACGCGTTGCTCCAGAGCAAATCTGGAGTCTATACAGTGAGAATAAAGGGATCACCACGTTTAAATCCCTCGAAATGAGCTCCAATCAAGGTGACTGGGCCGGCACCTCTTCTTCTTCATCGGATTACCCCGAGCTTGACAACCTTGACGTTTTCACAAACACAAACTCGAATCTGGCGCTTCCAGATACACCCATCGAGTCAGATTTTATCGAGAACTGCGATCCCAAAGATGAACAGGATAAAAGCTCATCGTGTTCGCAGCCGTCGTTTGACGTGTTGAAGGTGCTGCTTTCGAGTTCCGAGACAAAGAGCGACGTCGATTTGAAGATGCTCAAGGCCGAAAACGAAAAGACGTTTCGAGCAAACGCCACGCTAGGCTATAAGTCGTTTCTTAAAAACGTCAATTATGTGTCTCACAATAACCATTTTTTGAATGAAAAGCTCAACCATTCCATCCTGAATAAGCAGACCGATGCTCTTAAAGATTATATGACCTTGTCGCCCGATATGGTTCCTGGCTACGTTCTTTTGGAAAGATTCAACTCGAGTATCGAGCTATCTGACCTCTATTATCATGCCACCAAGGTGTTTGATCCTCATAGTCCGTCCTCCTCGTCAGGAGCCATTGAGCAAGATGGGTTTCAGAACAACTACCAGGTGCCTGTCAATACAAAGGTGATTATACGATTGTCGCCAAATATGCTCAGATCGGTGCCATTGTCCAGGTTTCTCAACGAATGGTACATTTTATCGGGCCTCAACGTACCACAACATCACAGAGTATTCGGAAACGATGCCATTTCCAACAAGTACTTTGGCTTAGAACGCTCATCAAAGCTCGACTTTCGTCGCTCTGACATTTATCAGCCCGTCACTTTACCTCGAGACTTGCCCGGCGTGCTATACCCCGTCAAGGTCCTCACCATTTCAGACCCTGGCTCGCTTCAAAACTACTTGTCGGGCATTGACTTGGCCGCTAGTGGCATTGAAGAAGTGGATTTGTTGAATGGCGTCACTGTCCCCAAACCCAGAAACGATAGTGTCAGCACTCATAGCGTGCACAGTAAAGTCAGCGGTGGTACGTCCCATAGCGACATACAACCAGATGTAGACCTGACGGTTCAGTCGAGACTCGCCATGGTTTATCTTGATAACGACTACAAAACCTTAAAAGAGTGCTTTGAAGAAGATGGCGACAACTTATCTGAACAATTGGGAAGTGGCCGCAACAAATCGACCACCAGCTTGAATTCTTCACGAAGCTCTGAAATCAGCAATGCTCCTATAACCCGGCCCATGAGCAGCGGCTATTCAGGCTACTCTCTGGCCATGTCGATCGGCAACCTGTTATTTGACGAGATCCACAATAAAATCCAGCGGTCGCCCAAAACTCCTCTTAAAGTAGTGGCTATCTTGCTGGCCATGCTAAAAGTGCTAGAGACCCTAGCCACCGTGCACGAGTTTGGAATAGTGCACAATGGAATCAACTCCAGCGTAATTCTCAAGTCAAATACTGACAATAACGACGTCAAGTTGAGCGGATGGGACTTTTGTTTCTCCATTCAGCCCGAAGACTCCACTTACTACTTTCGAAAACGCCATTTGGTGCAAATCCCAGAGCTTTTGCCATACTTGTCGCCCGAAATCTGTGGAGAAGCCAATAAAGGGTTGGACTACCGGTCCGACTTCTACTCCATTGGCATAGTATTGTACGAATTATTGGTGGGATGTACTCCTTTTGCCAGTAATAACCCCAATAAAATCATCAGAAGGCACCTCACCCAAACCCCCATAGCTCCTTCGTTGGTGGCCCATGCGTGGATCACTCCCGAGTTGAGCGATATCATCATGCGGTGCTTGGAGAAGGACCCCAATGATCGGTATAATGAATGCTACAGCTTGATGAATGACTTGAGAAAAGTCAAGAACAAGTATATTGCCAGTGTCTCCGACTTGGGAGAGTCTGTTCTTAAGTGCTGGTCCAAGAACGACGAGTATAGAGACTATTTGGTGGAAGAGCCCGAAAATCAAGACTTTCACAAGTACGGAGTTTCTCCATGTTTCACTGAGTCAAGGAATATATATGGCCAAGAAGAGATCTATGAACAGGTTTTCGACGCCTACGACAACATGGATTCTGGCGTCAACTTATTATTTATTAATGGGGTAACGGGCTCGGGGTTGACCACTTTAATCAACGACTTGAAGTCGGCTTCGATCCTGAGCTCAGACCACTACATCTCTTGGAAATTCAACAGTAGCAGCTCTAGTGGCTCGGTCTACACGTGCTTCTTGCATGGAATCAAGCACATTGTCAACCAAATCATGTCGAGCTCTCCTGAAGTGGTCAGCAAATGGAGAGACCTAGTCATCACCAAAATCCCCATTGACTTGAGTATACTCTTCACCCTCATACCCGAAATGAAGACTTTCTTGGGTCCTACCTATACCACTGTCATTGAGTCTGATCCCAGAATAAAGAACGAAACCAACGACCGCTCCATTAGTTTGGAGCTCAAATTCAGGTACATTATCAAGTCGTTCTATTGCTTGATAGGGTACCAGGGATTGACGATGTTTCTTGACGATATTCAGTGGTGCTCTTTGAGTGAATGGTCGATGTTGTCGGAAATCCTCAACTACTTCCAGTCTGAGGATTCTACCGAAGAAGTGTCGATCAGAATTGTTGCTGGCTATTCTACCGAGCCAGATTCAAGGTCAGACACAAGCAATGTCAGTAAAGAAGACTTGCTAGGGTTCCTCAAAGACTCCAAGGTGGTCACCCGCGAATTTAAACTAGAGCCTATTAGTCTTGATAGTTTCACTCAATATGTCAATGATGCTTTTACAGTGGCAGTTAGAGGAGGTGGCACGCTTCTGAACAAGAAAAGCGGCAATACCAGCATGTCGTCGATGTACGGACTGAGCAGTCTGCCTTCGACACGTGTGGATGATTCCGTCAAAGAGGTTGCGGCAAAAATATACAAACTTACTAACAAAAGTGTGTTGATGGCCAAGTATTTAATTGCCACGGCATCCTTGAACGGGTTGATCCGGTTTGCTAATAATTTAGATACTCCAACCAAACCTAGAAATACCCGAAAAGCTAACCAAAGCACCGTACGTTCTAAACATAAGGTAGTAGCTTCGACAAGTACAGATGCCAAATCCAAAAAGTGGATCTTGGATATGGACAAATTAACCCAGACAATTAAGGGTGATATCATCAAGAACTATCTCAACTCGGCCCTATCAGCTAAAGCAAAAGCTATTATGAGTTTTGCTTCCATTACTGCAGACGGCTACTTCTTCCATTTGTCACAATTAATGATTGTCTCCAATCTCTCGCTCAAAGAAGTGTACGAATTGCTTCATTTGTGTGTTGAAACCGGCGTTATTATGCCCACAAGCAACTACTACAAGATCCCGTTCCATCTCATGGTGCTTGACGAGTTCCCGTTTGATTTAAGCGACGGAAATATTTGGGAATTGGCTACTAAAACCAGATACAGATTCTGCCATGACTCAGTGCAAAGTCAACTAATCAAAGAGCTAAGGCAGAATAATACGCTTCAGGACTATCACAAGTTGTGTGGACTTCGCTACTACAAAAGGATCTCGAAGCTGACAGAAGTGGATATCACCAATTACCTTCAAATGGCGTACCATTTGCGTAAATCCACAGAGCTCATCGCTAAAGATGTCAGCTTTGGCCAAGAAGCCACTACTCTGGAAAAAGCGTTGGCCATAGGAATTAAGCCAGACGAGCTCGACATATATAGAAGAGTGCTTATCCAGGCCGGCCGCTACGCTTCATCTACATACAACAACACCGCGGCGCTCGAGTTCTTCAAAGCTGCAGACCTCTTGCTAGACTACAATGACAATCTCAAGAAGAAAATGAAGAGTGTGTTGACGATCTGCCAGACATACCAGGAGCTTAAGCTTTTCCAGGAGTGCCTTGACTTTATCAAAGAGACCCAATCGAAATACCATTTTGACGAAACGGTTTTTTTGCTCAGCAAGGTCAAGTCATTATTCCAGCTCGGGGAGTTTGAGCAAGGCTTGAAAACGGCGGTAGATGGGCTCAAGAATATTGGTATTGATATCGACTACGACAACGACAAGTGTAAGAAATTGTACGACAAGTTGTATCCCAAAGTGCCGATATCTATCTTGGATATCAGGAGACTAAACGACTTGAAAAAGGCCACCAATCCTATTATTTTATTGGTATATGAGTTGATATTCAATATGTTGACGCCAAGCTACGCTACGCTGAACAAGTATATAGCCAAGTGCTTGGTGGTGCAAGCCGTGATGCTTATCTACCACTACGGAGTTCTGGCCCACTGCTCTGGAGTATTGCTTGAATTTGCCAATGGGTTTGCTAGGATGAACGACAAGTCCAATATGCTCAAAGCCATCGAGTATTGCAAGGCTGCGTTGAATATAGTCGACAGGATGAAGGACGACACCACCACCGAGCTAGTCAAGAACGTCTACGAGTTCTATGTCTACAATCTTGCGGTGTTGATCGAGCCAATCCCCAACTTGTTGAAGTACCACGATGTTTTCATCCAGCTGGCCAAGCCGTTTGTCAGAAACCATAATTATGCTCCCGTACATATCTTGAGAGACTCATGTAAAGGCATGCTAAATGAGCTTCTGGGCCACCCGGTTGACGACAAACCCACCGATTTTTCGGACCTTTCCAACGTTACTGGCAGCACTCATATAGTGCTTGGGTGCATCGGGTTGTTGATGAACGGCGATATCAGCTTGGACACCTACGAGTCCAAGTTGGCTCACCTAACCCAGAACAAACGGTATCTTAAGTTGTTGATCTTGTCTGTCAAAATCAAGTACTTGCTGATGCATGAAATGTTCAATCAAGCCAAGGATTTGATTCTTTACGAGCTAGACTCTCTAGAGAAATCTTTCTCGTTGGGGGTGCTTACTGTCAACTACGATTTTTGCTGTGCTATAGTATTGACCAATTGTGAGTATAATTCGGAACACGAATTGAAGCAGGGTATTGATATTTTGGCCAGAATATACCGGCTGTTCCAGCTATGGAGCGAGCTAGTTCCTAGTACATTTGAGTCCAAATTCAGTACTATCCAAGCATTAATGAGCATTAAGCGTACAGGCGTGTCACCTTCCAGAAAGACCTCGATGAGTCTTGCGCTTTCGCCAAATGAGGCCAGGAGAAAAGAAGGTGGCATTAGAAAAGAGTCGTTGGGGTATCATGAATCTGACAGAAACAGTGAGTCCAGACCCGAGTCCAGACCCGAGTCCAGACAAGGAGGTGAGACTTCAGCAGGCTCATTATCTGTATCGTCATCGTATAAAGACTTGCCCAGTTTAAATACCAAGAACTTGCCCAATCTTTCCCGGGAGCCGTCGAGCCACACCACGCCAACCACCTCAACCAAACAACCATCTCTAGTGATTTCGCCAGAACACTTTGCCCAAATGGGCATTGATATCAAGAAAGTATCTCAGTTGGAGATTCTAGACCTATTTGACGAAGCTATAGAACAAGCTAGAGACAACAATAACTGGTCTGATCTCGGCGTGGCGGCCAAATTGTGCGCCAGGTGGCTAGCAGGCCACAACTCTGGCCAGCGAAGAGTCACTCATTACGTCAAAACAGCTCTAGAGGTGTTTGGCGGCTTGGATGGCAAGCTAGCAACTTCTCTACTCGAACGGAGATTCTCCAAGTATCTTGACGATGAATATAATTGGGCCGGAGTCAAGCGTTCTGCCAGCTTGCCGCACCTGCTCAAGATAGACAAGACGCCCGATGAGTACCAGAACCCGCTTGGTGATGCTCTAGACCTGTTCTTCGATGCAAGAAACGGTGAAGAGTATAAGAACAAAGGCCCAAAGAAAGGATTGGTGAGACGAAAGAGTATAAAGAACACAAAGGTCGAACGGGTTGAAAAACACCCGAGGTTTGTAGATGAGCTGCCTACTGATTTGAACGTGGCTATCCAAGCATGTCTTCTGATCTCCGAATCCAATACCGATGCCACCATAGCTCTTAAACTACTTGAAAGTAGTATATTGTTCATGGGGGTGGATTATGGTGTGGTGGTGCTCCGTGATAATAACGAGCCGTTTATTCAGGCCATTGGTTCCGCCAATAACGTCTACCTAGTGGATAACCAACCACTCAGCTCCAGAGGCGATATCTGCCCATTTACCTTGATTCTTCATGTGTTACAAACAGGCGAAATCGTCAACAAGAACGAAGACCATATCAAGTTCTCTACCCGGTTTATCAAGGACGATTATTACCAGCACAACAACTGCTCGACCATGATCTGTATTCCACTTCAGAACCAGTTTGGGGTGTTTGGGGCGTTGTATCTTGAGAACCAGAAGCCGTTACAAAAGAATACCAACGAAGTGGTTTTCTTCAATACCAAGAAGAAGGATATGGTCACCTTGTTATGTACGCAGGCAGCCGTTTCAATTGGTAAAGTCAAGCTCTATAAGCAGATGGAGATCGCCAAGAAGGCTGCGGAAGATGCCACCGCCGAAAAGGCCAGTTTCCTAGCCAACATGTCTCACGAAATAAGAACCCCCTTCAATTCTCTCTTGTCGTGTTCGATATTCTTGCTTGATACAGACTTGACCAAAACCCAGCGTGAGTATGTTGAAACTATAAAGAGTTCTGCTATGGTGACATTAAACATCATTGACGGAATATTGGCATTCTCCAAGATTGAGCACGGTTCGTTCACTTTGGACAATGCTCCGTTCTCGTTGACCGAGTGTATCGAAAGCTCCATGCAACTGCTGGGCGAACAAGCTGCTGCCAACGACTTGGAGTTGGTTTTCTTGAACCGGTGCCAGAATATTGAGTCTGTCGTTGGCGATATCACTCGGTTCCGCCAGATCATTATTAATTTGGTGGGAAATGCCATCAAATTCACCCCTACTGGAGCCATTGTAGTTGAAGCTAGGGCAGTGGAAATCACTCCCAACCGTCACGAAATCTCCATCTACGTAGAAGACTCCGGTATAGGGATCCCCGAAGAGGCCAAGAACAAGGTATTTGGGGCATTTAGCCAGGTCGACGGGTCGTCGCGTCGTGTATTTGGCGGATCAGGATTGGGTTTGGCCATTTCCAAGAAGCTTGCCGATATTATGGGCGGTGATTTGGGTTTTGTCAGCACCGAAGGTGTGGGAAGCACCTTTCACTTTATTCTCAGCTCAGAGGTAATACTCAAGAAACAACCTGAAATCAACTTTGCTTCGGACAAGCTCAAGCATCTGGGGATCAAATCCAAGGTCTTGATCATTGACAATCATCAGTACAGTATCGAGTCGTTGGCTGAAACCATGGAGTACTTTGGAATGGAAGTGACCACCTGGGACCAAGTAACCGAGTCTGACCCTGTCAACGAATATTCGTTTATATTCATCCATGAAAGCCAGTATACCAACCTCAAAAAGCGCGGTCCCGTCACCAACGACAAGTGCAAGATCGTGGTGATTGCGTCGTTTGGAAAGTCCTTACCAAAAGATATAGAGAACCACTCGGTGTTGCTCACGCCGTTCCAGAGACTGAAGTTAATCCGGATCATTCAGCAGGCTGTACAAGAGCAGTACCCCAAGAACATAGCCCAGTTGGTGATTAACGAGTACACCTTGACCGAAGACTCGACATTCAGCGAGATGATGGCCAAAACCCATCCACTTCGGATCTTGTTGGCAGAAGATAATCTAGTCAACACCAAAGTAGCGTTGCAGCACTTGAAGAAGTTGGGGTACCAAGCGGACCATGCCAAAGACGGGGTTGAGGTGTTGGAACGGTGCAACGAACTCTTGCAGGACAACCAGTATTACGATGTGATCTTGATGGATATCCAAATGCCTCGAAAAGACGGCATTGAAGCCACTATCGAATTGAACAAATTATTTACTGATTTGGGCATTAAGGAGAAGATGCCAAAGATCGTGGCTCTAACTGCCAATGTTGCTGGCGACGATAGAGAAAAGTCGTTAAGTTGTGGAATGGTGGACTTTATATCCAAGCCTGTTATTCCCAGTGAGTTGATCCGAGTTCTTAAATCGTTGGCACTGCCAATCCAAGATGATAATTAGTAGTTGAGATGAATACCAATGAGGCAATATATTTATTACAGAATTCTTTTTTTAATTAATTGGCTTATACCTATATACTATAGATTTATAAATATTCTTTGTTCTAATATTAATGAAAGTAGTGCTTCTTAGTTTTGATTTCATGGCCTTATTCTGATCTTAGTTTTAATTTCATGGCCTTTTTCGCTCTCTTGGTTTTGATTGTTTTTGAGTGTAAGAGCTTGGGCAACCACGTAGTGTTAGTTCATGGAGTTTCTACTTCTACGATATCTTGAATACTCGTACATTGTGTAGCTAGAATACATAGATTACTTTGCTCAATTCTTGGCCTTATGAATGGAGAGCCTGTCTTCGGTCCATTTCTTCAACTCCCTGGCGTAGTCGTCCTTGAGAGTCTGGCTGACTTCGTATCTTGCCTTTTCATTAGGCGACAACGCCTTCCATTGGGCACTCAATGCCTTTCCAATTTCGCCAATCGAGCGTCCATCATTAACATAGTTTTCTTTCAAGTACAATGCATAGCCGGTGGCGGGCTTTTTGGGTTTGGGAGTGTAGATTTTGAGCTGTTCATCGTTGTACTTGCCGGCTTCAACCACAAATGCTTGCTTTTCCGAGTCACTCAAGCTCTTCCACTTGGCGGCAGAGTCGACAAACTTGTTGCCCTTTTCTTGTTTCATAAAGAAAGTGTACCCGCTCAACTTGCGGAAAGGCTTGAGTGCCGCAGCCAATTCTGCCTTTTCCCTTTGCTTTTGTTTTTGCTCCAATTTCTTGGTGTGTGCCTTCAATTTTTTCTCCAACGCCTTCAAAGCGTTCTTTTCCTTGGCGAGTTTGGCCTTCAATGGATCCTTCTTTTTGGAAGCAACCTTTGGTTTGGCGCTGGTGGCTCTGGTTTTGGTGGCGCTGGCGCTGGCTGCCAACAAAGCATTGGATGCGTTGACCGACGAGATAAGCGATTGACTGATTGGTCTGACTGTGCTGATAGACAACAATCTGGTACCGGTAATAATTGATTTAATCATCGTGTGGTGTGAACAAGAATGTATAAATGTGTACAGAATATACACATTTGTTTTGAATATGACCTGAACTTGAGCGGTGGTTGTGTGCAGGGCAACCAGCAAAAGCAAAATGCAAAAACACGTTACAGTCGTATGACAAACACGTCGCACAAGATAAAAGAGGAACGAGTAGAATACTTAGTGTATACTCTTTGAGTGAGTGCTAGGACGTAGCTGTCACATAAAGACAAGATATACAGTAGAGTAGAAAACATTCTTTACTAACCCCATATTTAACATCGCCCCATAATTTATACTGATACACACTTAGTGTATTACTGTAGGAAGTGCTAGGCAAGTGATATACTCTATCTACTATAATGACCAATCCTCTAAACCACTCTAAGCTTAAGTCAGAGTAATCTGGATATACACTCAGTGTTAATGTGAGGACTACTAAAGAGTGTACCGCCAAAACAAGTCTGACTTAAAATACAATATGATATCTTAATACACTAGTAGAGTATACGGTGAGAGTCTATCATGGTGCGCACCGAGTGAGGAAAGACTAGTATAGTCTTTACTACTCTATTATTGAGTCTACATTACATTCGTCTACTTCTACTAGGCTACGCTAGTTTGTCTTCTCTACACTGCTAGTTCTCTTCTCTAGACTGCTAGTTCTCTTCTCTAGACTGCTAGTTCTCTTCTCTAGACTGCTAGATCTCTTCTCTAGACTGCTAGTTCTAAGACTTTGTAGTTGTCTTTTTTGGTCGTGCGCTTTCACTTTTGCCAGCAAATTTTGCCCATTAGCGATCATAAAATTCAGTGAAATATACGTGAGAAACAGTGAATATAAGTGAATATTAGTGAATATCAGTGAGTAATATTATGTACTCCGCAGCTCGTTCAGATACTTTGTTCCTTGGAGGAGAAAAGGTCAGTGGCGAAGATATCAGAAACCAGAACGTCCTTGCCGCCCAATCTGTTGCCAATGTCGTCAAATCATCTTTAGGACCCGTCGGTTTGGACAAGATGTTGGTGGACGATATTGGAGACGTGACCGTTACCAACGACGGAGCCACCATTTTATCATTATTGGATGTCCAGCATCCTGCTGGCAAGATCTTGGTGGAATTGGCCCAGCAGCAAGACAGAGAGGTTGGAGATGGTACCACGTCGGTGGTGATCATAGCGGCCGAATTGTTGAAGAGAGCAAACGAATTGGTCAAGAACAAAATACATCCCACCACCATTATCACCGGATACAGGTTAGCTTTAAGAGAAGCCATCAGATACGTCAACGAAGTGTTGTCACAGTCTGTGGATGCTCTTGGCAAAGAAACCATGATCAATATAGCGAAAACATCGATGTCTTCCAAGATCATTGGCTCAGACTCTGATTTTTTTAGCAAGATGGTTGTGGATGCCATGTTGGCGGTGAAAACCACCAATACGAAGGGCGAAGTCAAGTATCCAGTCAAAGCGGTGAATATCCTTAAAGCACATGGTAAGTCGTCGACCGAGTCGATGTTGGTCGACGGGTATGCCTTGAACTGTACCGTAGCATCGCAAGCCATGCTCAAGTCTGTGAAAAACGCCAAGATCGCGTGTCTTGATATCAACTTACAAAAGGCCAGAATGGCCATGGGAGTCCAGATAAATATCGACGATCCAGACCAGTTGGAAGAGATCAGAAAGAGAGAGTACGGGATCATTATTGAGAGAATCCGCAAGATCATCAATGCTGGTGCCAACGTGATCTTGACCACCAAAGGTATCGATGATTTATGTTTGAAAGAGTTTGTTGAGGCGGGCGTCATGGCGGTCAGAAGGTGTAAAAAGGAGGATTTAAGAAGAATAGCCAGAGCCACGGGCGCCACCTTGGTGGGAAACTTGTCCAACTTGGAAGGTGAAGAGACTTTTGAGTCGTCATACTTGGGCCACGCCGAAGAAGTTGTTCAAACCAGAATTTCGGATGATGAGTGTATTTTGATCAAGGGTACTAAGCAACACTCGTCTTCGTCCATCATATTAAGAGGTCCTAATGATTATTCTCTAGACGAAATGGAAAGATCGTTGCACGACTCGTTATCTGTAGTGAAAAGAACGTTGGAAAGTGGCAATGTGGTTCCTGGAGGAGGTGCTGTGGAAGCTGCCTTGAACATATACTTGGAAAACTTCGCCACCACAGTTGGTTCCAGAGAACAATTGGCCATTGCTGAGTTCGCCGCAGCCTTGCTTGTGATCCCCAAAACCTTGGCCATAAACGCCGCCAAAGACTCGTCCGATTTGGTCTCGAAATTAAGAACTTACCATGCCGCTTCTCAGACTGCTTTGCAAACCGATACAAAAAGAAAAAAATACAAGTATTACGGTTTGGATTTGATTGAAGGTAAGATTGTCAATGAAAGTGTCCACGGAGTTTTGGAACCAACCATTTCCAAGATCAAGTCGTTGAAATCGGCCTTGGAAGCATGTATTGCTATTTTAAGAATCGATACCATGATTACCATTGCTCCTGAGCCGCCAAAGGAGGATCCTCATGGACACTAACATTATCAACCTTTGGAATAAATTAGCACTCTCATGATAGATTTAATAAATGGACATATATTACATCAAGTATTACAAAGAAACAATCAAGTAAGAATTAATAGATGTAGTTGAATAATTGGATTAAAGAAACAATCAAGTAAGAATTAATAGATGTAGTTGAAATTAGTTTGATCCCTTATTCATTAAATTTCAACCCAAGACATAGAGTACAATTGTAAGAGTGAGGTTTTAATTGAAAGTCTGTGATTGATGATTATTTTCATCTCTTAATTTAAGGGTATTTATTGAAGGTTATTAGTCTAGAATTAAATAAAGTAACGTAAGGCAGGCGATCATTAGTTGTATGCATAAGTGAACAGAGTGGAATTCTAGCCCTTTAAGCTATTATTCTTCCAGAATTCGATAGACTCACCATAGGAGACGAGGTTCTGTCAAAGGTTCCGTTATTTATGTTTATTATATGATGCTGATGCTGGTTGACCTTGTAGGTTTTTTGACGAGGGCGCTGGTTGAGGGAGTTTGAGGATTTGGCAGAAAGCGGCATTCTTGCTTTGACCGGCGACGCATGCATGAGTTCTTCTTCTTGCTGCGCCAATGCAGACAAGCTATAGTTGGACGAGTACGAGTTGCTCAATGACATGTTGGAATGATACGACGATAAAGACATATTGGATGAGGACCTCGATGCTGGCGAAGATGTGCTTGGAGAGTATGGAGAGCGTTGTGAAGAATATGACACGCTGGAGAGTTTGTGGTATGCGATCTTCTGCTGGTTTTCGTCCTCCAACTTCTTGACAAGCGAGTGTTTGATGGAAGACAAAAAGGGCTGCAAGGCCACCACGAGCTCGTCTTCTTTGACGGTGACGTTCCATTTCAAGAGCCCCACAAGCTCTTTTTCGGCCATATTCACCTCGTCGAGCGTCAACAACCCGTCGGTATATTTTGTCCAGTGCTTGTTGAGCGGAGACGAGTCGTTCAAGGACTTTGCACTCAAAATGAGCGAGGCCAAAAAGATCCTGTGTCTGGTTGTTTCCATTCCTATGGCATTGGCTGGTAGGATATTGCGCAATTTGTTGAGATAAATCACTGTGGCCATCAAGGTGGGCGTTTGTACGTTGGAGTATTTGATCAAGTTCTTGATAAACAGTATCAAGGAGGTGCTTTTCTTGACGGGGCTTACCAACATATTGGTACTGGAGGTGTATTGTGGTTTGGGCACTTTGACCTGGATGATCGAGCTGATGGTGGCCACCAAAAAGTTGATCATTTCATTGGAAACCGGTTGTCTTGAAAAGATCTTCAATGCTTCTCTGTCAGACATTATTTTAATTTAGTTTATGATTTGAAAGTTTTCGATAAGATGATGACGCTTTATATATAAACCTGAAACATGCCTGAGACTTTTATATATATAAATTTAGAGACTGTTTGGGAATAGTTTGATTGTTCGTAACGCTTGGTTGGGCGACGCAGCCAGAGGCACGTCTGCGTGCAGCAATGTGGATGTTGAGATGCTTGATTACGTGCCTTCTTAAAACACGATTCACGTAAATAAGTGTTTGGTCAACACCCCCTTAACATCCTAGCACTCTTGGGTGCGTGTGCTCCATGGTAAGCTTTGTGTGGCAGGCATTATTATGCTACGCGAACGATTCATGCAGCCGTTAAGGGGGGGTTTGGTCCCGAAACAGTTAAATAGTTTTCGCGTCTACTCGGCAAAGTGTAGGCACGGGCGCACGACGGGGCGCACGACGGGCACACGACGGGCACACGACGGGCACACGACGGGCCCGCACGACCACACCCGCGGCTGTCATTGGTCTGGCGGTGTGAGCCAGGTGACGGTACTCGCGACAACCAAACAATCGGCTCTTTCGCGTCAACATTCGACTAATTTGTTTGCTCGGTGCATGTAGACGATGCGATATGGCGAACTTTAACTAGTATTCGGCTGTGTCACGAGCTTTCCGGCTCACCAACATCGTAGCTCGTATGAGTTGATGTTGGAAAACACGGTCTACGATAATCAGAAAATATCACCTGAGGGAAAAATTACTGAAAATTTCAGCTTTATTTTTTCCAAGAGGCCAAGTATGCACCGTGGCTTCGTTGCATTCTAGTAAATACATAATATTTAGATTGTTCAGTGGTGAACATAGCCTATATTTACCAACACTCGCTGAGAACAATTCGATATTTACCTTTGGACGCGCACGCGTGCATTTGTCCAAAATATTCTACGCGTAAAAACGCGGCTTCATCATACGACTTCTAGACATAATACCTGTACGAAAGAGATGGCGGTGCTGGTCGTGCTGGCGAAGCTGGCGGAGTACCGAAAGATCCGGAGTGTTTAGATATGCATGCAATATATGTGATTACATGTACCCAATTAACTAACCACTAATTAGATTTCTTTCTAAAAGAAAATTGCAAGAAAATATCAAGAATTTTTCATTTAATAACGCTTTTTTTTTCATTTAATAACGCTTTTTGTAGTGCCAATGGAAGATCATCCTAACATAGCTTAGTATATTTAATTGTAGAGTAGCATTATACAGGATTATCAGGATAATAGAAAAAAGCTAACGCAGCAATAAGATAAGTACTCAACAATAAAGCACCTTCCAACCAATTTGATTCACCATCCAAAATGACCAAGTTGGTGATGGAAACCGAAATAAATAAAATGGCCGTTTCAAACGTAGAAAAGTACAATGACATAGGCACGTCAATGACCCACCCGATCAAGACCATGAAAGGAGTCACGAAAATGGCGATTTGAAGAGATGACCCCACAGCCACCCCAATAGCCAAGTCCATTTTGTCTTTCATGGCCACCACTATAGCGGTGACATGCTCTGCTGCGTTGCCCACAATTGGGATGACAACCAAACCTATGAATGTTTTGGACAAACCAGTAGATTCAACAATGTTATCGATAGAACTAACCAAGTAGTCAGCGCAGAAAGACACGAGAACAGTAGCCCCTAGTAAGACAGCCAACGAAGCTTTTACTGATAAATGCGACGCCTCTGGTTTGGAGGAGTCTGTTGGGACAGCGGTGGTGATGATTCCGTCGTCGGCTTCCTGGGCCTGCTCCTCAAAGAGAGACTTGTGGGTTTTCAACTGGAATACGAGATACAACACATAGATGATCAATAAGATCAAAGACACCCCTCTAGAGAACGAGAGCACCAATTCGTCACGCGAGCCTGGATCATTATACACATCGTGTTCCTTCGACTGCGGCAAGGTGGAGTAGAACGCGGCGGGAATAAGCAACCCTGCGGTGGCCAAGGTCATAAGAGACAGCATTGTTTGGGCCACGGTTTGGTTAAAGGTTTGTTGGACGCGAGTGATTCCACCGGCAATAAAACAGCATCCCAACACCAACAACAAGTTGGACAAGATAGAACCCAACATCGAGGCCTGGACAATTCTAATTTGGTTATCTCTCAAAGCAATGATCGACACAATAAGCTCGACGGCATTACCAAAAGTAGCGTTCAACAAACCACCAATGGTTTCACCAACGTGTTCCGACAACTCCTCAGTGGCAAAAGCCAAGATGGAAGCCAAAGGCACGATGGCAAAGAAATTGATCCAGAAGATAGCGTTGGACGACCACTCGAGTTCGCCGGCCAAAATCCCCAAGGGGACAAACACAAGGAGGTAGTTGACGGGCGACAGTTTGAAGGTGAGCGCCAACGAGCTCACCACTGAATTGCGAGCCAGTTTGAACGCGTTGGGCTGCGAGCCGAGCAAGGGAACGTTTTCAAGCGATGGCATCTGCGGTTGGTACGGAATAAAGGACTGAGAACCGACGCTGAAGACACTGAAGTAACAAAGACGCTGAGGATGGCAAGTAACGATTGACTATTATGTGACTATCGAGTAGTGCAATGTTGGACTTACAGGAAGAGTCTATGTTGATGATTGATATAGAAAGAGCCTATGTTGATGATTGATATAGAAAGAATCTATGTTGATAGCGATAAGCTTTTTGACAAAAAAAAAGTTTTGTTGCTCAGCCTTGAAAGGTTTCACAAGATGATTGTGCGCGTGAGGGGAGCTGGCTGCGAAAAGTGACAGAAAAAAAGAGAGTATAGATTTTGTAAGGATATGTTCTTGTCTATATAGGTTATGCTACTTTACTAGTTCGTGCCACAAATACGGAGCAAACACTAGGACCGCCGTAATAAAAGCATCAAAGGCCTCGTACAAAGCCAATGGAAACCCAAGCAATCCCCTGTCTACAAAATTGCAGTAGATTGCATAGAACGCGACACTGAAAAAATGATTAAACAAAAGCATGGGGAACGGGAGCATGCCAGAAAGAAGCCCAATGGGGCCATCGACACACGAGCCGCCAAGCTCAAAGTACCGGAAACAGCCGCTCTGGAGGATCTTGAGCGAGCGGCGGTCCGCGGAGAATAAAGTGTACAATGCTATGGACAACGTATTGATGACAGCGTCCAAGTTTTTTCTGCGGCGGTGGAACTGGCGCATCTGGCGGGCGATGGCGGTGTGGTCGCCGAGGTCGCGCACTTGAGACGGGTGCAAAAGCTTGGCTACTAGCACGGCGTCGTTGAGCCCCACCGTCATGCCTCCTCCCGTCAATGGATGTCTCATGTTGAGGGAATCTCCCAACAATATCACTCCCTGGTGCTCGTGGCGGTCCTGTCTGACAGCAGGCAAGTACTGGTTGGGCATCACCCTAAACTTGGCGCCGCGCAAAGCCTCCTTAAACGCAGGCTGGGTAATCTTGGGTAACGCAGGCAACACCTCTTCATCCATATACTTTTGGAGCTCGCCGTTGCTTTGCGAGGGGGGCTTGGTCGACCGGTACGCACAGAGAATACGAGTATCTTCAGGCGACGTCTGGTAGATCAAGATGGGTGCATGGTCGCCTAGGATGACGTTTCCTCTATACTTACCGGGAAGCTCGGCGTTCTTCATGTCGAGCCCCACAAAATACGACCCCACCACTGGTACATTGGTGGGTGTGATGTGTTTGCGGAACTTGGAGTAGATCCCGTCGCAACAGATGGTGAGCTTCGCACGATACTCGCGCGTTTCCTCTGCCTGTTTCACTTGCACCCCAACCACCCGATTGTAGTCTTGGGCGCTGCGCACCAAACTGGTCACGTTCCCCTCCACCCAGTCTACATTGGGCTCGTCGCGCACTATGTTGCGGAGGTTGGTTAAAAAATCGCCGTGGTGGAACGTGATCCCGCGCACTCTTTCGTCGTTGTCCCACGCTTTGGTACAAATGGTGGAATCATCCATCAATTTGTCGTTGCCATCGAAAACACACTCAGGCACCGGCCGCACCGCGTTGGTGGCATACGCGTCGGACTTGAGCGGATAATCCAAGCACATCTCGTCGTCATGGAACTTCAAGTAGTAGCCCACCACGTCGATCGCCTCTATGTTATTAATCGCCTGAATCATTCCCAACTCTTTAAGCGCCTTGATGCCGCCTGGCTGAAGAAGCTCGCCCACAATCCGGTCGGGCTTGGCCCAGTCCCTCTCCACTATCAACACTCTGCGGCCCTGGCGAGCTAGTGCCGTGGCGATAGGGGGTCCTACCACACCTGCGCCTATTACAATCACATCGTACTCTGTCATTACCTAATTTAAGAGATGGTGATATTATCGACTATTTTTCACTATAAATACCTCGTACTGTCGTGGCATCGGATGTTTCACATGCGGCTGCTCGTATAGAATTGTTCGCGATCGTGCGCACACCAGTATTGTTTTTGCAGCAATCACGCCAGACAAGAATCAGCAGATCACAAGACTAGTTCCACAGGAAATCAAACTAGTTATCAAAGGAAATCACAACTAGTTATCACAGGAAATCACAACTAGTTATCACAGGAAATCACAACTAGTTCCCACAAAGTAATCTCACTTCACATCTCACTAGTTTATTGTATACATTGTGGTGAAAATACGGTAGAAATTTATTAGGTAACAGTGGTGCAATGTAGTTATTTAGTCTAATGTGGTCTGTAAAATGGTGATGTAGAGAATGAGTGTATGAGTGCTAGGATTAGGGATGTCAAGAGTGCGAGTAGAATTAACGAGTGCGAGTAATGAATAAGTGAGAGTGCGAATGAGAATAAGTAAAAGTGCGAGTAAAGGAAATAGTAAATGGATTAATGAGAATTAAAGAGTGCGAGTAGGAGAATTAATAGAGAGTAATGAGAATAAACGAGTGCGAGGAGGGAGTGTATCTGTGAAGAGTCAGTGTTATCTGTGAAGAGTCAGTGTTATCTGTGAAGAGTAAGTGTTATCTGTGAAGAGTAAGTGTTATCTGTAAAGAGTAAGTGTTATCTGTGAAGAGTCAGTGTTATCTGTGAAGAGTAAGGTTATCTGTGAGTTAGTGATTAGTTTACCATTGAGTGATTGGTTTACCATTGTTGTCTTCTATATGTTGTGCTACTAATGGTCAAGATTATACTTGAGAACATTATACGAATTTTACCAATTAGTACCAATGAGATTTAGTGTACCAAGCGCAAGATGGTGATTTCCTGTATATCGTGGTGGTGATTTCCTGTGTTTGGTGGTACTGTGTATCGTGTGATTTTATTCCTCATCCTCACTCTCTTCCTCCGCATCCTCCAACCAAGTAATAAACTGCTGCGCCAAGCCTCTTACATGCTTGACCTCCGCATCGTCACAAGCAGAACTCTCCCACCACTCCAAAATGTTTTCCTCCTCTACCACATCTTGCTCGTATAGTATTCTGAGAACCAAAAAGAAAATCACCTGATTGTACGCTCTGTCCTTTTGACTGATGATTTGCTCAAGAATATTCAACAAGTCGATCTGCTCCTCGCTATTAAACACCTGTCTTTTGTACATAGGACCCCACTTGGTAAAAATCTTGGTGGTGGCACCTTTGGCATCCAAGGTATCGGTGGCTATAAACTCTACTATCTTGTTGATCAATGCTTGTGATGTCACCAAACGCACTTCATGGTACGTCACGTTCATACTCATTCTAAGAGTGTTCAACTCCAAAAGGGCTGTGTCCAAATCGTGGTTGTTTTCCAATGCTCTTTCCACAGTATCGTACCCTTCTTTGGAAAAGACCTCTTCCTCCTCCTCGGAGTACGCCTCGAAATCCGTCGAAATAACGGACGATCTGCGTGCTTTCTTTTGCTTTTTGATCTTGTGCTGGGTCACAGAGTCGATCGACTCGTCAGAAACATTGAGACTCTTCAATTGGTAGATGATTCCGCTGTATTGATTGCCACCTTCTGCATCTGAATCGTCGTCAAGCTCGTTTTCCGAAGTGTAAATGACTCCTACGCCGTCTTCTCCCACCAAATCGGTCGCGTCAGTATCGACGTTTTTGCCAGTTTCGTCGTCATCTTCATTAGTCTCGCCATCGGTGTCGAAGTCCCCAAACCCAGATTCTTTGACAATGGGCTTTTCAACAATTCTGGTATGGGCAACGATGGTTTTTCCTTTACCAATCTTGACATTGAATCCAATCACTGCTCCTGGTTTCAACGTACACTTGGCTCCAATATGAACATTGTTGGCCAAGATACAATGGCTCATTTCGGTGCCGTCTTCAATCACAGTATTGTCCCAGATATATGAGTTGGTAATAGTGACGTTGTTTCCAATGGTACAGTTCTTGCCAATCACCGACTTTTCTATCTTGGACCCGTCTCCTACACAAGTATTGGAACCGATCGAAGTTCTGCTTCCAATCTTACACGATTGCGCCAAAATCACCTTATCTTCCTTGTAGATGTGATTAAACTCATATGTATACGAGTTGTTCTCTAGTAAGTTCGAATCTGGCACCAATGGGTAGCACCACCGCGCCAAAATGTCCTGCGAAATCGCCTCGTACGTGGCAAAACTCTCGACTCTCGCGGCGTACTCGGAGCTGTTGCCACTGATATACGCATAAATGGTCTTTTTCAACAAATCTGACGTCAATACTCCCTTGACAAAGTCTCTTCTCAAGTACTGGTAGTCAAAGTTCTCTTGGAAAATCTGCGGCACGTGAGGCGAGCAGATATCCACGCAGCAGTCAATGAGGTCGTTGCGGATCTCAAACTCGTCTTCGATGTCCTCCAAGAGTTCTGGGTCGATATTGATGCTAGACTTCTCTCCATCGATAGGTGGAATCTCTGAGTAGTATAAACACCTGTCAGTTTTTTTGTCGATAATGAACGTGCCCGGATCCACTTGAGATCTGGCCTTATGTAACGCCGATGCTTGCGTCAACACCATGGTGACAATATGGTCTTTATCTTGCTGTTTTTTGTACTTGTGGAAGTTCATGGCCTTGGAATAGTCTATGTTGGTGACGACGTCTCCGGAAACCAACAAAAAGTCTCCACTAATCAACCCTCTGTTGTCGATATCTCTCATGGCATCACCCACCGATCTGGACTCCAACGACATCACGGTGGTGATTTTGAATGGAGAGTTGGAGGTAACCCACTTAGAAGCCTCGATATACTGCTGGATCTGGTCTGCCATTGACGAACAAATCAAATAAACCTCGTTGACTCCGGCCTTGGCCAAAAACTCCAACGTATATTCGATCAACGGCACATTGGCCAAAGGCAACAAACACCGCGGTTTGGTTGCAGTCAACGGCATGAACCGCGTCTCAAACGAGTCGGTCAACACAATGGCCTGGAACCGTTCATCCTGCACAATCTCCTTCTGCTTCTTGTTCTTTGGTGGCATCTTCTTGGCTAGTTTAATATTACAAAAAAATTTATGACTTGAAGGACGAGTCATGTGACGAAAAACAGAGACTACCAAAGCGCACTACACTATAAACACCAACAAGTCTAAGCTACACATTTAATAAGTAGTCTAAGTAGTTAGTCTAAGTAGTTAGTTTAAGTAGTCTAAGTAGTTATTCTAAGTAGTCTAAGTCTAGTCTAAGTAGTCTAAGTAGTCTAAGGAGTCTAAGTAGTCTAAGTAGTCAGTTGCAGCCAATAGTGTCTCGCTATGTACATTTAATTCGACCTATTTTTTTCCGCTAATTCAGCGGCCTCCTCCTCTTTTTGCTGCAACACCTTCTTCCATTCAGGCACAGGAGGTGGCAAGGCCGCGTTCATTTGTCTCTCCTTCATGGCCAACAACATACTGCCCAACAACAACACAATGGTGATGGCCTGCGCGTACATTCTGGCCTGCACCGCCTTTTGCGCGGTGGTGAGCACTTTGTCGCGATTGACATACACCCACGATCCGTACATCGACCCTGCCCACGCACCAAAGATAATCTGGTACTTGTAGGTGTTTAGCGAAGAGAAGATCTGGTCACTGAGCGACATCTGGTTCCATTTTCTGTACTCCTCCAACACCTTGGCCTGGGTGTGGTGCGACTGGTGCATTTGTTTGTCAAACTCCCACGACCCTTGGTCCGCCCAGAACGCAGCCGCAGCGATCGTGGGCATGGTGATGATACATGTCTTGATACTGGTGTTGAACGAACGGAACTTCACAGGATGCTTGATTTTCAAGTACCCATACAACCCGGCCGACGCAATAGACCCGTACACGAGTCCCTTGATCCCTTCCGTGGTAATGTGTGCAATGTGTGCCTCTCTTTCCTCGTTATCTATGATCTTCATGGTGCCGATGAAAAAATCAGTTGATAATTTCGCTCGCACTTAAAGATCACTTAAAAGATTGCACTTAAAAGATCCGCACTACGAGATCCCAGGTGCACAAAACCATCCACCAGTAAATCCCACCAGTAAGGCGGCCAAGCACTGGGTTGGCCAAGTAATTCAATCTACATGTACACACAAGGGTATTCTAGCCTATATACATCTCTATGAATCTCTATAAATCTCTATAAATCTCTATACATCTCTATACTCTCCACCACCTCTATAGATTGGAGTGTTTGTTTTTCAGCGATAATGCGGCCCCCTTGAGCATTTTTGCTCTCTGTTTTGAGACTGCTATACAATATATAAAGAACCAAATAGAATGGTGCACCCTCAATATCAACCATTATCGACCATGGACCATTCGGATATGGACCACTCGATGCCGATGCCTGGCGATAGGTGTTCGATGAACGTAAGTGCTAGGATATTTGCTCTATGATTGTTGTACTAACTATAGATGTTGTTTACGTGGGACTGGAAAAACACCTGTGTGGTGTTCAAATGGTGGCACATCCGCTCGTTCTGGTCGTTTTTGATTTCGTTTTTGGCCATTATTTTCTTGACTGCGGGTTACGAATTGCTCAAGTCTGTCATCGACAAATGGGAGGTCAGCCAGGCTGCTACTTTGACGGGCGCAAGCACCAATTCGTCTGCAGTTACCATTAGGCAATTCAAACTAAAACACTCTATACTATACGGATTCCAAGTAGGCTACTCTTTTTTGTTGATGTTGGTGTTTATGACCTACAATGGCTGGTTGATGATTGCTGTGGCTATCGGAGCCGGTGTGGGCAACTACTTATGGGGAGGTATTGGAAGGGAGTCGAGAGCCCTTGCGTGCCATTAACCTCAAGTAGTGATATATACCTACAACGTTCATACAACAGTAACACGCTAGACTAGCGTGACAATAAATATCATTCTGTCAATCATGTATTTGCGATATTTTTACAAAATTTAAAAGAAATCCTAACAATCTGTCAGTTTTCATTAACCTACAATAATGCGTATGGAGGAGGCAAACGAGGGGGATCAAAAGAGATACTCACTTGGATAGAGTCTACAACGGACACCTACACTTATATTCTCTCTCCTTAAACTTGAAAGTATTTTTTAGTGTTTTAGATTTAGTGGATTTAGTTCTCAAATTATCTCACAAGGTGCTCCAGTGGCGCAGAGGTTAGCGCTTCGTGCTTATAGCCGTTTTACGACGATTTGGTTATACCATAAGTCACGGTCGTGTGAGGAACGCGACGGTCGTGGGTTCAAACCCCTCCTGGAGCATTTTGCTTTTTTTTTCCAACTCAAAAAGCCCAAATGTCACACCCGCCAGATCAATCACCACATGGACAAAACGATCATCAAGCCCAGTTGCATCTTTCTCTACGTACACACTATATCACCCGATCTCCTTTCACTCCATGAGTTGTTGTACTATTGATGGTGTCTCGTCTTGGGATATTATTTTCTATGCAGTCCGCGACTGAAAAATTCAATCTCATCTCAATCTCATCTCATTCAGTTGAAGTGACCTAATTATTCAGTGACAACATGGCAGAAAAGGTTAGATACTTTCTTGAACAGAGCGTTCCGGAACTCGAAGACCTCAAGAACAAAGGATTGTTTGACAAAAATGAAATCACCATGATCATGAGAAGAAGAACGGACTTTGAGCACCGGATCCAGGGCCGTGGATCCAAGCCTAGAGACTACTTGAAGTACTGTGAATTCGAAACCAACTTGGAAAAGTTGAGAATCAAAAGAAGAACCAGATACATCAAGGCTGGAGTCATCGACAGAAAACCCACCTTATCTGATTGGGCCGGCACAAGAAGAATCATGTTCATATTCGACAGAGCCACCAGAAGGTATCCGGGAGATTTGGAGTTGTGGGCACAGTACTTGAAGTTTGCCAAGTCAAATGGGGCTATCAAGGTCATCTACAAGGTGTACTCGCGTCTTTTGCAGTTGCAACCCAGAAATATCGACGCGTGGTTGTCTGCAGCCAAGTACGAGTTCGAGACCAATTCCAATGCCAAAGGAGCCAGGGTTCTTTTTCAAAAGGGATTGAGGTTGAACCCCGAAAGTTTGGAGTTGTGGTTGAGCTATGCCCAGTTTGAACTCAATTATATATCCAGGTTATTAGCAAGAAGAAAAGTGTTGGGATTAATTACTGAAAAACAGCAGCAAGAAGAATTGGATCACGAAGAGCTCCAGCTTAAAAAGGCTATCAACAGGTCGGGAGATGAAGAATTTAATGACGATAAAATCGAATTGCCAAACGGCGAAGAAATGAAGGCAGAATTGAGCCATTTGCCGGAAGTAGACATGAATATGTTGGGTAACCCAGACACCAATCCTGCATTGAAAGGTGACGTGGTGTTGACTATATTTGACTTGTGTGTTCCAGCCATATTGGCAACTATTCCTAAAGGTTCTACGGTGGTTTTAGAAGACGACAAGACATTTGAAATAGTGCACAAATACCTCAATTTGTTTGACAAGTTTGAGGATTTAAACAGAGATTATTTGTACAACCATGTATTGTCATATGTGCAAAGAAACTACGCCAATGACTTGAGAACTTACTTGATTGATATCAACTTGCCTATAAGAACATTGGACTCCAAGTCGCCCGAGTTCTCTGAATTGTTACAATTGTCAGTCAACAAGTTTATTGCGTATAAAAAGAAGATAAAGGGACAAGAAAGAGATACTTTGACCAACCTTTATGTCAATGAGTTGAGCAATAGGTTCTTGACTGGTGAGGATGAGAGAGTGGAGGAGTTGTTGAAGGTCATTATTAAAAAGTGTAGAACTATTTAACAAGCAAGACAAGCCAAGACAAGGCAAGACAAGCCAAGACAAGCCAAGACAAGCCAAAGGTAGTGCTATTTCTCTGTCTATTAGTAATTTAGAGGTGCTCAATACACTGGAATTAATGACGCATACTATAATGGTGATTAGCAGCACCTTCAATTGTAGTTGGTAGCCCTTTCGATAACTCGCTTATTTCCTTTGGAGTCGGCTTGATTATATTGGTTCTGATATATTTGGTTCTGATATATTTGTGGTGTCCAACCTTTGGGAGAAGAAAGTTATACAATGTTGTAATTCTTGCTCTGATGTTGATGAGAAATAGTAGATTTAGCGAGATACTTACTTAGTTAGTTAAGCTAATTATTTTCCTGTGTTTTTCTGGGTGGGTTAGTCCAATTTTCCAAACGCACTCTCGCCATCAATAGGCTTATATATGTTACCGTTTGCACCACGGGTCATCTTCTTGGTAAACAGATGATAAGTCAAAGCATACACTATGGAGCCCGCAACCAACGCTACAAGAACCAAGTAGAAGTAGAATAACGAATAACCAATTGGAATGAACTTGGTGGGAAACTTGTAGAAACCATCGTTGAACGGTAACGCACCCTTATTGTTGGTGTTGGAGTTGGAGCCTACGATGCTGTCGTACCATCTGACAGCCAAATTGAGGGTAAGGTAGTCGCCAATAACGATTCTGGTGGCATTGGTACCAGAGGAGAACGCTATGGCACTGATAAAGGTGTTTTCTTCCTTGTTACTGCTGTGGGGCTTGGTGATCAAGACGTTCACAGAGTGGTCGATATCCAAGTGTGAGTCGTGGATTTCACCTCGAAAATTGAAAGTCAATGGCACATATGCTCCACCTTTCTCCAAGTAGTTTGGCTCGCTGCTTAAGGGTAATCTGCAGCTGAAAGGAACATCTTCATGCATGTATAACTGGAATAAATGGTATAGCTCATCGGTGAAGCCAATGGTACAGTTGACATCTTCACTGACTCCGTACTTGAAATTTAGCGGTTTTCCTGTTTCTTTGCATACAGGGAACGACGTGTACACAATTCTGTCCTGATCGTCGAATTTGTGCTCTCCGTTGTCGATGTTTCTGGCAATACAGTCGATCAATACGGTCTGGCCGGGCTCGTAGGGGGTGATATCGTTGGGAATTTCTCCTTTTTTATTTAGCGGGTAGAACTGCTGCGCACTGACAAGTGACACAACACCTAGAATCGTAGATAATCTCATCCTCTTGGTGGTAGTGTTGTTTCACTAACACGTTTGGAGATCAGTGAAAGGTTCGGTCACGTGACCGTACCCCAACTCGCACTACACTAACTGCACTTGCACTACACTAACTGCACTACACTAACTTGCACTACACTAACTAGCACTAACCTGATACAAGAACTGCATCCATGACAATAATCATGGCTAGTACATCTTGGACATTATTACTGTAGAATAAATCCAGTTTCAACTGTATATACGGGACAAAGGAGTGATAAAGCGAGAATAAAACAGTGAAAAGTGCGAGTATGAATTTAGTGGAGTGTAAATTTAGTGGAGTATAAATCTAGTGGAGTCAAATTTAGTGGAGTATAAATTTAGTGAGAAAATAGGGAAAAGAGTTGTCTCACGTGCATATTCGACTTCCGACCTCCCAAGGTCAGACGATATGGGCTCAGAAGTTCCACACTTCGGGCCTCCAAATTCAAGCTTTAAAGGCATGGGTGTGTACATTAAGAGGAAAATATTCCACCAGCAAAGTATGGGTATTCCACCGTAGCTCCTTCCAGAGATAATGGAGGCCAAACAAGGCCCAAGGTCGGAAGTCAACTAGTCACGTGCAAACATCTCTACACTACGCTTCCTCGCTAGCACCGCCAGCGTCGCTCGCTATTTTTTTTATTTTCACCTCACTCATTTTACCATATTGGTGCCTAATATTTCAACAGTTATATGATTAATACATTAGTACATTGACTATATACTTAGTTTCTCTTGGCGAATCTTCTTGGACCTCTTTGGGAGGAGATAGAAACGGTTTGAACTGGGATCTTGAAACCCAAGGATTGGACCAAGTCGGCGGTTTCAGCGTCAACTTCTAATTGACCGTTGGTGTGAGACAAGTCTAAAGCAGAGACTTCTGGAACGTATTGATCTTTTCTTTCTCTTTCTTCTTCTTGCAACTTGAAGGAGATACCTCTGACTGGACCCTTTTGAATTCTCTTCATCAAGTGGGTGGTGTAACCAGCAATCTTATTTCTTAATCTCTTGGATTGGATGACGGCGATTTCGGAGGTCAATCTCTTGTTGGTTTCAAAGTCCAAAGTCAACTTTGGGTAGAAACGTTCAATCAAAACCTTGGAGGCTCTCTTAACAGTCTTAGTTCTAACACGACCCTAGATGGTTAGTATCAAGTCAAGAAGTCTTTGATGATAGAAATCTTGATAATTTAATTTTTTCACTCCAACAATCCAGTAATAAGTTTGACATGGTCACTATAGTATGGCATGATATGCACTATTCTGGTTCATTTTCATTCTCTTATATTCATTCTCTTCTAGCACTCATTATCTCAGTTCTTATTCATCACTATGGCTACATACCATTTTGTATAGTTATTAATGAAGAAGAAGTCTAGTAAATTCGTCTTTTTTCTGTAAAGGCACTTTTTGGTGAAAATTTTGAGTATCGCAGCGCATAGTGAGTGCGACTGACAGTAGAGGGCGAGGCACGTGAATGTTGTCTGCAGGTGAACGATGGGTGAGGTTTCTATCAGGTGACAGATGTGACTGCTTTTTTGTGGTGCGCGTGCACTGGCACGTGTGAGTTAATGTCGCCGACTACGCGACCCCAAACGTCGCCCAAACTGACCGACGAAAACAGCCTGCTCTACACACCAAACAAACAACCCACCAAACCACTCCAACCGTTGTTGGTGACCCCCGTATCGATCACAGCAGGACCCAGGAATTGAGCTGCTTTTCAAAATTCGATTGATTGTGTCGATTTATTGATTGATTCACCGAATCTTGGCCGCCCCCCCTCATTTTCTACGTGGTCTCACATTAAATATCCTCAATTTGTTGCAAAAAATATTATGGAAGCCAAAAGTAAACTATATCATTGCGATGTATGTTCCACTGATTGCACCAACAGAATAAGAATCCAGTGTGCTATATGTACAGACTATGACTTGTGTGTGCCCTGTTTCAGCTCTGGTTCTACCACCGGAGACCACAAGCCGTGGCACGATTATCATGTTATCGAGCAGAACACATACCCCATTTTCGATGCAGATTGGGGTGCAGATGAGGAGTTGTTGCTAATTCAAGGGTGCGAAACTTTTGGATTAGGTAATTGGCAGGATATCGCGGATCATATTGGAAACCGGTCCAAAGAAGAGGTTGCAAAACACTATTTCAAGGTATATTTGCAGTCACCTATATATCCATTGCCCAGTCTGGAACAAGAAAACAGCTTCCTGGACATCACTCCTCTAAAGTTTATGCAACAAAGAAAGGCTAGGTTGGAACGCCGTCGTAACATGCCGTTGCCGCCACCCAAATCCAAGCCCGTAGCATCTGTTCCGCTCTGTCACGAAATTCAAGGGTATATGCCCGGTAGATTGGAGTTTGATTACGAGGCGGAAAACGACGCGGAAATCCCCGTCAAGGATCTTATCTTTGATCCCGATGATCTGATGGGAGACATCGAGTTGAAGTTGACTATACTAGATATATACAGTAGTAGGTTGACTACGAGAGCAGAGCGTAAACGTATCATGATCAACAACAATCTCCTTGACTATAGAAAGAATATCAGTGCCGATAAAAGAAAACTGAAGGAGGAAAAGGATTTGTTGCGAAGAATCAACGCATTTATTCGGGTTCTTTCTCCGCAGGATTTCGCGTCTTTTACGCAGGAAATGTTGACCGAGCTAAAATGCAGAATCAGAATCCACCAGTTGCAAAACTGGAGGCGGCATGGAATAACCACCATCGAAGATGGGAACAAGTTTGAAAAGGATAAGTTGATTCGGGCTGCCCACTATCAGAGAATGGGCAACGATGGGCTCAGCGCCAGACACTCGTCCAATACTCCAAGCCACTCAGGAATGGGAGCCGGTCTCGCATCTGGTGGTATTGGAAGTGGGTTGTCTGGTGGAACCATATCAAATGGCCGCAAGGCGTATTCATCACCACAGCCTGAATACAAACCCAAGTTGGGCAATGCGCGCGCCCCGCTCGATATTCTGCATGCTGCGGATTTCGACTTGTTATCGAACGAAGAAAAACAGTTGTGCGCCACTCTTCGCATTCTTCCGAAACCGTATATTGCCATTAAAAACCAGTTGATGAAGGAAGCTGTTAAAAACAACGGTATATTAAAGAAAAAGGACGCGAGACAAGCATTGAAAATCGATGTCAACAAAGCGTCTAAGATCTACGAATTTTTCGTGCAAATGGGCTGGTGTTCTCAGGGATAAAACACTATCTAATCACAAATGTATTATATAAATTATAAACTTGTATATGTACACCTAAGCTTTGGCCTACACCCTGAGCCAAGTATTTCTAACTGGTGTGTATGAATGTGTTATCAATTGACTATTTGATTAATGGTTCATTTTCGTTTTTGTAACCATTAGTACAAATAGTCATTGTACTGAACCATAGAGAACTAGATGATTAGCTAAAGGATTTACTAAAGATTATCAATTGTAGTTTAGTGATCATCTATCACCTGTATGAGAGAGTCGTGAATTGGTGAGAATTAGAGGGCTTAATTAATTTGGTGGTGGAGAGTCAGTGAGAGTTAGTGAGAGTTAGAGAGAGGGGTATTAGGATTTTTAGCGAGGAGTAGTGTTACAGTAAGAGCATTGTAGAAGTGTTCGTGACATGAGTGAGCAAAATAACAGCACTCGTGTTTAGGTTCAATGCTAGGATGTTGTGCCTAGTAGAAAAAGGTAAATCTTCATTTGTACTTCTTTCGGTCTGCCTAACATTAGTCCTGTAGCGATTCGTTCTTTTTGGGTGCAAATCTACTTCCTCGTGGAAAAAAAGTACCGGTGGAGTTAGCGATAGTTAGTGCGTGAGAGAAATAGATAGTGTTAGTGAGAGACAGTGAAAAATTCGGGTGATAGTATAATACTGAGAGTTAGTTATGTCTAGTGGAGTAGTAGTGCTAGTGATTTTCTGTGTACTTCTGTGTACTTCTGTGTACTTCTGTGTACTTCTGTGCTCCTGTGCTCCTGTGCTCCTGTGCTCCTGTGACTCTGGGGTTGGTGATTCCTGTGTAGAGATAATGTTAGTAAATTCGTGAGGACGCACGTGACTATCAAAATCATGCCATTTAATTTCACTGACCAGTAGATATCACTAGCACTCTACACCATGCTCGATTACCTCAAGTTCAGTTCGGAGCCGTCAGGCAGGCATGATGGAAAACAGCACATTATCATTGTGGGAGCCGGGATCATCGGCGTTTGCACCGCGTACTACCTCGTCCACCACCCCAAGTACGACCATACCAAGTACCATATCACAATCATAGAGAGCAAAAGAGTTGCTGGAGGAGCTTCAGGAAAAGCCGGAGGGCTTCTTGCGCTCTGGGCGTTTCCTCAAGAAATCGTTCCGTTTTCTTTTAGGTTACATCAAGAGTTGTCTGATATGTATGATGGAGAGAACGAATGGGGCTACCGGAGATTGAATACTGTACTGTTAGAAGGAGATTTGAGTAACTTGACCGATGAGGAGGAAGACGAGGAGGAAGAGAAAGAGAATCAGACGAAAAGAACAGAAAAAGACCAAAATAATGGAGATGAATATGGGGAGGAATCGTTCAAACAGAAGAAAGATCACGACTCCGACTCTTCTTCTTCACTTTCTGATAAACCACCACGCAAAACGTCTCGGGCCACCAGAACTGGAAGCGCTAGTCTGATTCAAACAAGATCTGCCTCCAAAAACCAACCCAAACTTCCTCCTACGCTCAACTGGATCACCGAATCTCTTATCACCGAATGCTCCACTCTAGGAGGAACAGACACAACAGCACAAGTGCATCCATACAAGTTCACCACGTTCATATTGAAGAAAGCCGTGGAAAAAGCACAAGGTTCTATTGAACTAATCATCGGTAAAGTCAATGAAATCACTTTTTCCATGGAAACAGGCAAGGCTACGGGCGTGGCATACCAGCCTACGTCGGTCAAATCGTCTGTGGAGCTGCAGCACCAGCTGGTGAAATTGCCCGGCGACCAGATCGTGTTATCCGTTGGTCCCTGGACGTCGAAAATCTTGCCTGACTGTCCCATTTCTGGCTTGAGAGCCCATTCTATTACCGTAGCACCGTTTAAAGACCAAACCGTATCGCCATATGCCATCTTTACCGAGTTCAGAACAGGCCCTTCCTCGTTTATATCTCCTGAAATTTACGCCAGACACGATGAAGTATACGTCTGTGGAGAAGGAGATTCGGCAGTAGACGTTCCAGAAACTACTGACGACGTGGAAGTGGTAAAGTCCAAATGTGATGAGCTATTCAAACAGGTGGGCAAGTTGTCGCCCAACCTCAGAAAGGGCCATATTCTCAAGAAACAAGCATGTTATCTTCCTGTGCTAGACGTGCCGTCTTCTTCGGGCCCGCTTATTGGCGAAACCAACGTCGAGAGCTTATATTTGGCTTCAGGCCATTCGTGCTGGGGCATCAATAATGCTCCGGGAACGGGAAAGATTATGAGTGAGTTGCTACTTGAGGGTAAGGCCAAGTCGGCGAATATCTCCGGATTGGACCCGTCGTTTTACTTTGATGCCAGTGTGTTGGTTACTGATGATGAGGAAGACGAAGACGAAGTAGGAGAGGAGGAAGATAGTGAAGAAGATGACGAAGAGAATGACCAAAAGAGGGAAGAAAACAATTAGCCCTCTGGAAATCACTAACATCGATAAACTGATGTTATGATACAACGAATCTACTGCAAATAGATAGATAATACACAAGTATATCTACACAATTATTTCCACCAGCACTCATATACTAACTACCAATGCTCTCTCACCACAACCAGTTAGTATGTTGATACTGGTGGTGAGATATTGTAGTCGTAGCACCATAATTATGATTAAACATCCTAGCCAAGCAATTTATCAGTCTATGCTTATTTTCCAATATATTTCCACCGTTCTCTCGATTCGATACATCTTGTGAATTCTAGGCTGCCCTGAAGCATATTTCGCAGCCAAATAATTTTTGAAGTTAGAGTGCTGGATAGAGACCACTACAATAATAAACCAGGAGCTATTGATAAAACTGAACTGCTTGGATTTTCTGATTATTTTATCAATGTATAAACCACCCAAAAATTACTCTTCTATTTCTTTCAGTGGTAGGATTTCTCTCAATATAATATAATCAAATATCTATTCGAAGCAGATAATGTAAAAAAAGCATCTTTTAACTGAGCTAATTAATTGAAACGATTTTTCATAAATCTTGAAATCAATTCAATTTCTATCTAACCAGGGCTAGATATCCTCTTTCTTGAAGGTTTCTTTTTCTTGTACTTCTTTCTCTCAATCTCTCTTCTTTTCAATAATTGGTCCCTGACGGTTCTTCTTTTTATTTATAAGGCTTTTCTTGGCACCGTTTACAAATTTCAATGTCTTCATTGTGAATAACGTCACGATCATCACTACTATAGTAGAAACCATCTTTTCGTGCTTCTGCCATGAAGGGTTGTTGAAAAAGTGGATCTCGTCACGTTGACGGTTTCGTAAGTACCGCTGGTTAGTATGCTTGTTCTCGATCCAGTGTGGATCCACTTTATGAAAATTGTTGTTTCTTTCCACCTCGTTTTCTCTCGAAGGATCATTCACGATATCATTAAAAATCTCAAAGTCGTCGGGAAACAGTTTGTGGGCTGACTCCGGTAACGGGTGGATGGACGCAGGAACAGAACTGGTCATGATCAAGGTGTAATGTGGCGAGGGGAGTTTACGAATAATCTTACGAATCAAGTCATCGTGTTCTCTGATCGTGGCTATTCTTTCGTCTTTATCTTCAGGAAGAGGACTCAAGTTGATGCGGATGACTCTGGTTCTTGTATCTCTATATTCGCCCACCTCATTTTCGTCATCATGGTCTACGTTTATGGTCTCTGCTTGGCAGGTTCTTATGGTGTATCTCTCGAGAAAATCAAGATCAACCGAAGGCTCTACTTTGGGCAACCCCACCACTGTAGAAGCCAAAGCCAAGTACTTACGCACCAACGACCAATGTTCGTTGTTCTTGACGGTCATGTCTTCGTAGGTCAACCCTGGCTGGTCTATGATGATGTACTCATCGGAAGAACATGTGGTGATCAACTTCTTGAGCATATTGGTTACCGACGTGGTATTGTGAACGACGTAATTGGAGGGTGCTAGGCCTTTTTTGAGGCCTGGAACAACCTTGTGAGATGCCACTAGCACCGGAACCGCTTGAAGAGCTCTGGCTACTTCTATAAATGCCAATATTATCACTGCTAATCTCATGCTGTTAATTATGCTTCAACGCTTCTACGCTTCTACGCTTCTGGGCTTTTCGGCTTCGCAGTCGCATTTGTGGAGAGCTTTTGTCAGAACGCGAAAATGCAAATTGCCAAAAAACCAGAAGAGTTAACACCAAAGAGAAGAGATTATGAACGTAAATAAATAGATAGATGAAGTACTGATACATGACAAGTAACAGTTATCTGTATAATGGTGTTTACATCTTATATAAAAACCATGATGTTAGGTTTCATAATTTATTTAATCAAGTAGGGCATGATGTATTAGCTTGACTTTATCATCTTATATCTATGAACATTTATGAAAGTTATAATGTGCACTTTGGTAGATTATCATCATTCTTGTTAATTTTTATATCATGGATCATCATTTATTTTATGTGGTGCTCTCGCAGTAGTCGTTTATTTTGTTGCAAATAATCCCCACTCTAATGGGAACCTTCGAAAGAGCACCAACTAGGAAAAGATTCAGCAGAGAAATCGTATCAAATCACAAAAATCGTATCATATTACCATGTCTTTATGTAGTATAAGGTGATCGGATGTGATATCCATTAGAGTAGAGAATACAAGCTATTGCCATTACAATCTTGCAGCGATCATCGGTGGGTCTAAAGATAGTGCGACTAAAAAGTGCGACAAAAAGATGAGACAATGAAGTTCCTTTAAGACAGTGTGCCTTTCGTGAGTGCAAGATATGGAAAATAGAACTATACATGTACTAGCGAGTGTAGCAGTAGAACAATAAGAATTAGAGTAAGACCAATTACTGTGTAGATGTAATAAACTAAATATTAGATGCAATGTTCTGGGAACACAGAAGCTTTGTTCTTGTCGCACTGGTGTACGGCTCCACGGCTCTATAAAATAGCCAGTCTATCTTGAACACATTTAACAATTGAACATATTTAGAATTGAACAATTTAACATGTCAGCATTAGATCACGCACAGCTGTTTGTTGATTTCGTCAACAAGTCACCTACACCATACCACGCCGTCAAGAACCTTAGCCACGAGCTCGGTGTGGCCGGGTTTGAGGAGCTCGCCGAAAGAGACGACTGGAGTAACGTCAAGATCGGAGGCAAGTACTACGTCACCAGAAACGGGTCGTCTCTCATCGCGTTTAGTGTTGGGCAAAAGTTTCAAAACGGAAACGGGATCGCCATTGTGGGCGCCCATACCGATTCGCCATGTTTGAGAATCAAGCCCATTTCGAAAAAAACGTCCGAGGGGTTCATCCAGGTGGGTGTAGAGCAGTATGGAGGGCTCATTGCGCACTCGTGGTTCGACCGAGACTTGTCCATTGCCGGCAGAGTCTACGTGCATCAAGGCGGGCGGTATGTGCCCAAGCTCATCAAGATCGACAAGCCCTTGTTGAGAATACCTACGTTAGCTATACACTTGAACAGAGAAGTCAATACCAAGTTTGAGTTCAACAAGGAAACCAAGCTTGTGCCAATTGCGGGCCAGACCGCGTTGGAAGAACCGAAAAAACACTCGTGTGCGGACGACCCGGATTTGAAGTTGTCGCCACAACAGTTCGAGTCGGTGCAGAACGTGATCCTGAGACACAACCAGTCGCTCATTGAGTTGATCGCCAACGAATTGGGGGTCAAGGTGCAAGACATCGAGGACTTCGAGTTGGTTTTGTACGACCACCAGAAAAGTACCATTGGAGGCTTGAACGACGAGTTTATTTTCTCTCCCAGATTGGACAACTTGACGTCGTGTTTCACTGCCGCGTCAGCATTGATCGAGGCGTCCAAAGACTTGGCCGGCCAGCGCGGGATCCTGTTGATCTCGCTATTTGACCACGAGGAAATCGGCTCTGTGTCAGCGCAGGGCGCGGACTCCACGTTCTTGCCCGATGTTCTCGCGCGCATCACTAAAATCAACTTCAGTGGGGCCGCGGGTGACTACTTCTACCAGACCATGGCCAAGTCGTTCTTGCTCTCTTCCGACATGGCCCACGGAGTGCATCCTAACTACAGTGAGGTGTACGAGGGCCAGAACAGACCGCAGCTCAACTTGGGTCCTGTGATCAAAATCAACGCCAACCAGCGTTATGCCACCAACTCGCCTGGGATAGTGCTCATCAAAAAGGCCGCGAACGCCGCAAAAGTCCCGTTACAATTATTTGTGGTGAGAAACGACTCGCCGTGCGGGTCCACCATCGGCCCAATTTTGGCTGCAAAACTCGGTATCAGAACCTTGGACTTGGGAAACCCTCAATTGTCCATGCATTCTATTAGAGAAACAGGTGGTACATTCGATGTACTCAGGTTGACACAACTTTTCAAGTCGTTCTACCAACACTACGTCGACTTGGAAGAAGTCATTTTATGTGACAATGTCAAGATATAGGCTTTATATTTTCGCTCGAGCGTCCAATTATGTTGCCTGCGGGATGGTACGAACAAATAATATATGTACCCCAGACAGAGTTGCAGTATTTCTGAGCACACCCCAAAGATGTAGACGAGTTCCACACCATGGCTGTGAAATGATTGTAGACAGATTCCGTTCCGTAATGGTAGTCTTGGCCTTCGTCGTACCAAGCTTTGAGTGCACCGCTGGGGGTGTACCCAATGGCAAGGTTCTCGCCGTAGGGACCGTGCGAGTGCACAAGTATTCCCGAGCAGTTGTAGGCGGCCGCGTAGTTCGTAGCGTACGCCTCTAGCGAGGTGTTCCACGCGAGCGGTTGTGAGCCGTGCATAGACCGATAGTGGTTGTGAAGCGACACCATCAAGGTGGGGAAATTGGTTCCAGCCCAGTGGCCACGCCAGTGGCCACCGTACTGTGCGCGCCGTCTGAGGTGCGCATTCCGACGTACACCTTGACTAATTCCACCTCGGTGACAGTGGCTGCAAAAGCCAACACGAGAAGGTAAAAACACACCACAAACATACAATATAACTTACACCCCATTGAACCTATACAATATACAATATAATTACAATATAATTACAATATAACTTATATACACATTGACTACAGTTATATATGTAAGAATCTGTAAGAATCTACGATTAGTATATGCCTCGAAAGTGTTTTGAAACCCGACTAGCCAACGGCCAGGCCTGCGTCGCATTTGCCGCATAACAAAAAGGGTCACGTGCGAACATGCCATCGCCCTACGGCTTCGGAGCGGGCCCTCTCATCTCGCAGCCACAGTTTGAGTCGCCGTCGGGGCCGACCACTGGTCTCCACTTGGCATTGACGTAGTCTCATTACATCTGTAATAGCAAAGAGATACAATATCAACTACATACGGTGCAATTACACCTGTCGGCCCCATTAGCCCTTTCTTTAATTAGCTTAGGCATTTTTACTGTGGATCTTCTTTGCGCCGCGTGAAAGCTTTTTTGGCATAATAATCTCTGCAAAAGAAATACCATTACAAATATTTGCAACCTATATAAAAAGTATCCAATATCACTTTGTTGTGATCTCTACGTCGTTATAGACTTCGTTTGCATATTATTCAACTAGTATGTCCAGTATAATAACTCTGGAAAGTGCCGAGCCGCACATAACTCATACCAGCAAAGGCAAGGACTCTCATGATTTGGAGAGGTCCATCGACGGCGAATCTTCCACCAAGGAAGGGCAGATGGAAGACCTCAAGAGAGCATTAAGTGCTCGTCAGATCAATATGATCACTATTGCCGGTGTCATTGGTACCGGTTTGTATTTGGGTACCGGTAAGGCCCTTGCCAAAGGAGGCCCTTTATCTTTATTGCTAGGCTACATCATCATCGGGATATTGGTTTTTTTCACCATGCTTAGTTTGGGGGAGATGTCGGTGCAGTACCCGGTTTCGGGATCGTTTACCACGTATGCACGCCGGTTCGGGAGCGAATCTTTGGGGTTCGCCATTTTGGTCAACTACTGGTTCAACGACGCATGCTCGGTGGCCAGTGACTTGACTGCGCTTCAATTGGTGATGAAATACTGGACCGATTTCCCATTCTACGTGATATCGTTGATTTTCTGGTTCTTTTTGCTCTTTTTGAACATCATAGACGTCAGATTATATGGCGAGGCCGAGTACTGGCTAGCCCTGTTGAAGGTGATCTCCATCATCATGTTCTTCATCATTAGTATTATTTGTAATGCCGGTAAAAATCCCGACCACGAATACTATGGGTTCAAGTGGTGGAGCTACGGAGAAGCCCCTATAGTACACGGGTTCCGAGGATTCGCCAATGTGTTTGTTACGGCTGCTTTTGCTTATGGTGGTACGGAATCCATTACTTTGACAGCTGCAGAAACAAAAAGACCAACCATAGTTATCAAGCAAACCATCAAGAACGTTTTCTGGAGAATCATGATCTTCTATATCTTCACCGCCTTTTTTATTGGTATGAATGTCCGTTACGACTATCCTAACTTGTCTACCGGAGAAGTCACTACATCTCCATTTACCATTGTGTTCCAGATGGTGGGTGCAAAAGGGGCGGGAAGTTTCATGAACGCAGTCATCTTGACTTCGGTCATTTCCGCCGGCAACCACGCTCTTTTTGCAGGCTCCAGACTTGCATACAATTTGGGACTTCAAGGCTATTTCCCCAAGTTTTTCACCAAAGTCAACCGGTTCAAAATCCCTTGGGTCGGTGTTCTTTTCACTTGGCTCTGTGGAGGCTTGTGTTTCGGGTCTTCTTTCATTGGCGCTGGCACTTTATGGTCTTGGTTGCAGAGCATTGTAGGACTTTCCAACTTGATATGTTGGTGGGTCATTGGTGTCACCAGTATTCGTTTCAGAAGAGGGTTGGCCCGCCAAGGCAGAACAGACGAATTGTTGTTCAAAAACTGGAGTTATCCTTATGGTCCATGGTTCGTAGTCATCTTCGGTGGCTTTGTTATCTTGGTACAAGGCTGGACATCCTTCTCGCCCTGGGACACTGCTTCTTTCTTTCAGAACTACCTTGAATTGGGGGTTTTTCCAGCATGCTTCCTTATTTGGTGGATCTATAGAAGAGGAAAGGATACGTTTGTTAAGTTTGAGGATATGGATTTCGATACCGACAGATATATTGAATCCGAGGAGGAAATAGAGGAAATCAAGTATCTTTCAAGCTTAACTGGTTGGGCCAGGTTCAAAAACATGGTAAAAACTAACCTCTCATAAAAAAAAACGGTTCATAGAGTGACTATTGTCACATTAATTTCTGCATGATACTTACGATAATGAACATAACGATTAAATAGACTACCAATGTAATATTATGTATCAATTAAGAACTGTATGAAATTAATTTACTCTCCTTTTTATTTATTGCATTAATTGGTATGAGAGTTGATGTTGGCTTTTTCGCAGCCATCAACATGTGAGATGCTCAAATTTTTTGATAAATAGTAAAAGCTAGACGAAACTTAAATAGCAGAATAGCTCTGGTAATTTTTTTTAGGTACTCCAAAAAATTTAAACAGGTTGTCTAAAGTTGACTTTACAAGCTTATTCATAATATTATATATTACAATTAGTTTTGTTAGAAATTCAAGTCAAACTCCACATCTGTCGATGCTAGAAAGCAATTTGGGCCGGCACCTTTTGAATCAAATTCTGCTTCAATTTTCAAGAACAAGTCCGAGATAGTTTAGTGGCTAGAATCCCCGCTTGTCGCGCGGGGGACCGGGGTTCAATTCCCCGTCTCGGAGCTCTCTAGCGCAAATGGTTTAGTGGTAAAATCCAACGTTGCCATCGTTGGGCCCCCGGTTCGATTCCGGGTTTGCGCATCTTTTTTAGTTAACCTACATGCATGATAGTTCTTATTATTGTCAGAAAATAGTCGCGAGAGTGATTAATTGAAGTTTAATTTTTAGCGCATGAATCAATTATAAGTTTACCCAAATTAGCGTGCGTATGGTTCTTCTGCCACATTTTCAACATTCATTCGTAAGTATCTAACTCTGGTACGGATGTAGGTTTAGGGTGATAAAATAGTTGCAAAAAGAAATGATTCCGCCCAGGATCGAACTGGGGACGTTCTGCGTGTTAAGCAGATGCCATAACCAACTAGACCACGGAACCTTTTCTTGAAGGAAAATGGGTTGGAAAATCATATATGTTGAACTATGACCAATAAGGGTTTTTGTAAAAGGCTTTTAACGGTATGTGCTACTAGTACATCTATAGTGGACTATATGTATAATGAGTTTAGTTTAAGTGCGAGTAATTACTAGGAACATTCTACAATTTATACGTAATTTGCAAAAAGTCTAAAAAAACCTACAGACTTGAGTTGGTGAAATTTCAACATACTTCAATAAATAATCAACTGAATAGGTGCAATACAAGTATAACCCTTGTTAAATCAACTTATACATGTCTACTTTGTAATATAACATTTATAGTATTTATATCTAGTTCAATTAATCTTATATTGTACATTGACTCTGTTTTCTATTCTTACATTCTGTGTTTAGTCAAAACACCACTTGCACCTCAAAATCCTCTTCCAACTCTGTATTGCCCACCGTATCACTTAGATCCATCACCTCGTCGTCAAAAATAAGCTTCACTTTGCTGAGCTCAATACTATTTGGATCTATTTTTTTGACCTCAAGGTAGTGGGTAATAAGCTTCAGTAGCTGTGTGTCAGGCGACACTTCCACCTCCACTCGCTTATTATCTTTACCTTTAAGACCTATTACAAAATATTCTGGTTTTTGGGCCACTTCTTCTTCTTCTACAGGCTCATCATCTTCTATAACTATCAAGCTCTCGTCATCTTCATGTTCCTCATTTTCGGGAGTTTTACTCTCATTTGGGGGGATTTTTTGGAACTCGGGGTAGATTGACAAGTACTGCGGAACATTATAAGTGGGGATTAGAATACAGGTGACATACGTTGGGGCCATTGACTCTACTTCGTTGGCTAGGATATCGAACGGCTGGGGAGGCGCTATTCGAAGGGTACTGGGCTTGAAAAACGGCTTGATTTCCATTTTTCCTTCGACCCATATCAACGCGGTCTCACTGGTATTGTACTGGTTCAAATCGTAAGGAGCCAAAGTTTCTGCGAATTGAGTGTGGAATTTTTCAATGATACTATCGAGGATTTTCCCAAACGATTTCGTTCCTTTCACACCAAAATCAACACTAGCGCTCACATCATACTCAAAAGGAACTGGTAGCTTTGTAATGACTTTTATAATGTACAATCTTTTCCTTTCATTTTCCTCTGAAAAACTGTACATATCGTCGTGCTCTTCGACGTCTCCTCCATTGATAAACGAAATATCCAAGTCTTGTTCGTCATCAGATATCTTGAGGTCTTCTATGGACGCTGAAGCGTCTCTTTGTTTAAACAGCTCTTCAATTTGTGACCTTAATGCTTCTTTATCGACAGGCGGAGGAGGCTCTATGCTGGTGTAGTGCGCAGATACAGGAGGCAGTGAGTCTTGGGATGGAGGAGGTACTGGATCTTTGGGACTATCAAAACTAGAAGTGAGTTCAGTAAGTGATGAGGTGGTACTGCTAAGGATAGGAATGGAAGAGGGTTTACTCTTCAGTTTCAGCTTCTTCTTACTCTTCTTGTCTGAAAAAGAACTGAGTGAAAAGAAGTCGTCTTCCAACATTTTTCTCTTTTTCTTGGTGGGGGTGGTTGATTTGGCTGGTGACGTGGTCACAGGCTCCTCTGGCTCCTTCGTAACCTTTGCATCTCCTATCACATCACTGGGTGTAGACACCATCTGTATACATCACTTGTCTATAATAGTTTGTTTGTGCCAAATGCAGGTGCGAAGATTACAAGTGCAGGATAAATAAACACACCTCCCTAGACACCAGTTGAGTTATTTGACATGAGCAAAGCACAACGAGACTTGACGTTTAAGCCTCGGTTCAAGTTCTACTATGGTCACGATAACAAATTCTACCATTTTGCCTTGAACTATAAAGATGCTTGGCAGAAAAGCATGTTTTATGTGGAGGAAGACCAGGTGATGCGAGAGGTGGAAAATGGGGGATTGAACTCGAGGGTGCTTCGGACCATAGATTGTGGTAGTCTAAAGGTTCCAGAGCCTCAATTGGAACACATTGATACTGCTAACATGCTTGAAAAGCTCAATATTAAGCTAGATCTCGATGTTGTTAGCGGAGCCAAGCTGGGGTCTTTGGGGCTTGAGTTTGGCAAACCAATTGCTCTAGATCAGGTGAAACTGGATAGAAAAGGGCTTCTTTTGAATGCTGGTGGCCATATAACGTCGATGAAATGGCTCCATACGCCGTTAACCAATACAGCAGCAACTCACCATTACCTTGCCGTTTCAGTTATTCACAACCCTGATGGCATTTCGGACAGCATAAGCCACCCAGAACTCAGTATATACCACAAGAAAACCAATTCTGATAACAAGATCAATTCGGCAATACAGTTATGGAAATATGAACTAAATCAGAATACTTTAACCCTAGAAAGAGTTTACTTGACCAATGATATTGGCTCTACGGCCAATTTGGACTGGGTTCCCGTTCATGTACTGGGCGGAGAGGTGCTAGGAGTGTTGGCAGGAACGTTTACCGATGGAAATTTCCACTTGTTGCTGGTCAACCACCAACATTCCCACGCACTGGTTGTAAGAAAGACTTCGGCCCAGTACAGTTTGGCTGGGTTTCTTGGTACAAACATCACCACATATGACTTTTTGGGCGACGACAAAGTCTTGGTAGGGCTGACAGACGGATCTGTGGCGGAGTTTCTTCTCCCATACTCAGTAGAAGAAGACGATGATGTTTCTATACCGTCTTACATTTCTCGGGTTGGCGAAAGTCCGGTCAGTGTGGTTTCGGTAGCACAAGCAGATGACGACTATACCATCTATATCAACACTACAGGCACAACATGTATGGCGTATTCGTACCGTAACTTTGTACAAGGAAGATTGATTCCCCAGCTCCGTACTTCCATCAAACCTTCGCCAAACCATACCCTCAAAACCTTTGTTTCGGTACAAAACCTAGACACCCTTACGTACAGTACGTTTCGTAATGGCCATGATACAAACTTGCTTATGAAAGACGAGTTTACCATCACAGCTAGCAAACTGTCGGAGATTATAGGGCATCCGCTTAATATTTCGGGCAATGCAGGCGGCGATATTGTGATTATAAACTATCCCCGCAAGCTTCTCAATGGCTCTAAAGTGACCAGCAAGCTGTTGACGCCGCTCAAGCTCTGGAAACTCAGTGTGGTTGAGAATTCTCTTACGTTGTCTGCCGATTACGAACTTGTATCTACAGAAGTGACTCCTCAGCAGCAGGTTACTCCGCCCGAAGTAGTTATTTCGTCCTTGGCGTGGAATGAGAATGTAGTTGGAAGTTCCATATATACTGCTGGGACAATCAGTGGCCTATTGATATTAGAGAGACTAGACACAACTAACTAGATAGCTACACATACTCTCCATACTAATTCATATTAATTAATCTCACTAGCTCCAACTCTTTTAAAAACTATTATGAATGAGAGTGAAAAAGTGGAGGAGAGAGTAGTGGGTGTGAGATGGCGAGAATGACGTGGGACGGTGTGAGATGATTGAATGAGTGATGTTCCATATGAGTGCCAGGATAAATACTAAAATCTGCCAGTGCCTCACGCTAAAATGGTAATCACATTTTAATCGAATTAACCTTGTAGGATCGGATAATGCACCGGTACTATTTGTGTTTGCGGACTTGTTAAACAGTAGAAAATCAATTAGAATAGAGTGTATGATACATAGCCTTTGGCATGATTTCCTTTGGCATGATTTCCTTTTGTTCATAATGGAACAGAAGGGCTTAGTATTTAAAAAATAATACAGATCGAAGTGACTTCAAAGGCTTAGTATTCGGCTTGATCTGCCTTTTGGCTGCGAAAAATTCTTTATCGGATTCCTTCTCCATGTGGTCATTCCACCAAATTCTCAACTCATACTGCACCAGTTTTTCATATACTTTGGTTGCGGCCACATCTAGCAGAAAGCACCGTTCCCCGTCCGATCAACTGTAGTTAAGCTGCTAAGAGCGAGACCGAGTAGTGTAGTGGGAGACCATACGCGAAATTCTCGTGCTGCAATTTTTTTGCGCACCAGAAATTTGATCTTAACATTTGCAGCCATTTTGCTACTCCAACTACATTACTTTTAGTTATATTGTTCTACTTCATACACTTGAATGTTTAATTTTTAATTTCTCTGATATTGCTTAAGGTTTTTGTTGTTAATTTATCTTGAGAGTACTCCGGATATTGAGAAAGTAATGGAGAAAGTAATGGAATCGGGGTTGCAAAAGCTTTAGACATGTAAGTATAGCCACCCAAATGCGCGGTTGCCCCAAAAGAGTAACTCTTCAATGCACCACAGACATATTATTTAATGCGGCTGTCATGTTAATCTTTGCATAGGACGCCAAAGGTCACCTTTGATTGGGCCTTGGGCGCCGCTCACTCCGCGGAAACAGAGTGAAGCAGAGCATTGGCTTACCAAAGAAAACCGTTGTCATTAAAATCTATGTAGTTTTATTGTGCACTGCGATTACCATTGCAAATGCACAAATGCTGAGTTAAATTCACTCAATGGATGTCATGCGTGCTTATTCATTAAATCATTTTTCTACCCAATGAGTTTCTGACTATCTATCTTGGATCTGACTGGACTTCATTAAAAAATCCACTTTCTTTAATTGAAATGAACATCTACACAGATAATTTGTTCTTATTTGGTTATTATTTTAATACTTTGGAATGGTTTCGTCGATCTCGTCGCTCCACTTGTTTATACCGCCTATTATATCCTTTGCATGCTTGAACCCAAACTCCTCCACCATCCTCTTTGTGGCCAACTGCGAATCATTGCCGTAACGACAAATGACCGAAATCGGGGTTTCTTTGTCAAAGTGTTGCGGCAAGAACTCGTCTATATTGTCACACTTCTTGAACTGCTCCCAAGGTACATTGATGGAATTTGGAAGCTTGGTGATCTGAAACTGTTCCTTCGGCCGCACATCTACAAGCACTGTAGGCGAAGATTTGTACTGGTGGACCGAGATTCTGTAGCTGGAGTCCAAGTTATTGGGGCTGACCGATCCGCAGAAGGCCGCATAGTCGATCTGGCCCGACTCCACCATCTCTCTAGTGATCAGGGCCACCGAACTGCATGCAGCACAGTCATTTTTACGGTTTCTCATCTTGAACATCCGGAGCTGCTGGTGGGGATACCCCGAGTACATAGATAAAAACGGTTTGAACGTTTCGTTGGTGTAGTAAGTTAACACTTTTATGGTTTCTACAGCCATGGTGACCCCCAAGAGCCCGATCACAGGCCCAATAACGCCTCCATCGGAGCACGACGTCACACTATCAGGCGAAGGAGGCTTGGGATAAAAACACCGGTAGCATGGCCCAACATTGTTGAAGTTTAGCACCGAAAGCTGGCCTTCAGTTTTAAGCCCCGACCCACTCACAATCGTTTTTCCGCACATCACAGAAACGTCGTTGATGAGGTACCGTGTAGCAGGGGTATCTGTACAGTCTAGCACCACATCGTAGCCTTCTACAATACCAAAAGCGTTGGAGTTATCTAGGCGAACTCCATACGTATGTATATCCACATGAGGGTTGAGTTTGTTGAGGTATCTCTTGGCCGATTCACACTTGAGCATGCCCACTGTTTCGGTGGTGTGGAGCACCTGGCGGTGTAGGTTGCTTGTATCGACTATATCGTCGTCAATTATGCCTATTCTGCCTATCCCTGCAGCAGCCAAGTACATGAGCGCAGGGCACCCCAAGCCACCGGCGCCCACCACCAAGATACTGGAATTTTTCAACTTGATCTGCGATGGAAGCGACCCAAATTCCGCCACGATCATCTGCCTGCCATACCGCTTGTATTCGTCTAGGGAAAAATGGGAGTCGATCTTGGGGAACTGGGGCTGTGGCACCAGTCTGAGCCGCTCATTTTCCTCTTCTAGCTCTGCTATTCTAGCCAATAATTTATCAGTATCCATTAAGATAAGTGCAGATGAAAATGAGAAAAAAAAAATTAAAGAGTCGAATTAAAGAGACTGTCTGAGTTGATTCCAGACAGATATGCTTGCTAAGACATGAACAAGTGTAGACTCAGGAAGAGCTTTGGATTGTAGAATACAAATGAGGATATAGACAATGCAAGTCCATCAATTGCAGCTTAGCAAACTCAAACATTGAACAACGATATGGTTTACAGAGGAAGGTATTAGTACAACAAATTACAATAGAATTACAATAGAATTACAATGGATTCACAAGTAGTCACAATTGAATCACGACTATATTCGTTATTCTCTATGATTTCTACCAAAAGAAATGAAATAAATTACCATTCAAGTTGAGATTAGTTCAATGAATATCCTTATGGTGAATGCATGACTGCTCCAGTCGAGTCCAGAACACAACGTATATTCAGTCAATTGGAGAGGTTGATTGTAGAAAGGGATACTAAATAAGTAGAATGTCGTTACGACTATGATAGTAGATCTGATTATTCGTCTTTGACTTTTATTATGACTAGAGTAAACCTACTTAATCGTTATACAATCTTTTGCTTGACAAAGAAACTCTTCAAGTGCTTCAACTGGTAGAAACAGGTTCCCACCAAAACCACCAACTGGATAAGAGTCCATTTGACCACTCTGGAGTTGGTGCTTTCAGACTGGTTTCTGAACACAGCTTCTCTTTCTCTCATGGTTTCTTGTTCCTGGTGTATTTCCCTCAACTTCTTGTTCAAGCCATGGATCTGCGACGTCAAAGCATCAACACGCTTGGTGGACTTGGAATCGGCGTAGTCGTGGGCAGAACCAATGGCGACATCGAAAAAGATTCGGTGGGACTTGCCTGTGGTTCCGTCAAGGTAAACTGGGGTCAAGCAAAACTTGTGTTCTCCCGAAGCTATGGAAGTAAAGGTGAACTTACCAGTTGGAGAAGATTTCTGCGACACAACACGGTCGTCGTTGTCAAAGGTTTCCTGGGGGTTAGTATATGGTATCTCTAAAATCAAAGTGTTTTGTTTTTACGTACGTCAACGGTGATTTGAACTCTCAAGTCTGGGTTTTTATGGTACTCTCCATTGTGGCCCTTTTCGTATGCATCGATGTTGCCGACCACCAAGGTGGATTCGCTCAAACCTTCGAAAAAACAACGGGTTTCTCCGGTGTTTAAGTAGAAGTGCAAGGCATTGGAAAGACCTGCGAGCAAAAACACCAAGGTTACTAGTTTATTGAACGAGTTACTCAACATGTTGTGATTTACTTGAACAACATAAATTATCATCAAATTTCAACGCGTGTCTTTTTCGACAAGGTAGTGCGGGGACAAAGCAGGCGCGAGACCGCGAGAAAACACTGAGAAAACACTGAGAAAACACTGAGAAAACACCGCGAGAAAACACTGAGAAAACACTGAGAAAACACCGCGAGAAAACACCGCGAGAAAACACCGCGAGAAAACACTGCGATTAGAGAGACGCGGTGAGAAATACACGACTGCTCGCGAGACACGCGGTGGGGATTCGAGCTAATGCTCGCGCATTGCTCGCGCATTGCTCGCGCACTGCTCGCTAGCTCTGACACTACAAAGACCGCTTTACATACTTTCGTTGCTCCCGAGATATTCATAGTCTTGTATTTAGTTGATACTAGTTTATTAACTTCATTCGAAAATCATTTGATACTCTATAGATGTATTATCTGAATGTTTTACTTTGTATAATGCTTGGTTATTCGGGCTATTAGTGTCAGTCACTGTTAGTTCGTGGGAACGACATAGTGTTAGTTCGTGGGAACGACATAGTGCTAATTTGGTGGGAACGACGTAGTGTTAGTTCGTGTGGTGTTCGTTACTTTGCCTTTCTCTTGTTAATAATCTTTTTCTTGACGTGCTTCTTCATTTTCGTCTTCCTCTTTTCCAGCTTTTCAAGTTTCGCAGCCTCTTTTCGGGCCTTCTTTTCATCCTTATCTTCATACTTTTTACCTTTGAGTATAGTTTCACTAGGCTTCCATTCAGGCGAATTCTCTTGGTCTTCCTCTTCTGTTTCTTCCTCCGAGTCGGTCTCGTCTTCCGTCTCATCTTCACCACTTTCTTCTCCTACCAACTCCTTCAACACATCCACCCCCCCTTCTGCAAACTTGTCAAAGTCTCTCTCTTCCAAATGGTTCAAGGACCGCACCAAATGTAACGACCTAAATATCTCATCCTCCACCTCATCGTCATTATCGGTCTTTAAAGGCAACGTTTCCAAATACTGGCCCAAGTCTTGGTCACTATTTGAACTCAATCCCAACGCTTGGGCTTCTTCGGTAATATACTTGAAGATAAGCCTTTCGGGATAAACGTTAATTTTCTTACGAGAAAAGAAATCATTGACGTTCTTGATATCCATACGCAAGAAATCAAGTGCCATAGGATGGTCCGGTTCTACCGATTGTGACACATCGATAATATAAAGCTTGTCTTTGTGCACAATCGAGTTGTACTCACTCAAATCGGCATGCACAAGCCGACACTCTTGGTACATTCTACGCATATAATAAAGCATTTGGTGGTAGTAGTGCACGATTTCCTCGGTGTCGTTAAAAGGATGGTCGCGGAGTTTGGGCGACGGCTGGCCCTTTCCTTTGGTCAAATACTCCATCACCAACACATGCGACCGAAGCTCTACGGGCTCAGGACACGGAATGCCGTGCTGATGCAACCGTTTCAAGTTACGAAACTCTTTTTCTGCCCACACCTTGACCATTTTGCGCGGGTTGCTTTGTCCCTTTGTGTTTCTAAAACGGTACTCTCCATCCACATACCGCTCCCTGTCTTTGAACACCAAAATCGACGTCTTGTATATTTTGACCGCATATTCTCGGTCGCTCACTTCTGTATCCTCATGGTCTCCGTGATACACATTTGCCTCTTTTCCTGTACTGATGCACCCGTTAATTCTCGAAAGTATCCCTTTATTGATAATTTTGGCCAAAAAGCCCATCGTCCGGGGATCCAACACTTGCTCTACCGTGGCTCTATTAGCACGATCCTTGGTGGTTTTTGGGCCTTTTTTGATACTATCGGTATTGATTTTATGAGCATACTTGGTCACGATATCCTCTTTTTCAACAATAGTTTTGGGTAAACTTGGTGGATGTACTTGCTCATCGCAGACATCGGAATCGGAGTCTGACAACTCGGAAGAGCTCATTATTAGTATCCTGAGGTAAAACTATTCAGCTAATATACTTTTAACTGGATGACTTAGATCTTTTCTAGGTCTTTTCTTTTCTAGTTCTTTTCTAGGTCTTTTCTTTTCTAGGTCTTTTCTAGTTTTCTAAGTCTTTTCTCGTTCTTTTCTAATTCTTTTCTAATTCTACCCTGGTGGATTTTATTTTTCCAATGAGAATCCATCTCACTTAAACAACACCATGTCTATCAAGAACCTTTTCGGTGGAATACTCCCTCAGGTATGTAGAGACGGTCTATAGAGACGGTCTATTAGAGATATCAGACATCTAGTTTATGGTTACTAACTTTTAGAGATTCTTGGGGGTGATTCCGTTATATATAGGGGTGGAGATTGTGTTGGGAATCTCGGTGTTGAACAAGGCAGGAGGTGTTTATGGAGTGGTGTCGTTATTGACAGGCCACCCTATCAATTTCTGGCAATGGCTCTACAACGTTTTGGCCATTTCCACGTTGCCCTTCTACATCCAAGCGTTGATCCATATCAAGAGTGAGCATAAAAACGTCCGCAAGTTCTCGATGGCCACTTTGATTTACACAGCAGATACGTTGGTGGGGCTTTTCTACACGCTTTACTTCATTCATTTCTGGTTCAGTAGAGAAGAAGATGTGTCTGAATCGCATGTTCGTGCCGTGAAGGACCCCCAGGAACTTGATTTATCGGGCCAGTCAGCATCGCAAGCCCGCGAAATGTTTCTTACTTTTGCCGGAACTATATTGACTACAGTAATAAGATTGTACTTTAACTTGGTGATGTTGTCGTTTACCAAAGCACTTATTAAACAGGCCAATGATGAACAAAGGTATAACGACAATCTCAACAGACACGACGAGGAAGTCGAATTGGCCAAGGCCACAGGTCCGCTTGCCAATGTCAGAAGAGCCATTTTTCAGTGGGAAATAAAAGCCAAGGAGATTGTGGGCAGTTATCTCTAACGAGTAGTATATAATAGATATAACAAGTCTATCAGTAGTATAATAAATCTACTACCGTATACAAGTCGAGTAGTATATAATAGGTATAACAAATCTACTACCGTATACAAGTCTATCACTAGAAGATAAAGGACCCATGCTTGTCCTGCTTGTCCTATGATACTTTCAAGTACCAGAGTAGTCACTTGCAATGGCACTGCAAATCACCTCCTGATGTGTGAACATGACAAGAGGCGTGATCTATGTGACATTCAGACTCTATGTTATTTTCTCTCTCTTTCATTCATCACTTCTTCGCACTGGCTTCTACTGCACTACCGTTCTAACCTACGCTCTCATCTTTCGCCAGCAATCTCTTTTTTCGCCCCACAAGTCTCGCTATTATGTCTAGTAATCTATTATTGTCTAGTAATTATTGTCTACTCATTTCACTTGCCATTAGTTTTGATTGATAGTATGGGGCAGAACTCTAGCACACAAGAGACCACTGCACACTTTACCAAGAAGAAGTTGATCCAGTTGTTCAGAACACGATGCATGCTTCTTTTACGTGACACCGAAATCAAGTCGCTCACCCAAAAGCTTAACATCACCGACTTGCACCAAACCGTGTTGACCCCCACCGATTTGGGCCAGCTCCTAGGATTGTCTCTGAATGACCAGGAACTACATAATGCTGTAAAGGTATTGTACGGTTCGTTCAAGGTTTTGGGATGCTATCCGTTTCTTCAAGACTACCCATCCAAGCCGTCTGAACTTACCTTGGACGACTTGATCCTTGCTAGTATAATACACACCGGACGCTACAAAACGCTTTTGGGAACCGACTACGACTACATCAAGCTCATATTCGTATCTTTAGCATTGACTGATAGAAGTGAAGAAACAACCAAGGAAGCAAAGCTGGAGTTGGACGATGATGAGATTTCGGTGAGTTTAAAAATGCCTTTGGGAGAGCAAGATCTGCCTGAATACGTGGCCAGAAATGTCAATTGGAACTCGTTGGAAATAGTCAAGAATTTTGACCACGTCGATGTAACGGGTTTAAGTATACCCGCCGAATCGCTTTCTCTAATAATTAACTTGTTTCTTATACTTGATTCAGTCCAAAAAGACTCACACGAGAAAATGGCCAAGCATTTGCAAAGCAATTTGAAGCGGTGGGCCGAATTCGTGCCTTACACTTCAGCTTTTTTACGGTACTTGGACGTGAATATTGGAAGTACAGGTGCAGTAACGTATGAACTGTTTCTGCGGGTGTTTTCTACGTTTCCGCTTCTTTCGCGGTCGTTTCTGAGGTTGTTCAAAAATGGTCTTTTATCAAACCACCCCCAAGAAATACCTGGAAAATCCAGTCCCGGAGACAACGACTCGTTCGAAAGGTCTAGATTAGTCAATGAAAGCACAATTAGTCTCATCTCCGCTGTATTAATCTCAATCAAATCAGATATATCCGTTTCCAACCAAAACTTGGTAAAACTCTATTTAGGCTCCGAATCGGGTTTTTCCATACGCTCGTTGGAGCTGAAGATATTCAAGTGGCAGGCCCCAACCTTGTTTATTGTCAGCGGAAAACGGCTTCGTAACAAGACCATAACTACCAATAGACGGTACGAACAGTTTAATTCAGAGTATCCTAGGTACTACAGAAACCTGGAAAACAACAAGACCAATTGGCAGAAAGATAATGATACTATTACATATGCCGTGGTGGTGAACCAGCCGTGGAAAAACTCCAATAAGCACAATTTTGGCGATAGCAAAACCGTAATTGTGTCGGTGCTGCCGCGCTTGGACTACTATACCAGTGTCCATAGCATTGCCCGTCCGCTGATCTACTTCAACAACCAAGGACTCGGCCTTGGCTTTGGAAACGACCAGCCTGTAAATAAACAAGGGACCAAGCGGTACTTGCCTGGCGACGTTTCGCTTACCATCGAAGCCAACCTCGAGTTTGCCGTATTCAGACACTTGGTAGACCACAAGACGGGCGCAACATACTTTAACTCGTCGTCGCAGCCGCAGATCCACGACTTTGAAGACAGGTTCATGATTACTGATCTCGAAGTCTGGGGGATTGGCTCTACTAAAGAGTTGGACGAGCAGAGAAAGCAATGGGAATGGGAAGAAAAACAGGCGCAGGCTCGCCAGAGTGTGAACTTGAAGAACCTAGGTGAGGAAAGGGCGTTTTTGGAGATGGTTGGAATGGTCGGGAACCATAATTCCAGTGGTGGGTCTGTATAAGAAAATTTATATACTATTATATAGCTTATAATCTACTATACCATGTTTATTATACAATACGATAAATTATACCAATTATATAATGTTAGATATTCCCCAATTGTAGTGTTCGTAGTGTTCTATAGTGTACGTCTTTTGCGATGAGCGCGATGAGGTTAAAATTAAATAATTGTGATGAATTTTTCAACGCGAAATTCACAGTTAACCTTAGAAAGCAACGATGGGCAAAGATAAGAATAAGAAGGACAATACCAAGAAGGATGTCAGCAGTAAGGCAGTGACGGACGACCGGTTCAAGTCTGTGCATAGCGACCCGCGTTTTCGCATGCCCAATTTGAAGCAGTTCAAGGTCAAGGTCGATGAGCGTTTCAGCAAGAAGGTCTTGAAGAACTTGAACACCAGCGCTACGGGCAAGAAGGTGAAGATCGACCGTTATGGTAGAAAGCTCAAGGACAAAGACAATGATATAGAAAAGTACTATGAACTAGAGGACGAGGAGAAAGAGGAAGAAGAGGAAGAAGAGAGTGAAGAGGAGGAAGAGAGTGAAGAGAGCGATGAGGAAGAGGAAGAGCAGAAGAAGAATACCAAAACTTTAAAGCTTAAAGGAGAACCTGATTCTGATTCTGATTCTGATTCTAGTTCTGGTTCCGATTCTGACAAAACTTTGGTAAATACTGAAGTCGATCGAGCCAGAGGGGTTAATGTAGCAGAGTCTTCGGACGATTCAGATTCAGATTCAGATTCAGACTCAGACTCAGACTCAGATTCTATAAGTGCAGAAGAATCGGAACTTGAGCTTGAAGATACCAAACCGGAGGAAGGTGAACCCACCAGCTCGTTTGCAGTGGTTAATATGGACTGGGACAACCTCAAGGCGGTGGATCTTATGGCCACGTTTTCGTCATTTGTACCTTCGAATGGATACATAAAGTCAGTTGCAATTTACCCATCTGAATATGGTAAAGAACAGATGCAAAAAGAAGAGCTTGAAGGGCCACCCAAAGAGTTGTTCAAATCCAAAAAGAAGCAAGAGTCTGACGACTCTGAAGACGAGGAAATCGACATGAACAACCTCGAAAAAGTCACCAAGAAATTGTATGAAGAAGATAACGGAGAAGAGGATTATGACAGCAAGGCTTTGCGTCGGTACCAGCTCCAGAGATTAAGATACTATTATGGTGTAGTCAAGTGTGATTCCGTAGCCACCTCGAGAGCTATCTATGAAAACTGTGACGGAACCGAGTTCGAGTCTACTGCCAATATCTTTGACCTAAGATATGTTCCAGAAGATATGGAGTTTGACGAAAAGCCCCATGATTACTGTGACAAAATCACCTCCAATTATAAACCCAACTCCACCTTTGTCACCGACGCATTACAACACTCCAAAGTCAAGTTGACATGGGACGAAACTCCTAAAGAAAGATTGCAATTTGCCAGCAGGCAATTTTCCCAAAAGGAAATCGACGACATGGATTTCAAGGCATATTTGGCATCGGATAGTGAACATGAAGACGAAGAGAGTGAGGTGAAAAACAAGTACAAGAATTTATTAGGAGACAGATTTAAGGGTAAAGAAGCCAATGACGAAGAAGATGATGTTGATATGGAAATTACGTTCAACCCAGCATTGGAGACTGGTGAGTCGAAAGAAGAAACTAAAGAGCCTGAAGAGCAGGAATCGACAATAGCAGCATACAAGCGTAAGGAAAAGGAACGCCGTAAGCGTAGATTAGAGAAGTTGAAGGAACAGAAACAAGAAGAGAGTAAAGAAAAGGAAGCTGGCAAGTCCAAGTCCAAGGACAAGAAGCCTCCAATAGACGAAAAAGCCAATGCCGAGCTAGAATTGATTATGATGAACGAAAACGACGACGAAAACGAACCCCAGCATTTCAACATGAAGGATGTGATAAAGTCCGAGAAGCAGAAAGGAAGAAAGGGGAAGGGTAAAAAGTACGACAACGAAATGGTGCAAGACAAGTTTGAGGTTGATTTGAACGACGACAGATTCAAGGAGGTGTTTGAGAGCCACGACTATGCCATTGATCCTACCAACACCGAATTTAAAAAGACCTCCACCATGAAGAAGATCTTGGACGAGCGTTCGAAGAGAAAGAAGTATGATGGTAATAAACCATCCAAGAAGCAAAAAACCGACAACTCTAGCTCTAGTACCGACTACAAATCGATAGTTGACAAGTTGAAACGTAAAAATAGAAAATAGGTATTAAATAAAAGACAATATATACGTTTAAATGCATATCATTAGATCTTCTTCGATGCGAGCTCATGCAAGTTCAAGCATGTTGAGTCTACAAAAAAATTCAATGATGATAAACTTTCAAAAGCTTATCTCTCATTCTACAAATGGCAGGGGTCAAGGCGATGATATCACGATACGAAACCAATACTAACGTTCCGAAGAAGTGTGAGTATAAAGAGAAAAGTAGAGACTCAAAGAGAGACTCAAAGAGAGACTCAAAGAGAGACTTAAAGAGAGAGGGTACAAAATAGGTATTAAATAAAAGACAATATATACGTTTAAATGCATATCATTAGATCTTCTTCGATGCGAGCTCATGCAAGTTCAAGCATGTTGAGTCTACAAAAAAATTCAATGATGATAAACTTTCAAAAGCTTATCTCTCATTCTACAAATGGCAGGGGTCAAGGCGATGATATCACGATACGAAACCAATACTAACGTTCCGAAGAAGTGTGAGTATAAAGAGAAAAGTAGAGACTCAAAGAGAGACTCAAAGAGAGACTCAAAGAGAGACTTAAAGAGAGAGGGTACTCCGGACAAGACCGAGCCTATATGGAGTTTCGATAAGAAAAAGAACATCGAGAAAGAAGAAGAAACAGCTTTAAGTAAAACTCAAGAAGGTAATGAGGGGAACATAAACCCAGAGCCTTTGCAGGAGCTGAAAAGTAAACCTGCCGTTCCATGTAAAGGTGTCTCAAATATTCCAATAGAGCCAAGTTTGAAAGAGCAGGATGGTGTGGAAGCTGGTACTAAATCACGCAGTAAATCATCCGGTCCTGTAGAAGCTGCGGAGGAAGCTACAGAAGAAGCTACGGAGGAAGAAACTACACAAGAAAAGGCTGATTTGACGAGCCACAAAGATAATGCTTCTTTCAAGCCGGGTCTAGACCGGCCGAATGAGCTCATTTGCACTTCGATTTCTAAACAAACTTCAGTGGGAGAAAGTGCCAATAGAACACAAGAACCTACTACCGAAGAACTTATCAGGAAAGACCAGTTTCATAATTTAGAAGATATAAACCAACCCGCTCAAACTTCTTCCACATCATCGCTGTCCGATTTTGAGAGTCCCTCAACAATCGAGCGACTTGAAAGAATTTCCATAGCAACTCCCGAAACTCCAAAATCAAATAGCCCAAAGGTGTACAAGCATACTGGATTGTATGGCTCACCTAGCAACTTTCTGGTGAATTCAACGCCTTCTTTGCCCGGGTTGCTTCCTTCGATCGAGTTCAGAAATTTGGGTGCAAAAAAAAATGGCTGCGAAAAAAGTGCTGCAACTCCGCATGTACTAACAGACAAGCTTGTATGGAGAGGCATTGCAACACAGGGTACTGGTCAGACAAGACTAATCACGCGGATCGAGGATACAATTGAAGATACCGTACGACCCAAAAAGAACATGCGCAACATGTTGAGGCGATATGTGAGTGAAAAGTTGAAATTGAGTAAGAGCCAGCCCACCAAGTTTATCGATAAGAATCCCTTGTCACTTACCAGATCTGTGCCCTTAGATGGAACTACATTGATGTCTCTGCCTGAAATTACATATTACACCAATTCCACTGTTTTTAGCGGTGACTATAAAAGAGCCTTGGAAAGTTCAGCGAGGTTCACCTGGGTGGTCAACTCGACCAATTCCTCTGGTCTTTCTTCTCTCACGCAACACAACCTCTTTCTGCCGCCCCCGATCCCACATAAACCACGGCCAAAATCGTTTCGAAACTCAAAAAAATCTCGTTATTCCAAGTACTTTGCGGTTAAATCAGTCAAAGTAAGCACAGTAGTGATGCCCCATCACAAACCAGATGAAATTAATGAATCTCCTTGGTGGAAAGACGTAGATAAAACTGAAATTATCGACAGATTTCAAGAATACCTAGATTGCTGCTTGAAATAATTCTACTACAATAGAATAGTAGCTTATACAATGGTATTGTTCTCAGAACTATAGCAGCTTATATGAAATAAAAAGGTATGGTAATAGAGAATTACTATAAAGATGAAAAAAAGTAGTATGAACATTTATGATAAAGAAATCTCCGAAGTAACCCTATTAGTTTAGTATAAATTACTAGTTTATTAATCTATATAAGCAACATAGAATACAACGGAAGAATCTTCCTATAGAACAACTAAATAATCAATGTTATGGACTGCCTAATCAATAGTAGTCACCCATTCTCTAACTATACCAGAAGAATAATCAAGGAATGTTTATAAAACGTTATTTTGGGTATTGTCGTTCATGTTGAGATTGGACGATCCAATCATGTCCAGAAAGAAATCATCGGGATTAAAGTATTGGTCGTTGGGTGCAAAAGACTCCCCCAATGGCGGGTCGCCATACTCATTACCATTATTAATATTTGGATTAATATTTGTAGTGTCATTGAAGTTATTGTTAATATTAGTGGCGTCGTTGTTAGTGTTAGTTGTTGTGGTGCTAGTTCTTGTGGTCCTCTTTAAGGCTTCGATCTTATTTTGGAGCTCTTCCCTCGCAACTTCCTGGGTCTCCAAAACATACTTCAACTGCTCTATATATTCCACTGCCTTGTTTAAAATGGTGCTTTTGTTGGGTTTGGTTTCCTTTACTTTTATACTTGCTATCAAGTCGTTTACCTCTTTGGAGTTCATACTGGTGTTTCTTTGTAGCATTTGCACAGCGCACAACTGGGGATTGAGTAAAGATGGAGGCACAATCATGCCTAGCTCCTTGATTCTTTCTTTGATCAAGTCACGTCTTCTACGCTCCACGGCATTGTGGAACTCTCTCCTTCTCTTTAACTTTTCTTCTTTGGTCAATTGCTTGGTAGGCAACAGTTCTCGCGCATTGTTCTCACTAGGAACAGACGAGCTCATGTTGGAAGTAGTGGGAGGAGACAATAGGTTGGTGGGCTCGGTTTTGATGGGAGGGTTTATGGGAATACTGGAGCTCATAGGGGCACGGATGCCGTGGAATTGCGGCGGTGATGACAAGTACGAGTTGGAGGGCGACCTCAATGTATCCAAGGAATCGAAATTGTTATTGGGAGAAACATACTGGGAGTTTGTTTGCGGCGAAAGGTACGAGCCTGTGTTGAGATCTGGGGCGTTTATGGCGTCGAAACCGTTATCGTACTGGCCAGGCACATTCAAGCTTCCCGGGCCCTCAAAACTACGGCTGAACGCATCGCTTTTGTCATCTTCCGCAATGGAATTTAGCGAGTTGAAGTTGTTTCCGATATTTCTGTTGGGCGGCGAAAAGTAGCGTGGGTTCAAGAACGTGTTGTTGGTGGTATCGTTGTTTTGCGGCGAAATGATCTCGTCCAAATTGGAAGCGGCTCCAACAAACTGGGGGACTGTCTGGGGTTGACCCATGGCATTTTGGGGGAACGTCAAGTTTTCCAAGTCGTCCAAAAACGGGTCATTCAAGGTGTTTATAGGGTTTGTGAAGTCGCCATAGCCATCATTCCGCAACTCTTGCTGGTCCAATTGCGGACTTATATAGTTTGGGGGCACATAGTTGTTATTGGTGTAGCCTAGCCCAATGTCGTCAAGTTGGCCGGATTGTTGATTTTGTGGATCCATTGGCCTTTCGTTGCCATAGTTGTTGTTATCAGAAGGACTATCCTTCAAGAATTCCTCCATTTTACCACAATCTTCGGTTCACAATCAATGGTACAGTTGGTAGTGTGGTTGTAGCCAATGTAGATGCTGGCAAGTATGGGCAGTATGGGCAAATGATTTCTGGAAATTCGTTACTTGAGTCTGTTGAGCTGTAGTATGGAATTTTAGGGCACACAGGAACGTTTCTGGACAATTGCCGTGTGGTAGAGCTCTGGTTGTGTCTTTGATTACTCGTAGGGGCTACGACTGTGGAATTTTTCTGGTTACCCGGACAAATTAGCCAGCGAAGCATAAGGTAATACAGACACAACAGAAGCAGCAGTACAACAGAAGCAGCAGTTATAACTGCGTGTGTCGTTGTTGCAATGTAGTTTTGCACAAGTGAAGTGTCTTTATGTGTCTATATATATATATATATCTATCTCTATATCTACATATACTCTTTATAGTGTAGGGGAATTGTTAACTGGTTGTGAAGCATAGCGCGTGAGACAATCAATCCTAGTATAACACATAATTCAGTCCCTACATATCTAAACTATTATCTATGTCCGACTCAGAAAACTTCTTTCGACAGCAAATAAATAACTGGAACACCAGGGGTGGTGCCGCGGCCACTGGTGGTACTGGGGGTGCCAGACCTGTCTTTTCCGAATGGACAGACTACGTCAAACTGAGTGCCAACAACTTGTACACTTCATTGCCCACCTACAACACGTCGGTCGACGCAGCACAAGAACCATCCTGGTTCCAACTTAGCCGCCTCGAACGCATGATAGGCTTTATTGTATGTCTCTCCGGGTCCATTTTCTGTTTCTTCATCAGCTTCTTCTTGTTCCCCGTCCTCGCGCTCCGCCCGCGCAAGTTTGGCTTGATCTGGTCCATGGGCTCGGTGTTGTTCTTGGTTTCGTTCGGCATCTTGCAGGGCCCGGTGGCGTACGTGCGTCATTTGGTGTCGGCAGGCCGCATTATGTTTACAACGGTGTTTTTGGGCTCGGTGGTGGCCACTTTGTACTCCGCGGTGGTACTCAAAAGCAGCATCCTTACCATTTTCACCAGCGCGGTGGAAATCTTTGCGGTCGCATACTACACATTCAGTTACTTTCCATTTGGTGCGACCACCATCACTTGGTTTACATCTTATATAGTAGGTTACATAGGCGGTTTTATTGGCGGGATACTATAGCATACTAATGAACACATCAAAATAGACTATGAACTATGATAAGCCTACATACTTCTTCACTTCTTCACTTCTTCACTTCTTCTTTCCTTCACTTCTTCACTCTCTTTCTTTCTCTTTACTTCTCTTCACTTCGTCTTGTTCGCTCGCTCACAACTTCTCCTTCAATTCCTCCAACAACTTCTTGTGTAACTTACCCAAAGCCTCAAAGTCCGTTTCCTGAGCAGGCCATCCCACACCCAAACCACTCTCGTCGTTTCTCTTTGGAATGAGGTGAAAGTGGACGTGATCAACCATTTGGTGGGCAATTCTTCCGTTGTTCTGTAAAACATTGTACCCTTCGCCTTCGGGGGTGTTGTTGGTGTCCAAGCCCAAAGCCTTGGTCAATTGCTTGACTACTGGCAAAATATCCGCAAGGTACTCGTCAGGAACATTATGGAGCTTGGCTCCATGGTACTTTGGAATCACCAACACATGGGCTTCAGCTGTTGGTTGGATATCCAAAAACGAATAACTCAATTTGGTTTCAATTAACTTGAAAGAAGGAATTTCTCCTTTTATAATCTTGCAAAAGATACACGAGGCGTTAGATGCTGCAGAGGCCATTTTACTATAGTGGTTAATTGAATTATTAACTTCCAAAATTGCCAAAACTGTGGGGTCCGGTGCGAATTACTGAGAACTACTGAGTTACTGAGATTTACCGCGACAAATCTACACCGATTTGGAAGTGGGTGCGAAAGAACGAATGAAGGAATAGTGGTGAGGTGGTGGTGAGTAGTGTTAGAGGTGGTGGTAGAGTAGTGGTGGTGTTAGAGTAGTGGTGGTGGTAGAGTAGTGTTAGAGGTGGTGGTAGAGTAGTGGTGGTGGTAGAGTAGTGTAATAGGAGTGTAATAGGAGTGGTGGAATAGGCATTGTATGACTGGTATGTCACTCTAGATCTCTTATAGTTGCGCCATGGTGTGAGTAAATAGCGGGTGGTACTGAGAGATATAGGTACAGAGATGAGAAACAATTACTTTTACACGCGCACTTCACTCTAGCCTTTCCCTTTTTTTGTTCTGTCGCTTTGTAAGCTCTTGCTTGACCTCGCACCAGATTTCGCCACCGAAACCACCCCTGCACACAACCGATTCTCTGACCTTCCATACTATATAAGGAGTGGCCTCCCTACCCATTAATATCACCAGTATCTACTCATAAACCTTTCGAGTAACTAGATTACACTCATAGTCCTTATACTTTGTCCTTTCACTTCAAAGTTTGTTACAATTAATCAGTTCGGCAGTGTACCCCCAGAGTCGTTGCAAACTCAAAAGCCAACATTTGCTAGATAGCGGCGAGATTGGAATTCCAAAAATTATAAGTGTTCAGTACTTTACTTTTTATAATACATTAATTAATAATGGCAGCAGAAGACAAAAAACCTCACTTGGACGCCTCCGGGGCCCAATCGATTGAGGACCGTACCGCCACTGCCATCTTGAGACGCAAAAAGAAGGACAACGCCTTGATCGTTGACGACGCCGTAAATGACGATAACTCGGTGATCACCATGTCGTCCAACACCATGGAATTGTTACAATTGTTCCGTGGTGACACTGTTCTCGTCAAGGGAAAGAAGAGAAAAGATACCGTTTTGATTGTGTTGGCAGACGACGACATGGACGACGGTACCGCCAGAATCAACCGTTGTGTACGTAACAATTTGCGCGTTCGTTTGGGTGATATAGTCTCCATTCACGCTTGCCCCGACATCAAATACGCCAACAGAATCTCGGTGTTGCCAATTGCCGATACCGTCGAAGGCATCACCGGGTCGTTGTTCGACCTCTACTTAAAGCCCTACTTTGTGGAAGCCTACAGACCCGTCAGAAAAGGTGACTTGTTTACCGTCAGAGGTGGTATGAGACAGGTGGAGTTCAAAGTGGTAGAAGTCGATCCGGAAGAAATCGCTATCGTTGCCCAAGATACTATCATCCATTGTGAAGGCGACCCTATCAACCGTGAAGACGAAGAAAATAACTTGAATGACGTCGGTTATGATGATATCGGTGGGTGCAAGAAGCAAATGGCCCAGATTAGAGAATTGGTCGAGTTGCCTTTGAGACACCCCCAATTGTTCAAGTCCATCGGTATCAAACCTCCAAAGGGTATTCTTATGTATGGTCCTCCTGGTACAGGTAAAACGGTGATGGCAAGAGCCGTTGCCAACGAAACCGGTGCGTTTTTCTTCCTTATCAATGGTCCGGAAATCATGTCTAAAATGGCTGGTGAATCCGAATCCAATTTGAGAAAAGCCTTCGAAGAGGCCGAAAAGAACTCGCCTTCCATCATTTTCATTGATGAAATCGACTCCATTGCTCCAAAGAGAGACAAAACAAACGGTGAGGTCGAAAGAAGAGTGGTTTCGCAGTTGTTGACTCTTATGGACGGTATGAAGGCCAGATCCAATATCGTGGTTATCGCCGCCACTAACAGACCCAACTCCATAGATCCGGCCTTAAGAAGATTCGGAAGATTCGACAGAGAAGTCGATATCGGTGTTCCTGACGCCGAGGGCCGTTTGGAGATCTTGAGAATTCACACCAAGAACATGAAGTTGAACGACGACGTCGACTTGGAAGCCATTGCTTCCGAAACCCACGGGTTCGTCGGTGCCGATATCGCCTCGTTATGTTCCGAAGCCGCCATGCAACAAATTCGTGAAAAAATGGACCTTATCGACTTAGAAGAAGACACCATTGATGCTGACGTCTTGAACTCGTTGGGCGTTACCATGGAGAACTTCAAGTTTGCTCTCGGCAACTCCAACCCATCTGCATTGCGTGAAACCGTGGTTGAACACGTCAATGTCACCTGGGACGATATTGGTGGTTTAGACACCATCAAGAACGAATTGAAGGAAACCGTCGAGTACCCTGTTTTGCATCCAGAACACTACCAAAAGTTCGGCTTGGCTCCTACCAAGGGTGTCTTGTTCTTTGGTCCTCCTGGTACCGGTAAAACGTTGTTGGCCAAGGCCGTTGCTACCGAAGTTTCTGCCAATTTCATCTCTGTCAAGGGTCCTGAATTGTTGAGTATGTGGTACGGTGAATCCGAATCCAACATTCGTGATATATTCGACAAAGCCAGAGCCGCTGCTCCCACCGTTGTGTTCTTGGACGAATTGGATTCCATTGCCAAAGCAAGAGGTGCTTCTCAAGGTGATGCCGGCGGAGCTTCCGACCGTGTTGTCAACCAGTTGTTGACTGAAATGGACGGTATGAACGCCAAGAAGAACGTTTTCGTCATTGGTGCCACCAACAGACCCGACCAAATCGACCCTGCTTTGTTGAGACCGGGTAGATTGGACCAATTGATCTACGTTCCATTGCCAGACGAGCTTGCCAGATTATCTATCTTACAAGCCCAATTGAGAAACACTCCTTTGGAACCAGGCTTGGACTTGAAAGAAATCGCCAAGATCACCCACGGGTTCTCCGGTGCCGATTTGTCGTACATCGTGCAAAGATCAGCTAAGTTTGCTATTAAAGATTCCATCGAAGCCAACATAAGAACCCAGAAATCCAAGGAGGCTGCCAAGGCCCAAATCAAGACCGAGGGTGATGTCGACATGAAGTCGGAGCCTACCGGAAACGCCGAGGTGGAAGACGAGGAAGAAGACCCAGTTCCTTACATCACCAGAGCACACTTCGAAGAAGCCATGAAGACCGCCAAGCGTTCGGTTTCGGAGTCGGAATTGCGTCGTTACGAAGCTTACGCCCAGCAGTTACAAGCTTCGAGAGGTCAATTCACCAACTTCAGATTCTCTGAAAACGGTGCTGGCGGTGCTACTTTGCCAGCCGAAGGAAACGGTGCTGGATCCAACGGTGCCTCGTTCGGTAATGTTGAAGAGGAAGATGATTTATACAGTTAAATAGAAGAGAATAGTGTTTTCTTTGATATAAGCTATAATGAAAAACGTAGAATAGAAGCAAGCGAGCGATAGCGAGCGTGCTTCTAAAAGGAAGAGAAGAGAAGAGAGCGTGCTTCTAAAAGGAAGAGAAGAGAAGAGAGCGTGCTTCTAAAAGGAAGAGAAGAGAAGAGAGCGTGCTTCTAAAAGGAAGAGAAGAGAAGAAAGCGTGCTTCTAAAAGGAAGAGAAGAGAAGAAAGCGTGCTTCTAAAAGGAAGAGAACAGAAGCGAACGGCTTCTAAAAGAACAGAAGGTGAGAGAAGACGAGAGAAGTGTGCGACCGAGACATTATACCCACTCGAAATATGGATGACGATCGGTCAACATGATCGCCAACGATACTTTTCTCTTCTCGCAAAGATTTGAAAAGAGAGGAAGAGATGAGAGAGAAACGCACTAGTACACCCAATTTCAAGAGAGTCTTTAGAGGTGTGGGTACTTTGATCTGTTCAGTTCACAATGGTCAAGTCTAGTTCACTCTCTGAATGGATAAGATTGCCAATTATACTTTTAAAGTGAGAGATTTGAAAATGATTTAGGACTTTAGTTTCATATTTACGTCAAAAGTAATTTAACTTTTCCCTCCTTCCAAAATCACTTTAACTCCGAGAAGTAGAGCCACTAACCTTAGTGGCTTTGATTTGCTGGTAGTTTGAATGCTATATACCATAGGACCGTATAATTGGTATATGGCTGTATGATTGGATGATATAGACTATTCTACGGCCTGTCTAGTAGAAGTCTATCTAAGCTACACTAGTCAACGATACTCTCATTCACTGTAAATAGTTCTTTTTCGCGGATTTGCGGGGACGGAAGGTCCCGCGATTTTCCGGGCGTAAAAAAGTTTAGAGCACTTCTCTTTACTCCTTCACATTCTCCACTTCCTCTTTACTCCCTGGCATCTTATTTACTCCCTCACATCCTCACCACATCCTCTCTACATCCTCTCTACATCCTCTTTACTCGCTTGCGTCTTATTTACTCACAACCTCTCCGCATCCTTTTCACTGCTCTTCTTTTCCTCACTTCCTCTTATCTTTCGCTCGCTCAGCTCTCACCGCGTAAGGCTGAATCGCGAAAATCGCACAAAAATTGCACATCAATTTTTCACGGCAGCAATTTTGCAAAAGAAAATTGGTCATCTCAATAAATCCACTAAAGAGTTCTTTTAGCTCGATCTTCTTGCATCATATCATATTCTGACAGGCTCAGTATGAAACCCTTTACCAATGGAGGCTTGTTCTTGCTCACACCGGCATTCTTAATAGCATCCGAGTTTATCGTCACCAGATTTTCTCAGAATGGCTCCAAAGGGATCACCCAGCAATCGACCAACAAGATCCCCAGTTTACTGAACAGGATCCAGCAACAATCCATCTGGGCCTCATCCAGATGGAACTAACGACATCAACATCAACATCAACATCAGCATCATATCATCAACATCATAACATTTAGCACCTACAAGTAGTAAACACAGAGTAGTTCATAAACAGAACTTTGATTTAACATATTCAACGTACTCAACGTATTCACTACATTCATTTTACGATCATTCGATCAGTATACATCAGTCATTACAATCATTTGCATACATGTGTAATTCAATTCAAACATACCCGGTCACCACATCAATATACTATACCCGGCATTTCACTCATTAATATTTCTCCAGCGCTTTATCTACATACTTCGCAATGCATATTTAATCTAATTAGAGAATAGATAATCAACTAATTACCCAATTTATAGGAGAATTAACTTTTGAATCTATAGAGGTAATTTTTTAATGTAGTGAAAACGGCTCCTTAGATCGCTCTATGTAAGTTCTAGTGGTTTCAATTGAGGCTACACTAATTTACGAGCCCATGCTTTGTCAAGTTAAGATGATTGTATTATATGTGACTCACGTGCTTGTGCACGTGCGCGCTCCTGAAATCAGTCTTCGTTCATTGGCTGGCCTTTTTGTGCGCACCATTTTTTGTCAAATGAAAAATGAATCTCGTTTTAACCAAGTATACAACACTATAGGATGTTTTCCAGGGTAAAGAATAGTGGAGTTCGTTCGATACAGCAGGCCGCCAGGAGATACAACTCGCTGGACGCGCACAATAAAGTCGATGCCAAGCCCATTGAAATCAATATCACCAAGGTGTTTGGCATTGCTGCATTGGCCGGCGCTCTTTTAGTATACAAGAACCACGAGCCTACCGATAAACCGCTCGTGGCCACCCCATTATACAACGAACAAGGCAGCGGCGAACGTCAACATGCCAGAAACGAAAACTACTTGAAGAGATACAAGACGTCGTTCATCAAAGGACTCATCAGAGACAAGGGAGGCATAGGCCAAAGACAGTACAGAAGAATCACCGACAGTCTGGCCATTCCCACTGTGTTGATTGCCAGTCACTCGCCTTACGGTGCGCAGTTTGGCAGTGGTATAAAACTCGACAAGTTGGGTCCAAGAAAGGAGAGAATTGCTGTCTATGCTCCTATCGACAATTAACACTCTGACAAAAAGAGACCAACATAAACTGAGATTAGAGTTGTTTTGCAACTAATCGTTGAGTAAACAACCAATTTGAGTTGACAATATCGTAATTCACTTCAAGAAGTTATTGCATTGCATTATCATAGACTCTATGACATGACGTCCGCACATTGGTGGGCAAATACTGTGTAGTATTTAATAAATTATAAACCATTAAATCTAACAATTCCAGACTTTGAGGCATAGCAATCAAAGATTTCTATAGTTAGTGTAGGTTGGCTTAGGTTATATTTGTTTGACTAATCTGATGTACTCACGTGTCTTGGTGTAAATGGATAACTAAACCAATTAGAAACCACCACAATGAAGCAAGTGTTTAAAAGCGCGGCAAATCCCCTTCGATTTTACACCACCAAAGCAATGTCCAAAGAATACAACGTGATCATTTACGATAAGCCAAATGCCAACCGTGCTCCGTACAGTGCGGAGCACATCAAGGCCATCCCTGGTCTTGTCGAAGCGGGGGTGCTCACTTCAGCAGGTCCTTTCTACAAGGACGAGGCCAGGACTCAGGTCGGGGGAAGTGTTTTGCACGTTGCCAAGAACTCCAAGGAAGAGGTTATTGAGCTTTTGAAGCAGGACATTTTCTATAAAGAGGGTGTCTGGGACCTCGACAGTGCCTTGATCCACCCAATTGATATTAGATATAGGACAAGTAAACCATAACTTCACTGTAACTCACAAACTAACACTTATGACTACACAAACTAACACTTATGACTACACAAACTAACACTTATGACTACACAAACTAACACTTATGATAACTACATTACTAACACTTACTAAAACTACATTACTATCACTTACTAAAACTACACTAACTTACACTACAATGAGTAGGTAACTGATGGTATTGATGGTATTGATGGTATTGATTGTAATTGATAGTTTGATGTTCATTGATTGTAATTGATAGTTTGATGTTCATTGATTGTAGATTGTATTTGATAGTTGTATATTTCAATATGATTATAGTTTATTACACGAGTTTATTAATATGTTTATTATATGGTTATTCACTATTAGTAACCTACGCTAATCAAGTAATCGGCCAATTTCTCAACCACCGTGGTGGCTTCTCCAGCAACTACTCCAGCAGGATAGTGGGCTATCAAGATAGCCTGCTTTGTTCTGACAGCAATGACACCTTCGGCTTCATGCTTGCCGTATATGGATCTGTCGTCTGCTCTCAACAAAAAGTACTTTTGACCTTGAACGTGCAAGCCGTGGGATTGCAAGTTGGACGCATCATCATAACCCTGAGCAATACTGGTGATTTCAGGGCCCTGCAATTCGAAGGAAGCCGATTGGGCCCACAACGAATCTCCGGCACGCGAGTATAATGCGGCCTTGTCGATTTTACCGGTTGCAACCAAATTGTCAGTGTATGCTTGCCAAGACATTGTGTTTGAAGAAGAAGTGTAGGTGTTGAGTGGATCGGTGGGTTTAAATATCGTTCGCTTTGGAGTGCGGATTATGTAAGCGCGAGACGACGGTTGGGAAGTACAGAAGCGGAGGAGAGGGAATGAACATTAATGGGCTAACACTTGGTATGAATTGCTATAACCAACAGTAAAGTGGAGTATACAATATTGGTTTGATAAGTATTCGATTGTTACATCTCGATATACCACAAATAGCGCGTGCGTTCATTAGAGTTCGGCGATTGATACAATCTATCAATTAGTGAAAGGGCCCGGTAACTGTTTATTTATAGTTGAATGTACAGAAAAAGCCCTAAATACTATTCATGGCCTCTAAATCTATTATATGCTTTAGATACTATTCTTACAGTACCGATTCTTGATTATAAGCTATTGTATAGATTACAATTGTTCTAGACCATCGAATTCATTTACCGAGACAACTGGCATGATTCCTATGTTATCTTTCTTTTCTTGGGTACTGGCTCGGCTGGCTCGGTCACCTCCACCAAATCCTCGTCCTCTTCTACTACAATAGCCTCTGTATCGTCGTGCTTATTACCGTTCTCTTTGGCTTCTTTCTTGGGTCCAACTGTTATATCTGCCAAGTGCTCAGTAGGCTTTTCCACTACAGTGATATAAAGCTCCAAGTTTTCAAGCTGGTCGGTGTCGTCTTGAACAAGCACCAATTCTCCGTCGACAAAACCCGAGATTTCACCAAGCTTTTTGTCCACATTATCGTCAAAATCAACGTCGTAAATCAAGCGTGATTTGCCCAATATTATAGCAACGCCTTCTTCATCATACCCAAACGTTTTGGCTACCAATTCCACTAGCCAGCGTAAGTTGTTGTTGGCAATTTCTTCATTGGTTATCTTGAGAAGTCCTCGAGGAATTGAAGAGGTGGCACATTCAGGATTAGGCCCAACTAATGATGCAGATGTAATGTACTTGTTGGGCTTGATACTAATGAAGATGGACGACGATTCTTGGAAGATCTGCCTGAAATCAGCAGAGGGCTTGTACTTGAAGTAGTTTGTTCCACTAATACTTGAAAACCCAGAAATAATGGCATTGGTGGTAGCTATAGCAGGAATAATATTACCGGCTATTTGTTTGATATCAAACTTGGATTTGACATCGATATTGAATATTATCGACCGAAGATTGGCGGACGCCGCCACAAAGTCAAGAGTATCTTCGTCATCTTTATCGAAAGGCACAAACGACTCTGTGCCCAGCTTGATACGGTCCTGAAGTGCCTTGCTGCTCTGGTACAAAACCACCAAGTTTTCAATGGTGGACCAAGTCTTGGTTTCATTGGAGAATATTGACTTTACCGTATCCTTACTGGTCAATATCTCGTCTAGAGGTCCTCTGAACTCAGCCAAGTCTAGCGGAGTGGGTTTTGTACGAGATTTCCATAGCGTTTCAATAAGGAGCAATCTTTCAACATCAATCTTGAAGATCTTCTGCACTAACTCATTGAAGAAAGTGGTGGAGTCTGAGGTTACAATAAGGTTACGAAGGTCAATTAACTCATTCACTTCTTGTGTCATGTTTTCGATCTCTTGTTTATCATCAGTTTCACTCCTAATTTGGGCAGCGTCGTTCAACGTACTCAAATTGTCTGTCTCGTCAAACAACTGGTGAAACAAGAATTCCTTGGCCCACGTTATACAGTGAACAGGCTGCGACGGAGTAGACCGAATAGTGCACACTGGGAAAGTCTTGGGCGTGACTTTGGCTTGACAATCAAAACATTCACTATAATATGGATAAATCGGCTGGATCTGCCCATCAAATCCAGTGGTTCCACTTTCCATTAATGGTTTTTTCAAAAAGAGGCACATTTTGTTGACATACCTCCTGGCCTCAAGGTTGTCTAAAGCATTGAAAACAAACGTAAATTGGTCCCACCACTGGATAGGAAACTGCTTGGTGTCCATGATATTGCCATGATGGGGCACGAGTTTGGTGCCGAAATAGTTGAAATTTTCAACTGCTTTTGCTACCGTCAACGACTTGGACTTGTCTATATCGTGGTGTCTAAATAGAAACTGACGGTTCAAATTGGAAAGCGTAATGGTATCCAAGTCTACTATGTGGATCTCTCCATAGGCACTCAACACCAAGTCTTTGAGAAGCTCACATCCGATTCCTCCAGCACCTACCATGAGAATTTTGGTGCTTTTGACCTTCTCGAGACGCTCGCCCCCGAGAACCTTCCTTAGGTATGTATCCTTTGCCATCTCCAGTGGTAATCTCTCCTACTTTGATTGTATTGCTAAATATTTCAATGTTATAAATTTCAGATTACGTAAGCTATTATTAAGCAGTATCCCAAGGCGTCTTCTAGACACTTGTGAACAACGACCAGACACCCTTCAAGTAACCTACAATCTCGTCTCCTCCCAACTTCGACTCTCCGTATAATCTATCAACAAAGCTGATAGGAACCTCGCCGACAGTAAAGTTCAATGCTCTAGCTCTGACCATCATTTCCATCTGGAAGACGTAACCCTTTGATTTGGTGACATCGATGATTTTTCCCAACACGTCTTTCTTGTACAATCTGAAGGAGCCCGTCAAGTCGGAAACGTTTGGTCTCAAAACAGTGGCAGCCAAGAAATTGGCCCCTCTAGAAACCAACTTTCTCTTCAAATCCCACCCGAAAACTCCTCCGTCGCCAGCGTATCTGGTACCAGTAACAATATCAAAGTCTTGAGTCTTTTGCTTGGCGATAAACTGAGGAATGGCTTCGGGGTGATGCGAGAAATCGGCATCCATGATGATTACAAAATTACCAGTAACATAATTCAAGCCGTGTACGTAGGCAGTACCCAAACCAAGTTTACCGGCACGAGGTCTCAATTGGATATGTTCAGCACCAAACACTTCAATCAATTTTTTGGCGATTTCTTGGGTTCCGTCGGGCGAAGCGTCGTCGACTATAACCACTTCCCAGTCCAATTTTTCAGCCTTGAATGTTTTGGCCAACAAGTAGACCAAGATTGGAAGGTTTCTTCTTTCGTTGTATGTAGGTAAGATCACCGAGTACTTGTCACCCATATTGTTGTGTTATGAACCGGAGCGTATGGAACTTGTAAACGTGTAGACGTGTGAAATTTGAATCGTGTTTGTTTGGACGCGGTGACGATAAAAAAAGACAGGCGGAAATAGAGAGAGTTATTTAGGGAGACCGCGCAGAAAAAATAGCGACAGATAGAAGAATTAGCGAGAACAAGAGTTGATACTAAACTGTCTGATTTCAACGTGTGTCAGCGTAAGATGTCATAGAAAAGGATGGAAAGAGTCTCTAATACTTCAGACTGGCACTGGTCTGGTGAATGTAAACGTCTTGGTCCAACCTCTACTAAGTCTACCAGCCATTATCCCCTTCATATTAATGTGGCCGCAAATGTTCTTCATCTATAGTTTATTCTTTTTTGTTCAATATACTTTAATATATTCTTGTTGCTGCTAGTTTACTGAGGTGGTGGACCGTATTATCTAGGTATTGAAGCAATATTTTGTTCTAGTACTTTTGTCTGTAACATTTATACTCACTCTAATGGAAATTGTAACTCATAGACTTGTACATTATTGAGATTAAGTTTGAGATATACAATCACATCTACCCAAAATTCGTTGCTGTTTGTACGCCCTAATCCAACAAGATTTCGAGTAAACAGTTATAATAACCTACCTTTCTCAGTTTAACTGACTACTCTACTTATAGTTTTTTTTTAAAAAATTATTGAATGTTTATTCTATCTAATCACTAACAGAAACCTAACTTTTACACAATTAACCAGACACTGATCCTAAAACACAATCCACCTCAAACCTCGTTTCCGAGACTCAATAAAAACCAAAACAAATAACAAATACAAAAACAAACACAAAAAATGCATCAATTGTTCAAACTCAAAGAGTTCAACTGGTTCGAAAGAAACGAGCTATCGTGAAGCCCATTGGCGCCTGAATTGGACCCATTGGATGACTGTGCATTATAAGGCGACATGGGAGAGTATGTCAGGCTGGTGTTGGGGTTGGAGTACGTGGCATACAACCTGGGAGAACAGTTCACAGACGAGTACTTTTGATGTTGCTTGGGCTGCTGATACTGCTGTTGCTGCTGCTGCTGCTGCTGCTGCTGCTGTGGGTGCTGGTTTTGTTGCATCATTAAGATCTGCTGCGGCATCATTGGCTGGGGAGTTCCACCGCTGCTACCTCTTAAGCTCGAGTTATTATAGTACTTCTGGTTGTTACCATTGGAATAGTGACTACTTGCTGAGCTTACCGAATTATGACGCGACTGTTGGTTGGAAATCTGACCATAAGTATGCTGGGGTTGGGGCTGTTGCAATCCCATAAAACCATTGCTAAGATTAAGAGGCTGGCCGCTGGCTGTGGCTGCTGCAATGGCTGCGGCAGTCGAGTTCACCGAATGAATATCGTTGTTCTGATGATTATTGGCATTCATTATAGGTTTTGAAGCTCCACACTTTAAACAGCACAAGTTTTTGGCAAAGTTATGGTACACACAAACCTCGCATTTCCAGTCGCCGGCCCTAAAAGGCACGTTGTTGCCGTAATGAGACCTGTTGTGGGAAGAATGATGATCCCCCAGCGAATAACCATTATCCTGATTATTGTACGAGCTTGACTTAAGAACGGCTGCGGCGTTTACAATGCTGGAGTTCATAGCGATCTTGTCATTAATGGTACTGGTTGAAGTGTTTCTGCGGTTATTTCCAGTGTACATTGATTCTTGGATGGCTACAGCACTGGAAGCAGGAAAAGAACACCTGAAACAGTGAGTTCTTCTCTGAAAGTTGGAAAATCCACACGAAGGACACGTCCAATCGCCTGGTCTTGGGCGGTTTTTGGAGGGAGGGAACGGAGTTAGGAGGTCACTGGCTTTGTCCAATACTGTAGTAGAAGACGCTTGTACTTCGATAGCTCTATCATTAAGAGATCTACCGTTCATCGACAACGATTCTGTGGCTTCTTCGTGGCTAGCAAATACGGCAAATCCGGAGACGGCTCTTCTCTTGATGGTTTTATCAGAATCCAAATTTTTAAGGGTCCAGAATGCTATAGGTCTGCCTCCAAACTGTGTAAACCACGACTCAAGTTCCGACTGGGTAGTATCAGGAGGTAAGTTTGAAAGGTACAAGATTTTTGACCGTTCATTAATAAACACTCTTACGTCTTGGGCTAAGTCATAGGGCTTGATAAGAACTGATGAATGTTCACTTAACGGCAACGACTTTTTGGCCAATTGGATCAAGAGCTTGCTGTATAATGATACGGTTGGAATGGTTTTGGATTGTCCCTCTGGTTGCTTTTCCGTTTGTTCTTCTTTTGTGGGTATTTCGGCCTGTGGAGGAGAAGGAGGGGTAGTAGAGTAGGGAGCCGGGGTTCTGACCACATCGTCGAGATTTTCAACCTCTACTTCCAAAGCGGTGATGATATTCGACAATGAAGAGACCGTATAGGTCAATGCTTCCGGGTGGGATTTCTGCCATTTCTTGTATTCATTTTGCAAGTCAAACACACGAGGATGTTGTAAATACGGAGGAAGGCCCACCGACTTGTCTCTGGCCTCTCTAGGCAACTGTACTCTGAGCGAAGAGACATCAAATGCCACCAATGAAAAGTCCAAATTCTTCAGTATAATATTGTCTTGGACATATTGGTCAAACTTTGCTATAGCCTCTTTGAAGGATCCGGCGTTCCTGACATGTTCCCAGGTGATTCTATGAAGCTGCAGGCAATACGGCGTGATGGGCGTGTTGACAGGCCTCACCGTAACGCACTGGGTGTCGGAGACAGAGAGCGAGGAGGCGTCCACCACGGCCCAGGCAAACTCGATGATTTCGGTTGCATCTTTGGTGATGTAGGTGGTCGTATCGTCGCATGTGGTGGCAATATGAATCACCACATATATGTCACTCATTGCTAATCCCCTGTTGTCTTGATAAAGCTGGTGTAGAAATGATTTTTCGACGTCGGGTGGGTCACGTGGAACTTACCCTGGATAGCCAGTAGCAGAGGATAAGACAGAAAGAGACCAGAGAAAGCGGAGAAGCAAGAGAAGGGTGGATCCAGTGTGATTATGCAGAATGTTTGCAGTGGATATGTTAGGTTTGCGCAAATAGCACTACATATGTGGACAATGGCAGACCTAGTGGTAGTATAATGTTGATTTGGTGCGAGGTTTTCGAGACAAGTAGACGAAAATATAAGCGCGAGAGACTTGAATAGTCGCTGATCTTATGCAGAGATCCAAAACATGTGCATCAAGAGATCGAGTATAAGCATTTAGTGACATATATTAACGGATGAAGCTACCCCTCCCCCCCTCAGTAGGCCTCCAATGAGGAGAAATAGAGCATGGGAATACATACAAGGTGCAGACAGCCTAGTCCTAAGCATCGTCTCCTCCTCTAATGCTATTCTTTGTCTCTAATTGTTTCGTCTTTTTCTATTCTCTCTCTCTATTTTGTTTTTGTCGCTATCGCGTTTCGCCTCGTCTCGCTATCGCGCGTAGCGATAATCTCAGCTCCCTAAAAATAACCAACGGCACTGTGTTTGTCTGTGTTTGTCTGTGTTAGTGTTGTCTAGCTATGTCGTTTGATGACTCTCCGCCCGATGCAATCATCATAAGGGGCCAGCAACGGGTTTTCACTACTCAATTGGTCATCTGCCTGACCACAGGAGTCTTTTCACTCATACTATTTTGCATTCTACGCTACAGATGGCCGCACATCTACGCTGTGAGGACGCTCCGGAGAAGCTCCAGTGCTATTTTGAAGCCGCTACCTGCCGACTACTTTGGCTGGATGGCCGTCATATACTCAATCACCGACGAAGAGCTTCTCAAGTACTCGGGGCTCGATGCCTATGTGTTTTTGGCCTTTTTCAAAATGGGCATCCGAATTTTTTTGAGTCTTGCCTTGATGGCTATTTTTATATTGAGTCCTATTAGATACTACTTCACTGGTAATTACGATAAGGACAATATCTCCTGGTCCATTATACGGTCCTTCCTCGTCTATACCCAGCCCGGTACGAGCTATTTTGGACCGGATAAGCCGCCTGGTTTCAGCGAAGACTTCCCCAAATACTTGTGGGTATATCCCATATTCACCTACCTCTTCTCCACCATTGTCTACTTTAATATCTTTAAATTCACCAAAGAGGTGTTGAAAACTAGACAAAAGTACTTGGCTTCTCAGAACTCTATCACCGATAGAACCATTAGATTAGACGGAATCCCAAAAAAATTATTGAAAGCCAATGATCCTCTGGTGTTGAAATCGTTTATTGAAGATTTGGGTATTGGAAAAGTCATGGACGTCAAGCTAATTTACGATTGGACTCCTCTACAACAATTGTTTAAACAGAGATGGCACTTGATCAAAAGCTTAGAGGATAAGTATGCCTCTCTTAATAAACTCGATATCGATATCTATGACCAGAAGCGAACTCCGTCGGTCTTGCCTCGACTTGGAGAGGACATTAACTCGCCAAAGAAAACCAAGAAACTCAAAACTCAAATCACACACTTGTCCAAGTCTCTCGTGGATATCGACGCCAAAATCAAAGATATCCAGAACAAATTCGACGACAAATCCACCATCAATTTACAGACAAACCCAGAATTCAAACAAGTATCAAGCGCTTTTATTACTATGGACTCCGTTGCTTCGGCCCAGATGGCCGCCCAGACCGTGTTGGATCCTCGTGTCTACAAATTGATTGTCAATTTGGCTCCAGCTCCCAAAGACATTAAGTGGGAAAACTTCAAACTCTCGTACTATCAAAAGTTGGTCAAATCGTACCTAATTACCTTCATCATCATTCTAAGTTACGCCTTTATCGTGTTCTTAGTCACTCCATTAACAACCTTGTTGGATCTTAAAACTATCAAGAAGTTGTGGCCGGCTCTAGCTCGTATAATCTCCAAATCCAAGTGGCTTACTACGTTTGTCACCGGTATCTTGCCTCCATTATTATTCTCGCTTTTGAACATTCTGTTGCCTTACTTCTACAAGTACTTGTCCAAACACCAGGGCCATTCTTCCAATAGCGATATCGAGTTGCTGACGTTGCTGAAAAACTTCTTTTTTATCTTTTTTAACTTGTTTTTGGTATTCATGATTACAGGTACCATCTGGGACTACATCTCTTACATCAGTGATACCACCAAAATTGCTTATCAGTTGGCAAGATCGCTAAAAAAGTTGTCGTTGTTTTATGTCGATTTGATTCTTTTACAGGGCCTCGCCATGTTTCCAGTGAAGTTATTGCAAATCAGTGATTTCCTAATCCTAAACATCTTTGGAAAGTACTTTTTGTTTTCGTCCATGTTCTTGAAGACACCCCGAGAGTACAGAAGCTACTACTATACCCCACAAATTTTTGATTTTGGTATTCACTTGCCGCAACATATAATGATCTTCATAATCATATTAATCTACTCTGTTGTGTCTACCAAGATAGTGAGCAGTGGATTAGTGTATTTCGTTTTAGGGTTCTTTGTCTACAAGTACCAGTTGATATATAACTTTGTACACCCACCACATTCTACAGGAAAAGTATGGCCCATGATATTCAGAAGGCTTATCCTAGGAATACTAATATTCCAGCTTTTTATGTGTGGAACCTTGGCGTTGGAGGGAGCTATATTACTTGCTGCGTTGTGCCTGCCATTGATCCTAGCAACTGCCTTTATAATATGGAACTTTGAAAGGTATTACTTGCCCTTGAATAGCTTTATTGCGTTAAGGGCAATCCAGAATCCATACAATTTCGACAAGGAATTTGACGATGACAGGCTGCTGATCGTAGCCAACGAGGAAGAGAACGGCAATGTTACGCCTGTCACAACCGAGCTCGACAACGAGCTGTTTCTTGACGAGTCTTCGGTGCTACTTCCGGGAAACCAATCTATAAGTAACTACGCAAGAGGTGCCGAGCCAAGAAGAAGAACTTCTACCGTAGACGAAGAGAGAGAGCAATATACCGACTACACCTACCCTTATTTGGTGGACCCATTGCATGGACCTTGGGTTGGATTCGAAGGAGACTTGATCTCTATGGTACAATATAATCTGGGGCTTAATAACTACGATCTAGAAGACGCGGATATGAGTGTGCTCTCAGTAACGGAGCACGAAACCATATTACGCAAACGGCTTATCGTTAGTGAATGGGAGTAAATGTACGGAGCCAAATTTATAAAATCAAGTAGCTATAAGCATTAGTCGATTGTATGGAACGTACAACTATCGTCAAAATCAGTGTAAGCGACGGCAATTAACAGAATAGATCGTCAAGCTCTACGTATATGTCTAGTTTTCTACAGCTCAGTGTGGGATTCATCCCTTTTAGATTCAACATTCGTTTACTCGTCACCCTTGGTATGTGCATAAATTAGGAAATCGAACATCAAACGTGCAGCATCAGTTTAAAACCGAGCACGCAAAACCCAGAATGGGATCCTGAAACAATGGAATTGTCATGTTTACACGAATTATAGGGGCCTGAATGAGAATCGAGATATGTTCGATAGCTTACAATAGCATTGCTGTGTATATTGTGATGTAGTCTTTTACTTGGCACCTGAAAAACATCGGTTATCTAGTCGTGTCTTTTAAATAGGAAATGCACCAACCCTGCGATCGTTTAATTTGAAACGGCTCGTCAGATGAATCAGTGTAGAATGAGACTGTGCGAAACTCGTTCCTGAATATCTTGGTATTGTACTATGTAGCGCGCCTACTTGGATGCCTGGTTACCCAGATACTCCAGTTTCATAGTCAACAATTAAGCCCTCTTCGTCACTACAAGATCCCCCAAATTCTAGTAGCGACGACAGAAGTCACCATCTTTGTTAGACGACACGATTGTAATATTGTTCCCTGATATTTTTGCATGAAACTTATTATTTTACATCTACCTTCGTCATGCATAATTCTGTAGTATACCACCATTAAACATTAACATGATTATTGCTGACGCTTTCGCTTAAACTACAGATGCGGAGGCCCCAATGCTTCCTCTGTGTATAAATACATAGGGGAAGAACTGGTGAAATTTTTATTTGTGGAGCAAATAAGAATGGGCTGTACTAGCGAGATATTTTTTTTGCTGCTGGAGCCTAACTAAATGGCATGATTTGCATTCGCAGTACTATAAAAAAAAAATCGAGTAATAATGTATGTGATTGGTTTATGGTCCATTGCTCGATAAATTCACGAAGAAATAAATAAAAGAAAAAAAAGCATTCTCACAAGGATTATGGCCCAATCAAGATTCCAGCTGCCTAGAAATGTTTCGAAAAATTCAAGGTGCCAGGGCTATACCTGGAATGCGTCACTAGGTTGGTTTTAAGTCTAGCGAATCATATTGTTATTTAAAGAGAGAAAGTCCCGCATATCCTAGAAAGACATACGCATCGTACTTTGAAAGTTCTTACCGTCGCCCAGTCATATATATACTAATCCTCTGACGGTACTATTCCCGGAACATTTCAAGTCAAATTGCGTTCCCAATCGGGAATGCGGCATATTTTTTTTTTGCACCCAAAATAATATTTTTGGAACCGTTTTTTCGCGACTAATTTTTTGAATATGGTGCAACAATTGTTATCGTAATGTGACCAATTTAATGAGCAGCGGATTGAGGGTAATCTACCTCATCTTGATCGAGCATAATCCCACCAACCGATTTCTGTTTTTGCTTTCGAACCATCGAAATGCTCATCAATTTTTCCTTGCGCAACTGCTTATCAGTAACATATCCGGGCTTGGTTGGAGAGTAATCGCATTCGACTCCGAATTTGGAACAGCTGGTACATACAGGTTTCACCTCGTCGCACTTGAGATGCTTGATTCGACAAATCCAGCATCCATTTTTCGATCTAGGAAGAAGCCTTCTTCTAGTGTATTTTTTAGGTTTCCCCTCCGATGGTACGTCGTTACCGTTGAGCGATGCAGTAGTGTTACCGGGTTGGTTTGCATTGATAACAAGCGCTCCTTTAGATGCTTTTTTCGTGACCTGCTTTCTAGGTTTTGATCTATCCGTGTTGGGAAATGTTTTTCTTCTAGGCGTTTCGTAGTAGTTGTTTGTAGGCCCAACTTCGGAATTATGACGAAATGTATTCAATGGAGGCATCAATGACTTATTGGGGGTATTGGTCGATGTGTTGGATCCGTTGGAGCAAATTGAAGCATTGGATATCGATCTGGCAGATATTGGTGATGGTTGATGGTAAATATCTAACCCTTTGTATTTGTTACAAAGTGGAGAGATTCCAAGCATTTGAGGGGATGATTCACTAATAGGGGTATTGCTGCTTGGATTTGTGATTTGAGTGGAGATAACCAAACTCTTCTTATTGTTCAACGCAGAATTGCTATTCATTCTAGCGATGGAAGGTTTTTTAGTTATTTTGTGGCTTCCAAGATTGGGTGACGAGCTGGAGTATGACAGGCTTTTCAACAGTAACGGAACAGGAGCTCTGATGGAAAATTCTTCCGTGGTTACATCGACATTCGTATTTGAAGTCGGGTTATTATTGCTGGATGAATTTGGAGTATAACTTGAAGTCTCTGATACTGTTGGAGTGTATGCATCGCTTATAGTTGGAGTGTAAGGGTATTGAGTGATGTCGTTTGTAGAGTTATAGCTGGGTAATGCATAATTTAAAAGGGTTGGATCATTGGGATTTGAAATCGCCTGGCTATTAGGATTATTGTAGCTTTGGCTTAGGCCCAGGAAGGAAGCACCGTTGAGCGGTTGGTTGTTATGCAACATAGAATCGGGAATTGACTCAAGAGAGGGATTGCCCAATTCAAATTCCGTGAGGTTGTACATTAAGTCTGTATTCTGGGAGTTTGAAATTGAATAGTCATTTAAGATATCCGAAGTAGAATCCATGTTGAGTTTGAAAATTTGCTGATTATTCTGAGAATCATTATGGAATGAGATTGTTGAATTCATTGCTTGTTGGTTGGAGAAAATAGAGTAGTGAGAAGAGTTTGGAATGCTGTACTCATTTCCATTAAAATAATCTGAAACAGTAGTGTTTGGGCCCATGGCTCCAGCACTAACGAACTCTTGAGTGATATTGCTGGAGTCCGCGGAAGAAGCTCCGGAAGACGAATTGAAATGGTTAGAATTGGAATGACTGTTGCTGTTTGAGAACGAGGTAGAATGGCTCATGTTAATTGGTGGTGGGGGTAATGGGTTGAAAGGACCATTGATCATTGAACTATCATATTGATAGAATTGGTCGTTGATATTGTGACTGACCATGCTGTTGTGAAAGTTTGAATTTGAGGCTGAAGATATGATGGAATTGTTCATCTTTATAGTATCTTCAGTCTCAAATGTAGAATTTGGGGAGTTGACCACTGAATTTGCCATGCTGACGAGAAGTAAAAGTTAAGTAGTTGTAATATGGAAAAGTTGCACCCAAAGATTTTTTGGCACCAGAAAAGAAATTGATAGTTAAAGGAACGACGAGGAGAATTGACAATTATTTGCTTGTTGAAGGCAATTTTTAATGATAGGCTAGACTAGTCTAAAAGACAGACTTAAAGTTCTGAAGGTTGAGTTTTGGTGCGATGCAAAAGAATTGGAACTAATGTTGAAAGTTCGATTCTAAATTGGCTGTTTGAGCAGCAGGTAGAATTGAATCTTAGGTTGAAGTTAACCTAAAGCTGAATTGCAAATTTGCTTTGTTAGGTCAAATTTTCGAGGATAAAAACCCAACTGTACATATACACTCAGTTGAGGTAAATTAACGGTTTGAACTTTTTGTCCGATACGAAATGATATGAACCAATACTTTCCAATCACCGTTATGAAAAGCCAATTATCAAGAGAATGTAGCAACTTCTAATCCAAACCCCTCTGGAAAAAATTGATGAGAAAACCAATGGGTTTTGTATTTACCACTATGGTCTCTAAGTGGAGAGTTTATTAAAGTGAAAAATTAAAAAAATAATTTAAGAGAGGAGTATTAAAAAAAAAAAAATAGTATCTGCAAAAAATAAATATCTGAGCGACACTGAGTGATATCAAATTTGAAAAGGAACAAAGCACCAGTAAGTTTAATTACAACATAGACCTTTGGAGGTGATTTAGAGAACACGAAATAGGGTGAACTTAAAATTTAAATTACACAAATTGTAAGATAATAGATAGCATTGCTTGAAGATAAAAATATTGGAACAATGCATATAAGAAACAAATATTTGAATCTACTTTTTTTTTGTGAAGCCTCACTAATTTTTATACTTTCAAGAAAAATCGTTTATATCATTAAGATGCAATGATTCAGTGGTGATTCATAGCAAGCTTTGCCTGTTCATATTAGCATAGAGTGAATGTACATGAAAGAGTGAAATATCGTCAACTGAAGTTTCCCCTGATCATCGATCCTAGCCTACTTTAGCGTGAGGCATGGCTCCACTGCCAGTGCGTGCCTATGCGTATGATATCGGTTAGTTGTTAAAAAATAATGCATGTTCCGTGGAAAATGGCAAATTGAGATATGAAAAAAAAAATCAAACAAATGCATGCACTATTAAGCTTGTGGTCGCCATGTAGGCAATTCGAACGTTGAGCTCCGTGGTGTGATGTGTATTTAACGATTAACATGCATAAAGTTATATGAGCTAGGTTTCTTGTAGTATATGTACGAGGGTGAAAGGTTGTTTGAGCCCTATCCCCATCTCCCCAAAGGGTATCATTTTAATTGAATTCGGAGCAAAATTTGGCAACGGATTATCCAGAACATTGAACCTAAATAGCGCATGTCACAATACAACATTCCAGTCCCCTAACCGTACGGACCAACATGCCGTGAATCGACATTTTAACTTTCTGGAGGGAATAATAGAATCTACAGCGACAGACCAATTCAGTGCGCCAAAAAAAAATACCCTACTAACACACCAAGGCGTTGAACGGACGCCTTTTACAGTGGCGCCAAATTACTTGAATGCATTCAATCGATAACGTTGGCGACTGATAGCACGAGATCAAAACCAGTGATTCACGTAGTTCTTGGTAGACAATTGTATTGATAACCACACAATTGTAAAAATTCTTCAAACAATTGCCTTATACTTCCATGTGGCAAATTCTCCGAGCGCATTATTCTGTTTTTGCCTTTGACAACATACCGCAAGTTCCTAGGCATTCTCCTATAGCCACTAAACCAATGCTGTACCTTAAAGGTGATGGGGAATTTGAACACGTACACGCCAAGAATTACGTCAAGTGCGGCATTGAGCTCAGGCCAACTACTCAATGCGGTAATTTTAGGCTGCACGTATCATTCCGAGCACAGTGCTCCGCACTGATGTCTTTTAAAATCATCAACAATTATTTCGAGATGGTCAACTCATCGATAATTTGATAAAGTACTACTTTAACCGAGGTCGTCTACACCTTGTGCATGAGGAGTACCTTTCTAAATTTAAATAAGTCAAAGCCGTAATTTTTCACTCGATGCCTCGATGTCCTACATGTCACATTTGTCTGTTGTAGAACCACTGTCGTATCACGAGCGCCTCGAGCACCAGCGCCCGGTTTTGCTGGAGAATATTGGGCGTGATTATTAATGTGCAAAGATTTATTTTTTCTGGAATCCAGTTGATGCAAGTAAACACCTATATAGGTGGAGTGATTCGCGATTGGGTTTGGAGTTTCTCTAACGTTCTGGACTTTCATATCCGAGAACATTACAAACCCCGTTTCCTCTGACACATCCACTAGCCTACAAGAGATATTAGTAGCAACATGGTAGACTTAATCTGAGAATCAAATGTGCACCCTTTTTTGCAACGAATCACAAAAAAGGTTGGAAATTTGAGTCCCATTACCGAATTGCCACAGAGTGACTAAATTGCTGAGTGTTTTACTGACAATAGCAATGCTTACCTTATTTCTTTGTAACTCTGCGCTTCACTTTAGTCTGTCGGTCTACGCCTTGATACCTAAAATTATTAAGGTATCCGAAAAAATCGGAAATGTACCTAATCCAGAATCCGCTAATAAACGCAAGCCCTAATCTACATGTCACGTGGTCTAATTTGAGCATCCCATCGCATTGAATTTTTCAGATTTTTCACCTTTCTACCTACTCTTCTTTTCTTCATACATATACCAACTTTCGGATATACCAGCAGAACCAATTGACCATTTGGTACAATGCAAAAATGGCCGGAAGGAGATCGATCAATCCCTCATTATATAATCCAGTGTTAGATGGTAGTTCATCTACCCTGCTGCTAGCTTTGGTTCGCGTGAGGGATACAACTAGATACAAATTTGACCATGTGATAAATATTTTTATTTTTGAGAACACTTCAATGAGAGTATAAGCTTCTCCTGTAGGAAATTCCTCTTCAGTGTGATCTACACCTGGTACAACATAAGCTTTCGCAAAACTAAATTAATTGATTAGATCTACAAGCGCATAAGAACAGGAATTTAATAATAAAATTATTTACTGCTCTTTTAAAAAGTTTACGAAATTTCATTGAGATCAAGCGGCATCCTTATCATACGAGTCGTTGACAATAGTGGTCACGCTCGAAAAAGTAGTACAAACCCTTCGTCGTGAGCAATTGGCTTATGGGGGCGGTACATGGCTAATGGCCCCAGACGACGAAAGGTAGATAAATTGCGGCTTCTGGAATATTGCTACAGTATCCCAACGTAAAAAAAAACTGCCCGAAGCTTCTATACTTTTAGATGTCATTCGTTCTCGTTTCGTTTGCAACAGGGTGACCGCAAAGAAAATATGAGTTGCGCGTGCGCAATCCATTGAGTTAGTGAATGCCTTATGCTAATCTATCTGTCCGCCTTACATTCAAATGTGAAACCTAACCATCAATTAATGACTATGCGGACCATGTTATTCCTGTTAGCAGAAACCGCTTCTTAATAGAGAAGATGCTATTATTAGATAAGAGGAGGGCATGTCATGTTGACTGGATGATGACGGTTTTCGCAGTGCATAGAATTGACGAAATTGTGTATACATGTATTTTTAAACACCGACGGAAATGTCATTTTGCAGCTGTTCTTTCTATGTAAAACTGTCTTCACATAAATTCATACCAGCTTCAAGAATCGAGAGCTCGCCTCATTGACTAGCGAGCAGGTCGCCATTTCATTTCCAAAGCCCTGCTTGTTGTTCCAAGATATTTCAAGTATTTTTGGGTAGTTTCAGAATTTGCTTGGTGCCTCGTTTTGCCTCCCTAGAAAATCTCATTACCTAACAATATATTACGTAAATAAGTGGACACACATCGCGCCCACAAGAAATAACTCCAATCCCTGGGCTGCTTATGTAAGAAGATGGGGTTTTGAACGAGGCTTGGGGCGACTTGATGCAAAATAAAACGCGTAACTGTTGAGGCGACCTGGAAAATAATTTATCCAATGCGCGCAATCATGTGGGGCATGATATCTGACAACACGGAAATACATGAGCAAAAAAATTATACCAATGAGCAAATACGAACTGCCTAGTTTCAGGCACCTATTCAGTTCGCCGTAAGTGAGATCAGATTGTAATCCCACGAGCAAGGCGTTCATGAGCTATCTAGTCTGAATAGAATCACATGTCGTCAAAACTTTCCATTCGAAAAGTCCAACGAGATACTTTTCCACCGCATTGTTTTGACAATAAGGGTTTTTTTTTCAATCTCAGCGTGTTCTCTCGTGTCTCCCCTGAGCGTATTTGTTTTTTTTTTGGTGTATACGCTCACAGCAGATAAACATTGACGAGCAAACGACTTCTTTATTTGTTGACAACAGTTACCGTGAGGTATTCCTGACATATATCGACCCTGCAGCAAGCACAGCCCTACACGATGAAAACGTCATCGAAAAGACCTACCATCAGTTCGCCCATGAACCTTAAGAATACCGGCGATGTAACAGCCGCATTGGTGAGAAACCTCACGATCCTGGGTCCCCGTCCCAAGAAACAAGTCGAAACATCGTTGAAATCAAACATTATACTAGTTGCAAAGTACTCATTCGATGCCGAAAGCTATAACGAGCTTTCTATCTCCAAAGGAGACATTTTAAAGTTACTAGACCGTCCAGGGAACGGCTGGCTATTAGTTAAACTAATAGACAAAGTGGTCGAGCCGGGTTTGATTCCTGCTTTTTACGTGGATATTGCAATCAATGATGTCAAAAATCCTATTACTTTGAACTGGTTGCAATCAAATACTCTTCAAAGAGACTACTTGAGTCTGTTGAATGAACAGACATATCTCCATCTCCAATTGAAGCAAGCTGAAGCTGCTCCACTAACTATCAACAATAAAGCCTATCCTATATCAGTCTCGATAAACAATTTCTTACTTTATAACCAAAGATATTGGTACCGTTTGGACGTGGTATTGTCAGACCATTCGCAAATCTACCTATGCCGTTACTACCAAGATTTCTACAATCTACACATTAATTTGTTGAACTTATTAAACAAGTCTAACAGCGACAAGTTCAAGCTTCCGAAACTTCCAGAACCAATCCCTAGTCGCAATAACACCGATGAAGGTGAAGATGCTGAGGAAAGACAGCTTCAAATGTTAGTGCAACGGTGTGCTGATTTAAACAAGTATATCAATCTGTTAATCCTCAACCGGATCTTTCAATTATCAGACGTGTTGATTGATTGGCTCGATGTTTCGTTCGAAAATCTTCCGGGGTTCAAGTTAACACCAGGAGCGATCATGAGTAATGACGCCATAAATAATGAAATTCTTCCTGAGTCTGTTGATGTTGCAAAGGAATATTACAGAAAGCGTGAAGCCCGGGGAAAAGAAGAGGTACTGGATGAATCTATTGACAATACAGAGCCTCTTAGCCATTCTTCGTCTGTCAGTAGTGGTAACGGTCCTCCACAAAGAAAAAAGTCACTCAAGAATATCTTCAATCATTATCAGCAATTCCCCCAACCTTCTCCAATGAAAAGGGTTATTTCCTCGTCCTCATCCAATTCTAATATTTCAACAGGCTCTACTCCAAACACACCCAAAAGTGCGTTCAATAGCACGCTTCAAGGAACGCCTTTTAACCAGGTAGGCGGGTCTTTCAAGTCAAACTCTACAAATTCGTCACCGATATTATGTAAATCGTCACCTCTGGCATCACATGTCAGGTGTGAACTCACCAACTTCAATGACGAAATAGTGGCTATAAGATTCAGAAAGTCTTCATTGAGAAGCATCAATGATCTCAAACATTTAATTAAACAAAAGGTATATTACTCCAAACTATTTATCAAGTTGCCAAATCTGGACAACTGGGAAAATATAGACGTGGCGCCGTTCAACCTCACCGAGTTTTTGAAGCGTCACGATACTCTTTCACTCAAACTAGCTTGATTGGCTCTATTTATTTGGCTACAAACCCGATGAATAGAGTAGTTTTTTCAAGTCTTTATGCTGCTTGCCACTACAGCAACATGTAATACCCAAAGGCTGGGTGTTACTTTATTTCTCTATGTATTACTACTTTTATTTACCCTGCTGAATCTATGCAGGGTTCCGGGACATGGTCAGCTTGATCAGAGCTTCTTTTAACGTTGTATCAATAAATCCATAATTCACTTTATCTTTTTGATAATTCTGCAGGTCCTTAGCTCCAACATAATTCCGTAATTTCTGGCTTTAGTTACGAACATGTAGTAGAAAAAATTTTGCTGTGTATTTGTGTTGTCTAAATAAATTTGAGCCCCGGTAAGTTGAGAGCCCCAAGCATCTTGCTGACGTACCTTGCCTAACCTTCGCCGATTGCGTCGTGGCATCAGCCTTACATCTGACGTGCAGAAATGTGCGAAAAAGCCTTACGGCAATGATGTTTGGAACATGCAGAGAGATGAGTAAGAATTCACCTGAGAAACGTGTGGTGAGGTTGTCTAGAGCATGTAGAGAGGGTGCTCAAGTATGAATTACAAGAGATAAGAAAAAAGAGTAGTGATGACCTCAAATCAAAACAAAGCTGGATTGTTTTGAACTTTTTTTGCAATTTTCGACATTGATTTAATTGAACATAGCTTTCTTCAGTACAAAGACAGGATTTGCCTTTCCCGATCGGTATCCGTAGGCGGATCAACTAGACTTCAACGTGAAATCTCAGACATATGTCCTGACCACAACATTGATAACGGCTTTCCAAGTCAGGACCCTCCGATTTGTGCTTCCGAATACGGGGAATGTGTTTCCCTATTGGGATATCGGGGAATATTGGGATCTGGCACGACTATGATCAGCTCGCTTCACTTCGAAATTTCGCGATACTCGCCAATTTCACCCAGTCTAGAAGTGAGGATGTTTGATCGTATTTGCGGCAAGTGAAAATAGACATTTGAACTCCGTGAACTGATCAACGTTCAAACCGAGACTATAGGATGCTGTGGTGTTGATGACCGATCTCGAATACTTTAAGAAAGTCCTTTATACGCGAGGGTTTTGAGAAGGTAATGTTGTATCAATGTAGTGAGTATACTGTCGCGCTAAACAAAATTGAAATCGCATTATTTGTTAATACAAGATTACCGCGGCTCGAACAAAGTTATTTTTCGGCGATATTTCAGCATCTATTGTTTTTTCAGGGAAAACAATAACTACTAAGGAGGCTGATATTGACGAGGAATATCTTCGGCCCAAATCGGGCAGTAACCGTCAGTCGGTTGAAGAATTTTGAATCTGCTCATCTAGCCACTCTTGCATTTGGCTGATATAGTGAGCCCAGACTGTGCGTCTGTCAGCCAATACTATCAGGTGTTAAAGCGCGTCGGACAACGTACATTCGACGTATGTTTATGCCTTTACTACTGTGGTGCGAAAAATAACATTGTCCGTCATGTATTGCATTAAAAGAGTAATATTCGTTATTTTTTAGCGTTAATCTACTAATGCGACGTTCTACGCAATAGTTATCCCACGCGTAATTATGTAGCACTGTCCCGGAAAGTTGACGCCCCGTCGGGATCCTCCCCACTACTTTTCAACCCTATACATACAATCAGTTAAAATGCAGTATTGTTCCATTCTATATTGTTAATGTAAAAAATACCGGTTCAGATTCCTGGCTTTGGGCAGCAGACTGCTACACTCGGCTAAGACAAGGTACCATACATATATATAGTTTTTGCCCAAATCAACAAATTCATAGTTTCCGTTTTCCTCTTAGCGTACTAGTAGAGTACTATCAACAACCATGTCAGCCAGTCTCTTCAGATCGAAGCAGCACACCTCCAAGAAGAACCTCAAGAAGCTCACTATATCTGCTCCATTGAGTTCTCCAAACAGCGTGTCTCCAAATTTTTCCTCTCCCAAGACTCCATCCACTCCATCCCCCTCAGGATTCCAAATTGCACTTCCTGTTGTCGTGTTATCAGCCAAGTACAAGTTTGAAGCAGAGAATGAACACGAGATAAGTGTGGAACGCAAAAGTTATATGAAGTTAATAGATAGACCAGGAAACGGCTGGTTAAAGGTGCAAGTTTTAGACAAATTTAACCAAGTCGGTCTTATACCCGCGTCATATGTCGATATAGAAGTGAACGACGTTCTCAACCCTATTTCGATCAAATGGTTGAATGAATACAAGGACAAGTCACAAACCAATGAACAAGTTGATGATTCCGAAGACCTCTTTGACTTTGAAAACTATGCTGATTCGGCTGTTATAGACCAAGTTTTACAAGTCGGTTCAAGACGCTTCTGGTATAAAATACGGCTTACCTTCTCCAACAACGACCAGGTATACATTGGTAAAACCTACGAGGATTTCTACAATTTACACGTAACTCTTACCAAAAAATACGACGGCACCACTTTACCAAAGCTTCCCATGCCATTACGCTCAGCTTCGTCCCCCACCAACTCCACCAGTATCGATCGCAAGTTCTACGGAGACCTTCAACTGCGCCGCAAGAATCTCCAAGTATATCTTAATGACCTTTTGAGTGTTCCCAAGTACCAAAAATGTTCAGATATGATGAAATTTATTGATACCAAACAAGTGCGATTGACAGAGGAAGAGGTAAAGGAAATAGAGAAGCTTGCCAAGAAGACAGATGAAAATGGGGAACCTCAGATTGACCAAGAGAAGCACAACCAAATTGCAAATAATTTGAAGCCAGGTAGTGTGGATATCTGCAAGGTTGTCCAGCTGACACGGTACTTTTCACCCACAGCCCCTCTTCCTCCACCCCTTAACAAGTCTGCTTCATCTACCAACCTCGTCATGCGCAACGACCAGAATGTCAAATACTCATCGTACATCAAACGGAGTGAAAAGAGCGAACCCAAGAAATTGGTCCATTCAAGCAGCTCCAACACTCTTATAAGCTACACATCGCTCATTGACGTCTACGACGACGTCGAGTCTACAGAAGAAGACGTAAGCACGTCTTACGACGAGTCGTCGAAAGAGCACTCCCTCGAGACCAAGGCTAGTTCTATCGAGGATGAGTTAGACGAAAAAGCCGATGTAAATCGTAGCTCTGTGGAATCAGCTGCTTCTGCCAACAGCACAGCTCCTGTGGTCACCCCCAAGGCCGTGAACAAGCAGAACCACTACTCTACAAACTCGTCACAAAGCGAGCTGGACTCGATTTTTTCCAAACACAACAGCACTCCTACAACCCCAGTAGCACCCCATCTTTCGTTTCCCAGTGTTGAAGGCGACTACAATGTCAACACACCGGCTACACCTACTACCCCTATACTTGAAGACGTAGAGTTTGAAAAGCTGGTGTCGCCAACGACAGCCACTGCTAAAAAAGGCGACGCCCGTACCCCAGGCAGCTCACACGACTACATCAAGATTAAAATCTCTCTCAACAACAAGGAAGATGATATTGTGGCGTTGCGCATTAAGCGCACTAACCTTATATCTATTGCCTACCTCAAAAAGTTGTTGTCGTTCAAGATCTACAAGGATTATAATTTAACTGATCATTACAAGCTTCAGGTGGTAGATAGAGCCGGAAACCCTGCACCCGACATGAGTGACAAAGAGTTATTGGACCATCTTAAAGCTAGTACAAAAGTTAATATGAAGCTTGAAAGAGCCCGGGTTTAAAAAATTTTTTTTGCGTCGCGCTGGAAGCGAGGCAGGCTGTTTGTAACGAATTTCAACTGCTAACATAGCCCCTTTCAACTTTACCCTATATACATATCAGGGATACCCATCTATCTGGATTCATAACGCTAAGCATATACAATATCTGCATTCAATTACCGAACTATTTCAATGTTCTCCTGTACTCCACCTAATCGTTACTGTAGAAATTTTCATTTGGGTGGGGAGTAACAATAGAAAATTGGTCCCATATACGAAGCACGTGATTGTTGTTGACAGCTGTCGTCCCAATTAGGCATGTCGCATTGTTTGAATTACAATTCCTGGCCCAATGCGTACCCTTAAAATTTCTTTTGTGCGGATGGACAGCTTAATTGCCGTTGTAGGATAGCTACCAGGTCAGTGGTGATGCCACTTAGACAAGTCAATCTCAACATAACTTTCAGCAAATTTTTCAATACATAGGACTTCGTCTTTTAATCTCAGAATTCTTTGCACAGGATGCTGCATGTGAAAGCGAAGAAGCTGCCAAATACTAGACCGACTAGTTGTTATGTCACTCCGCCGTTGAAATCAGAACCACACTATGTAAATATGGATGAATCTATGAAAACTCCTAGTAGTGATACCTTTTCCTTTACTGATAGTCCGACCATATCTCCAGTGTCATCATTTTCACCCGACCAAAAGACTGTTGTGCCCAAAACCCCATCTACGTCAAATGTCAAGAATGATTTTGTGGTTTCTCCACCTCTGAGGCCAGGAATCCTCAAACGTATATCTTCAAGGTTTTCCCGCTCCACATCCAAGACCACTTCCCCAAGGACAAAAGAAGTCGAAGTTATGGAATCTACTCAAACAGTTGTAGCTTCCCCTCCAAAATCGGAAAAACTGCCCTTGATGAGGAGCTTCTCGTTCCGGTCCAGATCACGCAGATCTTCTAGAATTGAATCTTCTCCAACCTCTCCAGTATCCAGTCCAGTATTGCAAGCCTCGCCGTCGATACGAAAAAAACACAGTCTACGTCTGTTGCAAGATCCTCCAGTAATTACTCGTGAGCACAATAGCCCCAATGCAGGTTATAGACACAGTGTGTATGGCAGCAACTTTCAGCAAGACAAGATATCCACTCCACGAATTCCTGAGGCTGATGTCTTCACTCCTGGTGGGGAGTTTCCCGCACGTTCGAGATCCATTAATAAAACTAATCTGTCCTCAGACGTGCCGTCCCATTTGGCGGACAACTCAAAAGCGTTGGAAACACACCTGGTGGGAAATCTGACAATAAATCTAGATTCTGGCCTGACAATCAAACTGAATCTTTCTGCCAGCAAGCTGTCGATCAGTTTGTATACCAATCCATCGGTGAATCTATCGGCCGTCTCAAATGCGTCCAAAAACAACCAGTATCGCCAACAAAGCTCGGAGAATATCGAAGAGCTTGCTGGTTCAAGACGCTCGCTCGTAAGAAAGCCTTCACTTGACCGGGTTTTTCCTACAATTCCTGAAAGCTCCAGACATTCGAGTATAACATCTTCGCTGCGTGAGTTGGAAAACTGGAGGTCGCAACGCGCAGCTCTTAAAAGTACCTCCACGATGTCTTCCACAACCAGAAGAGATTCTAACCCTTCTTCAAGAAGGGATAGTTATTCTTCGACAAGATTTGGCTCCAACTCTTCATTTGCATTTTCCCAGGAAGGGCTCGGAATCACTACTTTTAGAGATTCAAAATCCTCATTGATTGAGCCAACTGGGCCCAGTAAAATACGCAGAGCTGAGTCTATATTGAAATTGAAAATTTACATCGAGGAGCATGAGAGACAATTAGGTGACGTGGAATTCACTGCACTTAGAATGCGCAAAGACGAATTGAAAAACATCAACGAGCTTATCAATTTGGTAATGTTCAAACTTTTGAGCAAAAGGCAGGACCTAAACATGAATAGCGTGCGGCTCTTGATTTTTTTCAAGGACAAATCATTGAATCCCATCGTGCTTAAGAAAAGTATTAGCGAAAGAGAATCTCAAAAATCTTCCCACCGGAAGTACATTTCAATAGACTTGAATAATAATGAAATACTATTGGATTATATTAAAGCTAAAGAAAAGCTTTATATAAAAGTCCAACTCGACTCCTAGAAAACTGGGCTTCTTAATTACACTTACCAAATTGGCTGCTTACTTACAAAGACAGCTGGCTGTCATTCCTTCTTGACTTGCATTTATACCTTACAATTAGATAGAATATAAACTTTATATATAAGCTTCAAAACATATATCATTACAAGTTGTAGCCTCAACTTTATGTATTATTACTATTTTTTGTAGTGTTTTTGGAAAAAAATTGCAACTATATGACAAATATAGTAAACAAGACGTTATTAGAAAATATTGCGAAAGTCAATCACTTTATATTTTTGAGCTCTAATGAAACAACTATTAACGAGGGAAAGGATAATTTTGAAGCCAACGATATCTATAAATTGAAGTTAAGGGTAATGTCCAACTCTTGGACCGAAGTACAGGTCAGGTGCATCGACCGTGGCATTTAATAATGATTGTTGACCTAAACCTCCATCAATTCCTGCAAAAGGGACCGTGTTTCCCCACCAGTTTATGTTCTTCGGATGATATTGAACTGAGAAGAAGATGATGATACTGCTGAATGCAACTCCTGCAGTCATAGCACTACTAAAAACATAATTATACTTGCTCCAAAAGGCAGTATACTTGTTTTTGAGGTACCACATGAATACAATCGATAAGTATAGCGGCCCGGTTTGATAATATAAGTTGCCTGGAGCCCAGATAATCATCCCACCTATGAGAACCGAAGGTTGGAAATACTTGGTGTACTTCTTTGGGGCATACCATTTGAAGAGAATACAGAGTATTGCCGCAACAAAGCCCATCAAGAATGTCCACTGCAAAATAGGGTATAAGCCGCCGAACACTTTTTTGGGACCAATAACTCCCCAAATAACTGAAGAAGTGAATAAGGTACTAGTATCAGGACAGGTAAACTTATCCTTTTGATGAGGTAAACAGTAATCTTTTAGATTGTTTAGCTTAAAGTCCAATGCTGCCAAGTTAATGAATGTACCGACGAAACATCCCAATAATTGAACTCTAAACATAGCACGTGGAGGTAACTTGGCGTAATGACCCATCTTTTGATCAGCGATGTACAACTGGGCTTGACCGTCAATGTTGTAACCTAATGCCTTAATGAAATTGAGAGCAAGCCCGTTTCCGGGAATGGCATAACCAATGATAAGCTCGACTAACACATTAAGACCAAACAGGAATCCGGTAGTAGCATAGAGAGTGGTCAAGGGAATCAAAAATACGAAATTGATACCAATACTAAAAAAGATTGCCCAAACAGGAGTCTCAGCAGGATACAATTTGACGCATAATATGGCAAGTACTGTGCCAATAACCACAATGGCAAGAAACATATAATCGGGAACTTCTTTATACTTTCTCATCATGACGGAATGTGGATCTGTAAAGCCATCGAAGGTGGATCTGTGGAGATATCTCAACGAAGTAAAGAAGTGTTTAATGGACTTCCACAAGGGTTTGTACGTCATTGTGACCTCGTAGATGATGGCAAAGGGATAAAGTGCAAAGAAAGCCCCATACTGAACCAAATTAGCAGCTGTGTAAAATGGAGGACCATATTGCTCGTATTTTTCCTGTACGAACTGACTTTTGGAGTTAAGAACTTGAGTGATATCATATGGCTCTCCAGTGTTACTAAACAACGTGTTAGTGTTAACTGGGAGATAAGCTGTCCATTTATAGTTGGAATAATATACTCCAATGATGGCAATAAATCCTATGAGTGACCCAACGTACAGGTTGACCGTGGTATAGAAAGGTAAAACCAAGGCATTAGTCCCAATGATATTCCAGTCAAAAGAAGGAACTGGGTTGAAACCCAAGCCAGCGGAAGATCCAGTAATAACCGCGAGATTGAAATTTTGAGGTTCAATCCATGTTAACCAATTGAAGACTGAAAGTGCTTGGAATAAGTAATCAGGTAACCAGAAATAAAGGAATGAGCCAAGTGTGACGTAGAAAAAAAATCTATACCTTGAAATGGTCCAACCATTAATTTTTTCCTTTTTCTCGGGTTCTGTCAATGCTTTATTCATCGCAAGAGTTGGTAAAACACTGGGCCAAACTGCATTAGCGGGATAAATTACGAACTTCCTCAAAATTCCTGCAAAACCTATTCCTAGAAAGTTGGTGGATAAAAGCAAGAGAATTTGATATCCAATATCAACCCATTGGTTGTTGTAGTAAATTGAAAGCTTTTGGGCTGTTATGTTAGAAAGGACGTAACTTGCCTGCCCTCCAAGTGTAAACATTAAACCAGCAAGAATTTGCTCTTTGTATGTCCAGGGACCGGGATTCAATTCAAAGGAAACCCCTAAAATTTTGAATTTGAAGTTTGGAACAGCATATTCCCAGAGTTTTCCACAAGGGTATAAAAACATTTGTACAACACCACCAAGGAAGGTGATGGATGGGAGTCTGTCATTGAAGAAGGCGTTGACGAAAGCCGTAATACAGGTCCAAATTACACCCAAAACGTATACTCGAATTGTCTCAACTGGAATGGTAGGGTCATCATACGGATCAGTAACAGCTCTTACCTCTTGGTAAGGTGAGTGGTATGCAATAATTGCAGCTTCCAACCTAATTTGCAAGGGCCAGTCGACAATGTCGTAAGGAGAATGACGTAAGTCTTCAGGAGAAACAGAGTCACTGAGCTCTTCAACCTTTACTTCAGCATTTTCCTTTTTTTCTGGTAGAGAACTAGAACTCTGGCCATAGTCGTAGTCAAGTGGAGTGTTATACAGATCTGGTGTGTCCTGAATTAGTCTCTCATAAAAATCATAATCCACCGTTGTAATGTTAGAATCGTCTTTATGTTCTTCAATCGCTTTTTTGATTATATCGATTGACTCTTTGACTGATAAACCCTCAGTTTTTTCAATTAAGAAGGATGCAGTGAATGGCAAATCGTCTAAACTTTCTAAACCTTCAAATCCAAGACGTCTTAATATAATAAATTTCTGATCAGAGCTAAGAGCCTGACCCACTTCGGTGATTCCTAGCGGGTTGGAAGCGACAGCATGTATGTTCACCTCGTGATTTTCTATATCCAAGTAATTTGTATTTTCCGCATTGCTTTGTATATGTGCAGCTTCAAGTGGGCTTGTCACTGGATGAATCAGCATAATGAATACCAGCGAGATACAAGAGATATGATTATGACTTCTTAATAACGGAAAATGGTAAAGTATGTATAGTATTTATAACAAGATCAGCATATGATATCAGAGACGAGTTAGATACAATGAGGTACAGCCCCAGAGATAAACTTGAAGGTTAGAGCCACACGTAAACTGGCTATTATTCAATTGAATAGAATATTACGATTTTTCACAACTGATTCTTGTTTTGGTGAATTTCACCGCACCTGCTAGTCTTCTCTTTTATTCGTGCAACACCACAGAGTTCTCAAACAAGGTGGCTTCACATATTTGAAGCCACACGTTATCTAATCCGAGTTGCCATATGAATGAGTGGATTGCGAAACCATACAAATGTCCAATAGTTTGGTGTCCAGGGTTCTCAATTGAATCACAAAATTCACATTAGTTTCAAGACTCGTTTATAAAGGCGGATATGCGCAATTATGTAAGATTGACGTGTGATTATTATTGGGGTTGCAGCCATCTGTCCTCGAGGCACTGATAGTGTTTGAGTGATAGCTGTGGAAATTCTCATCGGTACCTTCCGACGCCCGATGGAATAGGTACGAATTCGTCGATGTTGCCTTTTAATAATAGATTCAAGCATAGATTTGAACAAGATCAATAACAATCAAAGCAGCCACATTAACCATACATAGAAGTATGAAATTCCAATGATTTTCGAAAGTACCTCGTAAGAAACTGACGCCTAGCAAAAATATCTTTGAGACCAGGCTTGACATCTTGGTATGGGCTAGCAAAGCTAACTCAAGTGTAAACGCCTTAATTAACCAACATGCCTCAGCATTTTAACCGAGGCTAAATTCGTTCTTTTGACACACTACAGAAAAAATAAACTTCGCGAGATTACAAAATTATCCGATGTGGCACCTCAACCCATCAGGATTTGATATAAATATATGACATTTATTTCGAAGAGGAACGATATTAGATTCATTTTTGAACACCGCATTGGCGTAAGAAATGGTTTTGTCTTCCTTCGTAGAAAACATCACCCAAGAGGTCTACTGTGAAATTTGTAGTATCAAAGAGCGAACATACGAGGCAATTGGTTCCGGCGGCTTCAAGAAGGAAATTGGTGTAAGGAATAGTGATGAAACCATCAGCCATTTCGATAGTAAAGTTCTTTCCTCCTTGGTCACAAGGAGCAGTCAATAAAGGGCCCTTCGAAACAGCCCCAATTTCTGCGGGATTTGTTCAATAACTTGAGGAAAACCGGCAATCTGGTACCTCTTACGTCATATTCGCTAATAGATTCATTGGTGTGGGGTAAGATGGCAGTCTGGACTTTGGTCTGATATAACAAAGTGGTCCTGTGGAATTAATATTAGTGTTTTTCCGTGGAGTTCTTACAAACTAAAGAAATTTAACCTTGCCCTTGAGCTACTTCAATTTCTTGAAATCCTAGAGATCGCCACGCTTGGAATCAGTAACAGACCGTGTTTCAACCTCTTTTCACTTTAACGTTGCTTTCGTCAACTTGTGCAAATCAAGCTTGGGCTATTGGAAATGGGCCAACCCATTCACAGCCTTACGCTCAGTCTCATTGGTCTTTATGCGAGTCTTGCACTCGTAATCGTTTGTAAAGTCACGTATAAAATGCACCGAGGTCTCCAATCCGAAGGAAAAACCTGCTGGCAGGTAATGGATATCAATGAATAACCAAAACTTATCTTGACCTAAAGTCATGCATGCCGCGTGCAGACTTACATTTTAGGCGTTAACCCAATAATTCAACTTATCAGTAGAGCACAATCAACCGGGTATCAGGTCATTTACTTCTTCCCGATGAGTTCATGTCTGACAAAGCTATAAAATCTTCATAGATATGCTAAATTATCGATTTATATTGAGTACTTTGGCAAATGCTATGTCGCGGAGACACCATTTTGTCACACAATTCCAAGTCGCGATATTGCAAAAACTCTATCACGTGAGCCACATGGACCTAATTATATGATGCTTAAGCCATTAAAGAGTTCGTAGAATTCGTAGAAAGATAATAATACGATGAATTAGTGGGTAAGACCTCGGCAAAACCATTAGGAACTCAAGTGATACCCTGAGAACTAGAAGCGAAAAAAAGAAAAAACAGACTCCTTTTTCATCATGACAGACATCTTTAATATGGACGATGAAGACGAGGTGTTACAGGACGAACTTGATTCTATGGGGCAAGCATTTAGGTCCATAAACATTAATGTTGAAGAGCCACGAGAACTCAATTATAAATTACTTGATACTCATGAAGATTACAACTCTCCTGAAGAATCCCAAAATACAGTTGCAGAACTTCCCGTACCAATTCCCATGAAACGTGCCGGACGTAGAAATTCTGCCATAGCTTCATCATACGAAATAGATATCCATGAGTCGTATGTGTCATCTTCCTTGATAATTGATAATGCAGGTGCGAAGTACAAGCCTAAACTCTCCGACTTTGAGCCTATAAAAGTTTTAGGACAAGGTTCATACGGGAAAGTATTACTTGTACGTGAAATATCAACTGGAAAGTTGTTTGGACAGAAGCAGCTCAAGAAAGCATCTTTAATCATTAATGAGAATACTAACGAGGTTCATCAATTGAACTACCAGAGGACGTTGAATGAAAAGAACATATTGGAAATGGTTAATCATCCTAACATTGTCAAACTTTACTACGCATTCCAGGACCATGACAAAGTATACCTTATTTTAGAGTATTTGGATGGCGGAGAGTTGTTTCATCATTTAGCACAGGAGAGATTCATGAGTGAAAAGAACGCCAGTTACTACATTGCCCAAATGATATTAGCATTGAGATACCTTCACTGTAACGTGAAGGTAATATACCGTGACCTCAAGCCCGAGAACTGTATGCTTAACTCAGCTGGAAACCTAGTACTCACTGACTTTGGATTGTCGAAAGTCTCCGATGATGACAAGAATAACTCTATGACGGGTACAGCTCAGTATATGGCACCTGAAGTTATTAAAGGCGAACCATATGATTATTCCGTAGACTGGTGGTCTTTGGGGTGCGTAGCGTTTGACTTGTTGACTGGCTCTCCTCCATTTACTGGTAACAATAACAAGAAAATTATTGATAAGATTCTTTCCAGCAAAAAGACTTTGAAGTTTCCATTCTACTTGAGCGCAGATGCCAAGGATTTTCTTAGAAAACTACTTCAAGCTAATCCCGAGAAGAGGTTCGACATTGATGGTGACTTTGAAAAGCTTAAAAAGCACAGGTTTTTCAGACACATCAATTGGACGGAGTTAGAAAATATTGAAACCTCTGACACAATACCCCCGATCCTTCCCGTTATTACTGACTCGATATTAGCAGAAAACTTTGATAAGGAGTTCACTGAAATGGCGTTCACTCCGCAGCTAAATAAACCTGGTATGGACATTTTACATGTAAATGGTTTCTCCTACATTGATGAAAACTACTTGAGTACTCATATGAAGCTTGAATAGATATAGTGAATTATTATTTATTACGTATATGTTAGAATTAATAGAGGTATTAGAACTGAAATGCAAATAGGGGGTATTGACAATTATCATGAAGTAAATTAAGGCACTCTTCTCAGTTTTTGTGATAATGTGATTAGCACGGTAGTGAAGATTATCATAAGCATATTTATGAGGCTATCAGATAAAATTATCTTCTTGTAATCAATACTCGTTACCGAGCTGTTTAGGTAGTTCAACTTGAATAAAACCATTACAAGTGTGGCTAATGCAAGTAAGATGGCTAATTTGGGACTCAAATACTCATAGTCGTGACAGTTAATAACCACGTTCGCAAAGGTAACGAATGTTAAGCTGTTCCATACCAAACTGTTCATTGCGTCGCATAGCAACACGATGGTGGATAGTTCAGATCGCACTAAGTCAAATCTGACAAAATAAGGATCAATTGATATTGAGTGGTCGCTAAAGGTCAAAGGCTGATCATAATAATAAGCAATGAAGAGCTTGAAGCTTGCATAACTGCAACTCCTTCCTCCATGGCGCCGGTCTCCACACCCTCCTTCCTCCAAAGATCCATACAGTGGACTCAGAATCGAAAATGCACGATTCATGTTGTAAGTAGAAAGTCTCTGTTTCAACAAAGGGAAAGTTTCTTTGCTTCTCAGTTTGCGACTCGTACTTTTACCAATTCGGATAGGTAAAAATGGAGGAAAGAGCCAAGAGAACCGATTAATAAAATCAACCAACTTATTTGGGGTTGAAAATTTCTGGTTCGTGGAAGCGCTGTCGTTCGAATGGCAAGTGTACAGCGATACTCGGTCAATAGGATGTTCTTCAAGGATATAATGCTCTGTATCTAATGCTTCATTGCGGGGAAGATCTTCTCCGGTTTCATCTATGTTCTCAGTAGTAAAAGCAACTTTCGCCAAAGGATCTTGTTCGAGCGAATCATCGTTTTGAATTTCTTGATCGACGGAACACAGATCAAAGGAGGCAATAGCAGAAGCTGTATTTAAATGGTACGTGTTCTTGGGTGAGACTGAATATAGCTTTTTCACAAACTCATTGCATGATTTGTATTTACCAAGCCTTTTCTTTTTGTTCATTGAGCTGGCTTCACTTCCTTTTTTTGCGATAGGTAAAGACTTTGTAGGACTTTTTGGAGCGTCAAAAGAATCGTCAATTTCTGTGATGCTAAAGTTAAATTTGGGCGGTAAGTTAGAAAGTGAGACTTTTTGGGTGTTGATAAGGGTGTCATCAGAATTAGACGAGGAAAATGAGTCTCTCGTGGCTTGGTCTTCACCTTCTATAATTCCTTTAAAAAGTCTTTCTATCTCATCCTTGTCACAGGTTAAGAATTTGTTTCTATAGAAGTCCTGATTTCTCCAAAGTTCATATAAGCTTAGAAACTTTTCATGATCTTTCTGGTAGAACGTGCTAGAAAATAGCTTTAAATAGTGAATTGACTGAATGCTATTAGATATTACCACAAATATCGCAATTTGTTTAAAGTTTAGTGAGTGAATTGTGGCAAGAACATTAAGAATCAATATTTTTAAAAATTCTTTCAATATAGGAAAGTAGAACAGATCGAAGTTGGACCCCTCTCGCTTTTTCAAATCAGGAACACCCGAATTTCCTATGGTTAAAACGTCATGACAAAACTGTATCAAATGAGTTATTGCAGGCAACAATATTGCCAAAATGATCGATTTCTGATACACTATCGTAGTAGGCTGATCATTAGGAGTTAACTTATTGATGATGCATGATAAAAATAGTGTCGAGCCAATATTATACAACAATAGAGCCGGAAGAGCAGTAAGCAATAATGATTGCTTCTTCATCGACCAATGCTAGCACCGTCCGTAAGTATGTTCTCGAGTTTTGCCAGCTCTTCTCAATATCTGAATGCAAATTTCAATGTGGTTGCAAGAGGCGTTTGTGTAGTGTTTACTAGTGAGTAAGCAAAGTTTCCAAATCTGTAATTGGCCGAAATCAAAATAACATGCAGTACAAATCACATGACATTTTATGTGCATTCGATTCCAATTTTGTAGCGCTAGACCTTGAGATACTTCATACGATCAGTATCTTGTCCTATCGATCTCGATGAGTTGTGTTGCCAGTCCTATATGAAGCGACGTAGATCGAATTGAGTCAAATATCTTCTTCAAGTGGGTTGCAGCTGCAGCCAATTGACCCTAGAGAGATTGAAATTTGCTTGCTTCATCATATTTGATAGATAGAGACTTCAGATTGCAATAGCATCTGGTCCGACAAGACTGATAGGATGAGATTCAATAGTGAATTCGTATACACTTGAACAGTTGACTTGATATCCAGCGACTAATGTGACTTGTATCACAAACCACGTGACGAAAACACGAGTCTCTATTTGGAGGCGAACTGAACTCAGAATCGGTGCAGCAGCACGTCAATTACCACCATGTCTGATAGTAAATCCGTTATCCCTCTCGAGTCAAATCCAGTAATATTTACAGATCTCGCGCACAAATTGGGACTTTCGTCAGTTTTAGAGTTTCATGATGTCTATTCGTTAACAGATCCTGACCTTTTGGCTTTTTTACCTAGTCCAGTCTATGGAGTAATCCTTTTGTTCCCTTTGAGTCCCAATTACGAAAAGTATCGGGCTGAACAAGACCATCAAACTGATGTAAGCTACAACAATGAGCTTCTAGATGTTGTACACTGGTATAAGCAAACCATTCGGAATGGATGTGGATTATATGCACTTTTACATGTATTGAGTAATTTACCAAAAGAATTTTTGATCAAAAACCTGAAGCTTGAATCCTTATTAGCCCATGTTGATAGCAGTGGGCCAAATATAAGTGTTGACGAAATATCGAAACTAGTTGAAGAACTTGAAGCTTCTATCAAATTAGATGAAAACTACGGGCTGCAAGGCCAAACTGAAGCTCCTAATGCAAACTCATCAATAGAGTTTCATTTCATCACATACATAAAAGGCAGGAACAACCGTATTTATGAATTGGACGGTAGAAGAAAAGGTCCTGTTGATTTAGGACAATCCGATGACGACGGCCATTTATTGAGCGATTCAAAGGTTGCAGAGAAAATTCAATTTTATATTGATAACGCGGACGAGGCCAACAAGCATAACTTTGCACTTATGGCAATTGGGCCATCTTTAGACTAATTTCTTAAGAATACTACAATGACGAAGCTTATGATGAGTTACATTCGTGTAAACAAAATAATTCAATGCATGACTTAAAACCTTGACACCAGGTTTGTACGTTCTATTAGTTTAAGAGCTGAGAGAAAAAAGCAATGAACTACCTACTGGATAATCGAAATATCCCAATCTCGCTTTAAGCATTTTATGGTGCCTGCTCGACTGCAGTTCGTGACAAATTCCGCAGTTGTCTAAGTTTTTATTCAAGCAAAGGTTCTTTCAAAAGTATTCAACTATAACTGGCCCTTTATATCAACCTTCTTGAAATCGCCACCATTTAGTATCGCACTTAAGACTGTCCTGGCGCCCATGCAATCAAATCCATCTCCGTGGTACTGCCCCAATTTGTATTTGCTCAAAAATTCCGAAAGTTCAGAGTCATCCTTAAAGTCAAGTCTTTGCATGACAACCTCGCTGCTGATCGTTCTATATCCTTTGCTTATTGAACTTAAAGCCTTCACTCGTGTCTTCTCAAGAATATGATTCAAAATCATCCAATAACCCAAACTTATCTCTTTAATAGCTTCGAACTTATGCAATAATTGGAAGAATATATGATAGTTGCCTAGTAGAAGGGCTTGGTTGAGAGCAAATAAATCATGCAAGAAACCAAACCAGATTTGTTCCTTTTTTGTTTTTTTGAACGCATCATAGTTGCGAATCTGAAGTTTAATTTTATACACTTCGCTATAATTGTTAGTAATTATCATGTAAATTGTTCTGAGCACTAAAAATTCAAGTTCACAACGATAAAACTTTTTGTCGAGTTTACCTTCTTCGCTCTTTCTAGTAAGGTAATAAAGATATTTCAATTGTGACTGGCACTGATTAAATTCACCCAAATCACGATTTTGTAAAGAGATTTTTGCATTTGTCTCATAGACATAAATAGTAAAATCATTTTTGATATGCTGAACTGTCAAGTCTTGCCTAATTGATTTTAGTTGGCTTATGAAGTAAGAGTAGCTTTTACTCTCATTATACTTCCTTAGAACTAAATCAATACTTTTTATTAGTACTTCCTGCGGCCTAACCATTCCTGGAACTGGGTCAGAGGTTAGCCTAAGATAATTTCTTTCCAATACTTGGCTTGTTCCTACGAAAGCCGTCGATTTGCCCCTATTTGGCCCACTCAAATCCAACCTAGATGTAGGTGGGATCTGGGGTAGTTCTGCCTCGAATCGCTGCATTCTTTGCATCTTTCTCGCCTTGGATTCGAAATCTGGTTTTCTTTTGAGCTTGTTGTAATCCAAGAGGGTGGACCCGCTGGGTTGTACAGCGACCGATTCCTGAATCGGTTTCGATTGTGATAGACTCTCTTTTTGCCCAACTCCAAATCCAGCCAACTCCAATGCTCGCCTTTGTTCAAATTCCAATTGTAACTTTTTGGTTCCATCAAGAATTGGAAGCTTCTGTTTGCTCCAGTCATTTTCGAATAAAACGTTCATTGCCAGGGCTCTACTGATTAATGAGTGTAATTGATGGTTAAATAATGGCTTTTGAGATTCATTAAGTCTGATGTTAGACCGCTTAAAACATTCCGTAACGAACTGATGCAATTCAGACGGCCAATCTCCGGGGGAAGCACGATGGGGCGATTTATCGTCTCCAGAGACTACCAGTTGCGCTCCCCCTTCCCGTTTCAAATCCTTCTTATTCTTCTGCTTACCATTCTTCTTCGTATTTCGGCTGATACTAGCTGGTACCACTTCATTATACATGCCACTCATGTCTTCGAAGAAAGGTTCTCTCTCGATGCCTGTTACCTAGTGTGTTAATTAGAATAATTCCTGCATATAGTCTGCTGAAAATCCGTAAGGACAAGCTCACAAAAGAATGTCCATTAGTACCAAATGTCGTAAAAATTACAACTGTATTCTCTTAACTAAAAATGTCTAGTGCTGCACTAAATTGAACATCATTCAATCGGTGAAACAGAAAACTCAGGAGAACGTACCTCAATCATCGCTATGAATCTGCACAACTCTAGGTATATATTATCCGTACTCTGAACAACTCTAATTCACAGCTGCTGTTTATAGTACAACTTAAGGCCAAAAAAATATCACTTGTGTACCTCTGCCCACTGATAAGAAACAAACCCGTAATAGCCAATTCCAACAGTCGTCACTAAGGCGAAACAGTACACTCGTAGTAAAACATAGAAACGCAGTAAAAATCAGCCAAAATAAACAAAATATTTTAACGAACATAAAATACATAAGGGAAGTGCAAATATAAAGAAAAAGCTATGCACATACCACGCTCAAAATAAAGGCCAGAACTGAGCAAACCTCTTAGAAAGTCAGCTATGCCAGCAAGGAGATAATAAGTCCTCCTCTAACCCTCTCAACAAAACACAAAGATATGCGAAAGTCTTGACTAATAATTAAATAAAAAACACTTCAAATACAGGCCCGCGCGTAAAGACTGCCCTACAAATTACAGTAACGTCGTCTGCGCCAATTACCAACTACTAATAGAAAAGTCTCGCAACAAACAATGCCACTCCAAAACTCCAGTGGAGCAACTTCAAACATTCTAATCCACACCTAATCCTGCAACACAAAACACAACCAGAATATTATTCAATTCAGCTTACCCTTCGACTACACATGGACGAACGCAAAAAAACGAACCGAATTCACCTAGACAGAATTTATTGACCATATTAAAATCGACGCGAAAACAAAACTCAAAGTAGGCCCCGTACAAAATATACAGCATGATACATACTCTCTTGAATTCTATTTCCCCAGAAGGAAATTGTTAATGACACATAAACTCTACTTTGGATCTCCATCCGAACAGAAGAAAATCTTTGGATAAAACGAGCCAGCAAGTGCATCCCATAATATAAAGTACACTAAAGATCAGCTCCAAACCAACAACTCTTGTAACATAAGAAGTAATTCAGACGACATACCAAACTGTGTAGCTCTACATATTTTCACAATCGCTAACTAAAATCGCCATCTCTCCACTTTCAATAAAAAAAAAAGTAATTCTAACACAACAAATCGCTATCACTACGCTCAAGTTGCTGTAAACTCTATTCACTTTAAGTATACAAATGTAATAAAGGATGGCATGACTGCCCACCGTAGCTACAATTTCCAAAAAACCTGATACTACTAACGAACTTTATTATCAAGCGGATTTTTAATGCACTTGGTTTCGAATAAATCTCAAAAAAAAATTTGAAATATTCTGAATCGATGAAATACACCAAAACACTAAAGTTGATGAGCAAGAATACTGCCACACGCAAAGCAACGGCAAAGCACGCACACAGGGCAATGGTTCCAATTTAATGATTTCCGCTTAAAAACAAACCATCTCTGTTACAGGACTTTAGATCCGATAACACAATTAAACTTATCAAGCCTATTCCATAATCTACACCCCCAATATCACAGCATTCGAAAACATGAAAATGGCTTGCGTTATAAGTCAATCAAAATATTTCTCTTGATCAAAAATACACATTACCTTGTCGTTTGGTATTTCTGAGCAATTTCATCAACACATACAATACTGATGTAAATTTAGACGTGAATATCTCAAGTATCTATTTCTAAAGAGTATCGCCCTTCTCCAAGTACGCCAGAACTCTTTGATCTATTTAAATTTTTACTTGAAGATATTGTACATTATCATTCAAATCGCGCGCCTTGCACAAGATTACTATATTTAATTTCCGGATTAATTTATATTCTATATGCGGTCTCACCAAAATCGATATTCCATCGTTTGGATGCACTCCGTGGATATTAGCAGGACTATGACAAGCGAAAATCGAATTCGGTTAGCAACAGTTTTTCAACCGTATCAGATCAAGCTTTGTAGTAGCTGATACTAGACACACTTTCCGCAAAGAACCTTGAAATTATTTGTTTCCATATCAAACTATAGAATGAAAAAATAGATGGAGTACATTACGAGTTCGCCCACATTATTCAAAATTGCTATTATTGTCGAGAGTTGGCAGAGAGAAAATCAGTCGTTTGCATCTTAATTTTGATTCCGATTTATGGAAAATTACAAATTGATCATTATTAATTAGCGGCGAAAGATTTGTAGTGAGTATTTCATCAATAATCTATACCATTTAATTTAGCTACATACAAGATTAGGTAGAATAATTCACATCAATTAACTAATATTATTGACACCGATTTTTCAGTATTGATCAATATTACTCAGTGCCACTGAACGTTTGAATTGTACCCTGGGCCTGATTGCGATTTAGCATTTTTGGTTGTTTTCATTGTTAGAACATTGGGGTTTCAGCCATCTTTAAGTGTTTTGCTGTTGTATAGATAGGGTGCCTCTGTCTCCATTCTCTTCTGAAAGCAAATGGAAGTTTTGTATTTATTGTGTTACCAAAGGTATTTAAAGAAGGCAGTAATGCTGATTCTTTTCTGGTAGGCGTGTGTTAGCTTTGATTGAAGGATTTTGAAAGGGTACATAGGAAGACTAAAGTATACAACTCACAAGTTATTTCTAGTGTGGGCCCGTCTTTTCGACACTTGGATACAAAGGTAGGTAATTTATCAGGCGTGCCGAGTATTCTGAGCTACTTGAATTTGTTTATACTTGGTCAAAGAATCCGGGCAGAACATTTCTAACACCCTCCTCTACAGTTTGAATTATTTTTAATCCATTAAATATGTTCACTTTGGTGTACTTTCGATCGGTTTGTGTTCAATATTACGCCAGAACTTATATTTGCGTTGTGAATTTCTCAATTAATAAGCTTGCTTTCCCTTACCGGATGAGACCCCGATAAGTTTCACTAAAAGGATTAGTCCTTCTGCTTAGTGAAGTTGAGTAATCTCAAGCACATTACAGTGTTCAATTTAATGGCAATATTATTGCCCCGATTTATTGTTCATTCTGAACCAATCAGTAACAAAAAAGTAATACGTAAAAATTTAACTGATTATCTAAGAACTGTAAGATAGTACTTGCAAAATTTCAAGCCACTACGCAATTTAGCCTATTTACCCTCATACTACTCTGATTCCCTTTGTCTATCAGCCAACTACGAATGATGGAATGGATTGAAGGTATGTGCGACGAATGCTGCTTAAGGCGATTTACATCGGTAATATTCCTATATTTCTTTCCTTTCACGCACTCGAGCTAGGATTTCTTTCTTTATACTTTGGTGCATCGATACCCACCTGTGTGTTACTTTCTTGAATATCTGATCCCCGTGCGCTTTCGCTCCAATGATCCGTCATATGAAAGTGTGTATTCAATAGAGTATATCAACATTTTGAAGTTAAACTGTTGCAAGTTTGATTAATTTATCGAAATAACTTTCCATCAGAGTCACCCTCTCTTCTCCATTGAGAATTAAAAGCCCCACTGCTTTCTAGCCTATAAAGTCTGTAAGCCTCACGAATGTGATTGATCTGTAATGGTCTCGGCTGATCGCCCATGTAATGTAAGCGTTTATCATCAACCTGTACTTCTTTTCCTTGCTCTAAGCTTTTCAATGCTTTTTTTTTTTGGCTCTTCTTTTCATCGATATCCAGAATCAATTTGGCTTGAAACTCCCTTTCTTGAACCTCAAATGCTCTAGTGATTATTTCCCCCAAAAACAGCTTTGAAATACCTGCTAGCACAATTGCAATATTTTGAGGGATTGACTGTCCAAGGACACCATTACATATTTTCTTGACACCTGGTTTGTTTACGGTCATTCTTCGGTATGCTTCAAATCTTTCCATTTGATCATCAGTGAAATGCGATATCAATAGTCGTTTCTTATCCTCTTCGCTTAGATCTCGATCTACTTTTGTAGCTTTTAATTGCCGATAGCTCTCGACTAATTCTGGATCGTCTATGTCAGATAAATCGCTTATGTCCTCAAATTCGTCGTTATCATCTTCATCTTCATCAAAGTCAATCTCTCCATTAAGACTTGCTTGGTTATCGTCCAATTCACCCGTTCGCAGTTTCCTGTCTAGCTCGCTGTAAAATACTCTCCATATAAGCTCTTCGTCCTCTTCATCCAAACTAACATCACTATTATATCCGTCACTCGAGGTATCTTCTGACATCCTATAGCTATTCTCGAAGTAGTTACAGGTTGTATTTTTTAAGATGTCCTGCAAACAAAAATGTCGCGTTATTAATCTCGGATTATCAACAAAATACATTTTGTGAGATGTTAAAACGTGAAGTTTGACCGAGTGTCCAATTCATTCCATGAGGGCAATTTTAGTTTAAAAACTCAAAATCGAGGATCGTGGTGATCTAAGTTGACCAGCGAGAGCATCCTTTTTGGTCATGTTGTGACATCCTCTTGCGACAAAAAAGTCATTGACTCAATGGATCCTTTTTTTGTAGAATTCTTCACAAACTTAGAAAAATTACAACAATCTGTGAATTTACTTCTAGGTCATACTCAATAGCTAAAGTTTTATGATTTGAGGAATTGTGGCCCAAAAAATCTTAATCATTCTGTTGAAATATTACCCTATACATCCTAACGATGGTTATTCAATAGTTTATTTAACTAGTATAACTCAATATTTTCTCAGCCCTTGCTAAAAATCTTGTCCAGTCTCCACTCGGGGACCTCATTATATCTTTTACTAGGAGAGACATATCTTTTTGAACTAATTGGGATGTTTCACTTTTGTGTGGATTAGTGTTTAGGTAGTTAACAATTTTACGAATAGCCTTCGATGTTTTGAACCTTGTTACTGAAACTAATCTTATATCTAGATTATTGCTGGGATTAGGAGAAATTCCTAATTTTCTTTCAATTTTTGCTCCGAAGAGTTCTACAAATTTCTCTTTGGCTTCATTTAGTTGATTTAATCGAAGCAATTCAGTGAAAGACTTAGACTCGGTTGTTGTCTCACTGGAGTTAATTTGAGTGTATGGAAGAACGATCTCGACGGAATTATCGAAGTGAGAAGCCGGTCTTTCATTAGTTTCATTGAACGAGATTTCGATTTCTATTACGTAAAGAGTGTTCAACTTGCTAATGTACGGCTCAATAGCTTCCTCAAGTCGATGCTTTATATCTGTAATACTCTTGAGTTTCCGGTCACAGATGAAACTAAGGACTAATTTCTCAGATTCAAGTACGCCATTTTGTGCTGTGAACAATTCTGCTACCAATAAGTGATGGATTATTGTTTGTGTAATTAGGTATGGTAAATCATTTGAGTGTATCGAATCTAAGGTGTAAAAGAGGGTCACTTTGAACTCTTTTTCATGAAGGAGTATAGCGTTTTCTTCTCCGAGTACAAGCTCAACTATGTATTGACTCTCACTGATACTCTTGTTCAGCTCCCCAGATTCTTTAGATAGCTCATCGATAAGGTCAATTTTCAAAGGAGCTGGGAACAAGTGCTCGATTTCATAATTCAATTGCTTTTGACTCGCCTGTACTAAATCAGGAAATTTAAATCCTAAGTCTCCAAATCTCAAATGAATCGGTATCACATTTAGCGATCCACTGGAAATTAGGTAATTTAAATTCCCAAACTCATCACTTTCTAAATTTTTAAATTTCCTTATAAGCAATCCAACGGATAAGAATATTATCAGATAGATAATCCGATTTTTCATCGTGTAAAACAATCCTGCTTGTTGACTTACTTCCTCAAATTGATGCAAGTAGTGGGACTGTATGCAGTATCTCCAGTGCGATGAGAAGAGCTCGAGACCAATTTATTGGTCTCTTACAACAGTGTAGGATGCCAAAGAGTTCTATACCTATCCAGAAAGGGATAGATCCTAAATCACAAGAGGACGATTATGTGCATACAGTTTACAATGAGATAGCGTCACATTTTTCGCAGACTCGTTTCAAACCATGGCCGGTTGTGGAACAGTTTCTCTTGAGTAGACCAGATCATTCAGTGGGGTTGGATGTTGGTTGTGGCAATGGAAAGTACCTCTCCGTCAACGATAAGCTATTTATGATTGGAACCGATAGGTCTGATGGCTTAATAAAGTGTGCTTATGACAACTCTTCTGGAAAGTTTAATTTAGGAGTAGCAGATGGTTTGCATTTACCTCATCGCAACGATTCGGTTGACTTTGCCATTTCCATTGCCGTGATTCATCATTTTGCTACTAGAGAGAGAAGAATAGATGCCATGAGGCACATACTATCAAAAGTTAGGAAAGGTGGCGAGATTCTTGTTTATTGTTGGGCATTAGAGCAAGAGAATTCGGTCCGTGGATACAAAGAGGGAGATGAACAAGATATATTAATTCCATGGGTATTGCAAAAGAAGCAAGAAAAGAAACAGAAACCGAAAAGAGCGAAAAGAGGAGACTCGGGTGCTCAATCCAATGAAGCGCAAGAGGGGAACGTAAGTGAGGAGGTTTCTCAAGACGAGCCTCAGGTGCATGAAGAACCTATCACCAAATACCGTTATTACCACCTATACAAGAAGGGTGAATTGGTTGAAGATGCTTTGGAAATCAAGGAATGTGCGGTTGTTGATCATGGATACCAGAAGGATAATTGGTGGGTAATAGTTAAAAAGATTTAATGTATTGTCTGATTATATTTTAGTTTACACACTGTAATTCCGCGTCAACTTTTTTCTGAAACAAATTGTATCGCGACAAGCAAATTCGGTATCTTCGATGTGACATAGAAGGCTCGTTATTATCTCAGGCAATGCTATCACCGCAGGAGAAAAGGGATAAGGTTATCCGAGCAACAGATCTAGACGCGTTATCTTGTAGGTTTAGCGCTAATAATCAATCCTATCTAGAACCTAAAGATGAATATATTGACAAGTTAATATCTTCTTACCAGTCTAATCTCCAATTCTGCGACGGCTACAGTAACTTATCAGCTGGCAGAACACTTAGACTGATATTCAATGAAAGGAAGTTACCATTAATAAACAGAGGAACATACTTCAGAACCAAACTGATCGACGCTATAACAGAAGAATTCATTAATGAACACAACGAGTGCCAAATCATTTCATTAGGAGGAGGCTCGGACACGAGAGGATTTAGAGTTCTAAAGGAGCACGAGAATGTCAGGTACGTGGAAATTGACTTTCCGGAATCCGTAAAGATCAAAAAAATCGCTATACTACGAGATGAAAGCTTGAAGCAGATAGTTGGACATGACGATAGCCCAAAGCTTGAAATCAACACAAAAGAACAATTCCGAGAGATTCACCCAGACTTTCACACCAATTCATATCACCTAATCGGATTTGATTTAAGAAAACTTTCATCAAAGGAAATTGACCAAGAATCTGGTACTTTATTAAATTGTGTCAATGAATCGTTACCGACCCTTGTTTTGAGCGAATGCGCTCTTTGTTACGTGTCACTAGAGGAAAATGAGAATATAATCAACTTTTGGAAACAGCATTGCAAAGATTTGGTCTCTTTCTTGATATACGAGCCTATGTCTTTGAATGATGCGTTCGGTAAAACAATGGCTAAAAATTTGATGGAAAGAGGAATCAACTTACAAACGTTCAATGCATTACCGAACTTAGAATCAAGGAAACAGTTTCTTTCGGAGAGGTGTAACCTTTCAAAGATAAAACTTACTGATATGAGTGATGTAGGGGGTTATTCCAAAGGTGACAACCTGAAACCTTGGATCAAGCCCGACGACTTGAAAAGAATCAATAGCTTGGAATTGATTGATGAGATTGAAGAGATACGACTTCTATTTGACCACTATTGTCTTTGCTACGGTGAATTCAACTCAGGTACAAATGGAAGGTCCTTCCAGGGAATAAATATGTGGAACTGGCGAGTTGAAGATCACTAGTTTCACTTCGCACCATTGTAAGTACAAATCCATCAGGCTTGCACTACATCTTACTCATAAATTCTTGATAGACAGTGTGAAAATATATTTTGGGCGTAGTTGACATATGATCATCGAGTCGTGCTATCGAAATCTCGATACGCAAAATACGTTGCATAGTAACTTCGTTATTTGTATCTCGTTAAGAGCTGTTTGCTATCAGGTGCCCTTTGAGAAATTTGAGAAAGCCAGCTTCTGCAAACCATATAACGCAAATAGTAATTTGAACTGTTGTAAAACCGAATCTTTAGTTGTGCCAGGATTCCTGTCTTTGAATTTTAGTTGGATACTCCATTTGCTTATTGTACCAATTTAGCTATACTTTTGGAAAAATGATATCATTGTAATTCTGAGCTCAGCGAATATTTAAAATTTCAAGTTAGATCTTCGCCCAAATGGGACCTCCTACGGTAGTTTCCCATTATCTGTCCCGCACGAATATACCTAGTGTCTCAATTCTCTGTTAGACAGTACCTAGCAAGCAGCTTACTTAACAGACGAAAGAATATAAATCTTGGCAATTATACATACATTTAAGTAACTTAGCTCATCTTCACTATGAAAAATATAGTAACTTTACATGTCTTCTACTACAACTTACTTAAAACAATTGTAAATTTATTTATCTTTCAATATGTAAGTAGCGATTTAAAAATTGTAACGATTTCAAAATTAAAAGTTGTCAGATCTTATGGTTTCTTTGATCTTTAAGTTGTTGAATGACTCTTTTATCATCCTCTACTTAAAGCTTCTTGACTCTGTAGAATATCTGCTTTCGAGGTCCTACTCATTGAGAATATATTACCTACCACAAGGAAAGTGTCTCCGGTATTATGAGTATTCATATTTAACAGACTGTAATTCTGGCCCAATAGACTTACAGTTCTTTTCTATTTATGTAATACCTTAGCACGTCCGACTAGTTTTGATCAGGTGCCAATCAGAACTTTAGTAGTACCAGTCAAGACTCCAGTATGTTTTTTGTAACAACCTATTCTTCTTTTATACCAAATATCTTTCAACAGTGAGTTATTTAAGGTGCCATCGGTTGCTCTTCAGATTGAAGTCAAGTTCACTTAAGGTTACCCAAGGTGTTCGCCCTACCACCAGGCTAGTTCCTTTGGATTTTATAAGTTTACCATTATTCATACTTTCGCCTCGAGTATAACCCTTCACTATCATTCAAAAAATATTCAATGGTTTCAATCTCTAAATTTTTATTGTTGGTCGCTGCTTTCACCGTTGCAAACGGTTACATGATTCCTGATATCTCTAAAAGAGATGGCAAGTTCTTGAAGTTGGACTTCAACGTTACTAAGGGTTAGTCTCAAAAATGACTCAGTCGGAATGTCAGCAAATATCTCGGAATAATTTTAGACTTTTTTAGTGACATTACACCCGATACTCAAACAGTTCTTCATGCCTTTGTGGGGACGTCTAGAGCCACCGCCGATGACGTGAGAAAATAATATAGGTACCGGAAAAGCGGGGATACGTGAATCTGCTTGAAAAGTCTCCTACTCATTTACATGTAGTCTAGCCGCTCACTTTCAAAGATTTTTTAATCACAACCATTCCTTGAAAGTGGTAAGCTTGTATTTGGCTTACAATCGTGGTATATTTCGAGTCACTTTTGTAATTCATTCATCCATATTCTGATTATCCTTTATCACAGAATACTCGCTATAGTTGTATGTACTGTTTCAATCAAATGATATCTGTGAATGTAGTTTAAATTTCAACTTTGACTTGTCCTGTTTTGTCCAATTCTGTCATTTTGGTATATGAAGGTATAAGTTAGAAAAAAAAAAAAATAACTAAAATTAGGAAGTACTTTTCCTTTTGGGGGTTTTCAATCAGTCGGTGAAGATGAAAATCTAGTGGGCTGATTTGATGATGATGAAGGCTGCTTAACGACCAAACATGGATCCAAGAAGTATGCTCAAGAATGATTCATTACCGGATCCAGATCCAGATGTAGATGTAGATGTAGATGTAGATGTGGAGGAGACATTTTGGTGAGTCGTGGATGCATTCGACCATACATTAGGGTTTGATGGTTTTTTCTCTGAATCGAATAAGTGACCGAACGCATATTCAGCAATATCCAAAGCAATACTAAATCCGCTATTTGCCGTAACGTTCGCTCCAATATCATGGCCCATCAACATAAAAGCATCGGCTTTGGCTATTTGCCCAAGTCCAGCAAGAGAGCCTGGAACTTCCAAGTTGGTGAATCTGTTGGTTCTGGTACAGCTAGTGATAGGCTCGTGTTTATATCTGGCTTCAAGGAATTTCAATGCAAGTCCACTTCCCAAAACAGCTTGTGAAAGATGTTCACTGAAATAATCTTGGTTGTAAGTGACCTTGACACCGTCCCCGCACCATTTTTCGTAAAGGGCATCGCTATCGTTTGCTGGAATAATCTGATCATTAACCGAGTTGTATAAGTATATTGGGACTGTTGGAGTGGCGTTTACTCTGAGTAAATTGTTAGCTTCGACGACGTTGTAAACGGCTGGTTTAGTTATAATTTCAGATCCCAATGGTGAGACAGAATCCCATGTAGTGTACAAATTATTCAAAAGAGCTCCGACAACACAAGCATCACTACTACCGTTGATTGCTTTCAAAGTTGAAGGGTAGACAACTTGATTAATGTAATTCATCAATTCAGGGTATTCTCTTCCTAAACCATTTACACCAGCGATAAGAAATCCTGAAAAGAATGTTCCTGCAAGATAATTCATAATATGGAAAGGATCAATGAGAGCACCACCAGCTGCTGCTCCAATAAGGTTTATTTCAGGTGCATAAGTAGGTTGAGTGGCAGCTGCCCAAAGAGTAGGTTGAGAGCCACCCGAATAGCCCCAGAGGGTGACTTCTGCATTCTTGTTGATACCAGTCAAATCACCCGAGTTTAAAATAGCTCTGATAGAGTTTAATGAAGCGTGCGATGCTTGGTAGGCTGCTACGAAAGCCGATCTTGGACCCAAGAAGTCCGGAACAACCACGTACCATCCTTCCATTAAACCTGCATTGACAAGAGCAAGTTCGATTTGAGACGTAATCCAAGATGCTGGTGCGGAACCGAGCTGCATGGCATAAGATGAAGCACAATCAGTACTTGAAGAGTCAATTGCCATATGGTAAGACAAGAGCTTGTTAGGGTCAGCATTGTGAGGAACGAGCAAGGTAGTGGTGACCCACGATGGATTACCATGACTGTCTTCCGAACGAACAAGAAATTGGTAGGCAGCAGCTACATTATCCTGGAATATAACAATACCGTAAGGGTGAGTGATTTTTCTATAGTCTATGACATCACCTAGCTTGAGCTTTTCATACCCGGGCTTGGGTGTGTAGAAGGGATCATCACTTGGTTTGGTAACATTACTTAACTCGATCAATGGAGCGGGAGCTGCTGCACCAAATCTTATGAATAAAACGAAAAATACCAATGATAGCCACTTCATTTTCCAGGATGCTAATATATTAGTGAACGAGATCTAATGGCCTAAAGAGGTGTAGAGGGAAGACAAGGTTTTTTATACAATTCTCCGATCCTGGATTAGACGACATGTTTGTGGTACGTCCTCCCCTTTTTTGCTGTCATAAGTTGAGCCATATTCGGCACTTCATGCTTGATTTGATTGGAACCTTCTTATAGATGGCTGCAAATCGGATGAATGACATGTCATGTGCGACAAAAATTTCCATATCAGGGCAACAAATTAGGATAGGCATTTGTGGGGTACTCGGGCAATGATCATCTGTATGCATGAGGGGTGTAATAGTTGTCGTATTATAGGAAATTAAACAAAGATATCGACTCCCAATATGGTCTTTAAGTCTTCGACTTTGCTGAAAACGTTTCTGATCTTGATCTTCAATCTATCCTTGATGCTGAGTTTAGGAAATGAAGGAATAAAGAAATACTTCGGGGTCGAAGTTCCCCACATTTCTTCATCGCGCTTTGCCTTTTCAAGATAGTCACTTCTATATTGAAGTTTTATTCCTCCAGAATATGCCACATTGTGTTGCATTGGTTCGCTTGCCTGTTGCTTTTGGTATCTCATTCTTTCATCACATACCTTCTGCTTTTCTTGTACTGGTTTGCTCTCTTGTTTCTTTTGGAGTTTGGCTGTTTCCTCATTTACCTTCTGTCCCCGCAACTTTTCTTGTTGGCGTTTTTTGATATCTAACTCTTGTTCCAAGTACTTGTTCTTTTCGGCAATTTTCCTCATCATGTTACTCTCCACTTCCTGCCACTCTCTTTCCTCTTTTGCCATTCTTTCCTTCTTTTCTTTTTTCATTCTTTGTTCCTTTGTAATGGCTTCCTTCGCAGTCTCAGGGTCATCAAGATAGACATTAAGGATTTCGTCGACAAGTTTAGCTTGTGTCTCGGATTTGAATTCAACTAGTTCATGATGAGAAGGCTCGGGTCTGGAGGTATGGTCATTTTCTTTCCAGGGATCTTTGTTATCAATCAAGCCCTGAACAAAATCTCCCACAACATCTCTGTATTCAATATTTCTGTCAGAGACTGAAGGCCAAGATTCCTTTGAGAAGATGGACAAATTCTTTTTCCCGCAAGTTGAGAAAAATGATTCTTCTTGTAAAGCTACAGTTTCAGTTTTGTCATTTTCTGCAGTGTGACTTAGTCTCACTGAAGAAATAGATGGCAAAGTTGTTAGCTTCTCGACTATAGCCAATGGTTCAGTTTCGAACAATTCACCAAGCAAAGGTGTTTGCTTTTTGACTATAGCCAACTCTTTGGTTTCTTCAAACAACTCATCAAGCAAAGGGGTTTGCTTCTTGAAAGTCAAAGGCCTACATTTTTCAAACTCTTTCAGTTGAGCTACTTCCTCAACTCTTACCGAGGTTTCAATTTGAGGTTGAGCTAACTCTTCCTCTACCTTTTCAGAAAAAAGTTCAGCTGCATCGGCCACACTCTTTGTGGTATCAGTTTGCGGCTGAGCTCGCTCTTCCTTTGCCTTTTCTGGTACCGGGGTATTCTCAACAACTCTAACATTTGGTTTTGAGAATTTGACTTCGAAACTGATTTTTTCGATTTCTTTCCTTTCTTCTTCAGAGTTTTACTCTTCTTGATGGTTTTCTTAGTTCTTCTCAAGCCAGGTTCCTGTTTCATGTCACTGTCAGGAATCTGGCTAATTTTTTTAAAAGAAAATCGTCTAACTGGAATAACAAATTTGTTCCTCTTTTTAGTTTCATTAGAAGTATTGGAAATTCTTTCAAACATAGCAATTCTGGCAGAGGTCTTGGTTTGAGGCTTCAGAATTATCTCTGAAGTTTCAGCTACCGGTGTCTTGGTCACCAACTTAGCAGAAGCCGATACTTCCTTAGTCTCGGTCTTGACTTCTACAGAATTGTTAGTAAGGATACTTCGAGAGTCACCAGAAACTTCACAAGGTTTCTCTGATTTCTTGATTTTCTCATCAGTACTTTCAATTGAAGTAGCTGAGGATTTCTGGATTTCGGCACTCGAAAATACCAGAACTTTAGCAGATCCGGGGGATGAGCAAGTTTTAAATTCTGGACTAATTGGCGAAGTGCTAGCATTCAGTGATTTTCTGCTAGGTTTTGAGGTTGGTTCTTCTTTCTTAGCCGAGCTTGAGGTGCGAAGTTCTTTTCTTCTTTCTCTGATTTTCTCGATGTAATAAAGTGATCTTTGGTAAACGGAAGTTTCGAATTGATATTGAGCAGCTAAGTATTCAATTTGGGAAGTGAGCTCTTTGTCAAAAGCTTCGAGGCTTTTGGCAGAGCATTGACTCAAAAACTTTTGGAAATCGGATTCAGTAAATCTTTCGAGGTTAATTTCTCTTCCACTATACGTGACTTTTACCCCAACAGTATCAAGACCGTTGGTGACACCCTGAGGGCCGTTCAGGCCATTTTCAGGATTTTCGATCAGATTGGCTGAAGGCATTTTCTGCATATCGCAGCTGAATTCACATTCAGGTTCGTTCAACTCCTTCTCTGAAACGGTTTCGTTTGGCAACTTAGCACCACGAACTACCAGAGCAGTATCCGGAGCATCCAGATTTCCTTCAGCCGAAGGATCGGTGTCCCCCAAGGAGGGGAGGAGCTTTTCTCTCTTGAGAGATGGGCTGCTATCCTCAGGTTTCTTGGACTCAACGAGATCCAAGGACTGGAGGCTGGCAGCAGAGGCGACGTGAGCGTCGGAAACAATTGAAAGTGACATTAGTAACTTTCGGGGTGATGATAATAAACTAATTTAATAAAACGAGCTTATTAGAGAAGTATAAGAGGAAATAGATTTGACTATAGGTTCGCGAGGCTATTATTTGTACTCCGAGGGTCTTGTTTGTACACCAAGAATCTTGCAATTTTTGCAACCTCGGGTGTCCACAGAAACAATTTGAGTGACCGTATGGCCTCTCTACTATCGCAAGCAAAGCACGGGACCATAAACTGCCATCCAGGGCTACTCAAAGTGTAAAAATGTTATCAGTGGTTGTGCACAAATCTGACCCAACTCGTAAATTTTTTTGCACCCAAAATCTCAAATCCCGAGGCTTAAAAATTTTGCATAGGTGCGCGTGCACGACTGCAGGAGAGCATGGCATTAACCATTACATGAAGATCCAGTGCAGAATGCATGAAATAGGCTGCAAAGAACCAAATCAAAACTTGTAAATGGGGCTGTTCGATCAAGATCACCACTATTTTCTCCAAATATTGCCGTGGTTTTAGTAAATGTACTCTTCAATAACCTGTAAAATGTATCAGCCTCAAGTCGATACTTCGATCAAAACATTCAGCCAACAATTTTCTTGATGTTTGCTGGCAATCTAGGTCCCTTTTGGGCAAAAGCAGCGTGGAATTGTACGAAAGTATCACCGACCTCGCCCAACTCAAGAGCATCCTTTCTAGAAGAAATACTACCACATCCCACGAGAACCAAGTCAAAGTACTGGCTTCCCTGATCTAGTGATACATTCAGAGCCACTTTCAGCTGGATGCTGTTAGCACAAGCATACCCTGTTCAAGTTACAAGACCCCATATTTCTGCCAGCTGCCACATTCCAAAAACTATTTCTTTCAAATGCGGATGATTTCTTCCAAATGCGAACACGTTCGCAACTCAGCTACAAAAATATAATCTTGGAGTTTTGACATGAAAACAAGTTTAACAGGTCAAATCCGGGTTTCGTGACATTACAGTACTTTTCAGCATAATAATCTCTTTCAAAGACCATTGCGTCCTATGTTAACTGCAAACAATTCTCTAGCCGAGTGGCAGAATGTCATGTCCATTTTTGTGGGCATCACTCAAGCAAAGCCTTCATGGCCAAGTTGGTAAGGCACCTCACTAGTAATGAGGAGATCGTCAGTTCGAATCTGGCTGAAGGCATTACTTTTTAGCTTTTCGAATTCTTTTTGTAGAAATGACTTTGAATTGAAACTCTTATATACATAGGGTAGAGGACTGTACACTTTTAGTTACTTGCGTCGAAAAACTTTTTATGTTCATGAATTCATCTATACTGTCCGTTAAATGAGTTGTATCCAGTTTGCTGGGGATTTCCAAAACCGGTGAATTGAGGCTGGAACTGTTGCCCTTGCAAAGAAACTTGTGATTGACCAGTTTGTTGTGGCTGGGAGTACTGAGCTTGCAGAAATCCTCCTGGCATCATTTGCTGCTGTTGCTGCTGCTGCTGTAATTGCTGCTGCTGTAATTGCTGCTGCTGTAATTGCTGTTGTTGTAATTGCTGTTGTTGTAATTGCTGCTGCTGTCCAGCATTCGATGTAAATTGTGGCTGATTGTACAATGATAAGATGTTTTGTTTGTTAGTCTGTTGTGCCATCAATTGTGGGTTCGTTTGTTGCATTAATTGTTGTTGGTGCTGCGGATTATTAGGATCCAAGTATTGCTGACCATTAGAGTCAACATAGGATACCTGGCCTGTGATAGGATCTGTAAATTGATATATTTGAGGTTGTTGGCCAATGGAGCCTGCCGTGCTGGGTAAACTGGCCTGGCTTCCCGTGGCCCACCAATCGTCTTGTTGTTGCCCTTGAGATTGAGGCTGTGAGCTTGGTAAAGAGGAAGCGGCGGCCGCAGGTCTTCTTGGAAGTTCTGGGGGAATCTCGCTTTGTTGCGGATTAACTTTTGCGTCTTGTTCCAATATGTCTAAAGCAAGATCAATGACACCATTACTTAACAACAAACTCTCTAAAACAGCATCTCTATTGTTGTATCCATATCCCAAGATTTTAGCTACCTGGCCTTGAAACAAGGTGTTTTCAAAGGTAGTCAATTTTCTGTGTGAGAGAAGAGGAACATCTGCTTTCTTAACATAAGATCCTGATCTCAGCCTAGCGCTTCCTCCATTAGACAAGTACGAGTTCAGTCTGGATCTTCCAGTGGGTGCAGCTGTGAGATATGAGTTCAGTCGGGATCTTGAGAAGACGCCATTTCTTCCCGAGTCACTTTCGTCTGAGTACCTGCTGTGTTTGTCATCAAAATCACTCGACTGAACTCCGTCGTCACGGAACATGCCCAAGACATACTTATTTCTAATATATTGCTCCACTGCATAAGGATCGTCGTCTCCGTCATACGGGAAAGGGATCCTTTTCGGGTTCCACTTCTTTTTGGCTCTCTTATTTCCAATCTTTTGAAGTGATCCGATTTGATCCGACGACCACGTATCTAACGTAAGAGACTTTATCTTGGATACATACTCCAGAGGAGGACTTAATACTTTTTTATGAACAGATGCACATCTTCCACAGAGAAAGATACCAATATTGACGGAAGCCCAAGTAGGATACGTCGCCCCACATTCTCCACACTTATTCTCATTTGCACGATTGTTGACGAGCTCAATCAACTGGCTCTGGATTTGCTTTTGATGTTTCTTTGACGACATTCTTTCCTGTACAATTGGAACTTAAAAGACTCTATCTTCTTCGTAGTCCATGTATGGGCTGTACGGTTTAATTTCAATTTTTATTGGGCGTGCACCCAACTTTATGCAGAACACACCAACATAACTCAGACTAACCACTAACTATAATTAACCTGGCAACACTGTCACTATTATTAGCACACTAATGTACATTTACTTTAATATAATATATACCACCATTCTCACTGTTCTACCATTTTCACCTTAAATAGGTTTTTTCAAAGTATTTCTTTAGATTTTTCAATTTTTTGTAACTTTACAAAGTATTTCAAAATCCAGACAATAGTAAAGGCATTTTTACCCAAGTTTTTTGACAGAGAATGGCGTAGAATAGAAGAGCAGTAGGGTTCAAAGGAGTTATTAAAAGAAAGGACCAATTGGAAAGAGTCTGGGGCAAAATACTAGGTGGAAGACTGGGAAACGACCAAGTATAAAGACTTGGACAGTGTAACTTACTACCTGTTTTTTTTTTTTTCTATATATTAAACTCTATAGAACTTTTGAATCTCCTGGCTCCTATACTCCATATAATGAGCTCAGATACATTTATATTTATCGAATCAAGATCAGTATCAACTGAACTAAGTATACTGTTTATCTCGTCGTGGTCCGGCACATATTCGGGATTGGAAAGCTCTCCGATTTGTAGCGTTATATGAAACTCCATTTTTTCTGGCTGACCGATGATCCCCACCGAGTTTGCGTTGGTATGAATGTGTTCGGTTAAGCCCTCGAAAAACTGCAGCACTCGGGGGTCCATTTCTATCACGCCCGCAAGAAAAACAGCATCTTTCAGACTACTTGGAAATAGTTTAAGACTCTTGCGAAACTTGAGGTTGACATAGTTTCTTGGTAGAGTCTGGCTTCCCAAGAGTGCATTTAGTCTCTCTTTACGTTGTACTTCGTCTTGATCCACTCCCACTAGTCCCTTATTTATTGAAAGATTTCGAATGGAATGGCTAAGGTTCTCTTTGAACTGGTCTAGTTTGTATTCTTCTGCATTAATGTTGGGGTATATTGATATGTGATACTTTAGCTGGTTCATACGATTCACATCTTTCCATATGTAGTTATTGGCCATGGGAAGTGCTAGCAATGCCTTCTTGCTAGCGGCTTGAATAGTCTTGAGCGAGGTGATTGAAGGTTGCCATGGAATGTACATAAATAGTGAACTTCTATGCATTATATTATTGGTGTAGTTTTGCAGATATATATTTATGCGGTATATTTCCTCCTCCTCCTGATCTTGTGCAATAACTTGTACAGTTTCTTGTTCCTGTATCTGTTCTTCCTCCTCTTCCTCTTCCTCAGACGAATATAGCTGGACAGATTCCATAAAGAAGCTAATGCATTCGAATCATTTTTCAGTATGCAGTATATATTTCGGAGACATCAACACTCTTCGTGTTTTGAACTGTAGGGTTATATATAGAGTTAGGTTTTATTAATATGTTTGCTGTATCATATATAGTGTGACAATTGAATGACTTTCATCTGTTTACCTCCATATTTCAGGGACCGTTTCCTTATGATTGCTAGGCATAAGAAACTCGAATTTCTTGGCAGTCCCCTTCGGTGTCCTGTGTCAGTTTGATTGACTGATTGAATTGCCGAAAATATTCTAAATAAGATGATGAAATCATGTGAATTTAGTTTAGAATTTACGACCTATTCTTAGCTCGGAAGTAATACCCTATAGGTCAAGTCTAACGTTCGGCCCACGATTACGTGAAAGATCGATCCCCTCGATTTTTCCCCACATATCCAGTCTCGGACTTCATCAAAAAAGCACCTGCACATGTCGATAGTCACAAGTGGATATGCTGCTTATTTAAACCAAATATGCGCTCGATAATTTTGGTGTGACAAATGGCTCCAAAGAAAATCACCAGGAGACACGTTAGGACGTTTGCATTGCTTGCAGATGCTTTTTTCCATGGCACTTTGAAAGAAGACAGTGTGCTATGGAATGATTCAATTGATACAGATGCGATATCAGACTACGATCGCCCTTCCAAGATCCCAGGCTTTGGCTCGAGTATCCAAGAATACGTGGAGTGTCACTCTCAGGAAGTTATCGACAGCTTTGCCCTTTTGATGAATATTTTGGATTCTTACCTTGCACCGCTTTTGACAGGCACATTCACTACGGTCAGAGACATGTCACTTGCTCAGAGAGAACAGGTGTTGATATCATGGAGGGATTCCCCCTTTGCAATCAAGAAACGTATATTCAGGCTCTTTTATGGGTTATCAGTGATGGCATTGGGCGAAAGTTCCGCCAACATTCTGAATAGAGTCAACAAGTATCCTGGCAAAGACTTCGAAAAGTTCCTTTCGGAAGTTCAAACATCAGACTTGTTTAAATATCCAATGGAAGAGAAACCTAGACAACAGGATGCAACAATTCGCTTGTCTGATATTGATGTCCTAGTCATTGGGTCCGGAGCAGGGGCAGGCGTGGTCACCCATACCCTTTCCGAGCAAGGGTTTACTACATTAGTTCTTGAAAAGAGTAAATATTACCATATATCCGATGAGAATGTTGATCAAGTGAATGCTAACAAAGCATTATATGAAGAAGGCGGAGCAATTTCGTCTTCAAATGGACAAATATTCGTGCAGTCAGGATCCACATTTGGTGGTGGAACTACCGTCAATTGGTCTGCTTCACTCAAGACTCCCTTCAAAGTAAGAAACGAATGGTACCAGGATTTCGGTATCGACTGGGCAGCCAAAGAAGAATTTGACAAAGCCACGGATTTTGTTTTCAAGACCATGGGTTGCAGCACTGAGAATATCAATCACTCGTTTGGAAATAGAGTGATATTGGATGGAGCTGCAAAACTCGGATATGAAGCAAAGGAAGTCCCCCAAAACCACGGAGGGTACCCTTTAGAAGATGAAGGATATACCTTTGAAGGAATTAGATACGGGACTAAACAAGGGTCTGTTGCCAAGTGGTTCAAGGACGCACAGCGCAAAGGATCGAAGTTCATGGACCAAGTGAGTGTACAGAGAATCATCCACAAGAATGGTGTTGCTACAGCTGTGCTTTGTAAGAATACGGAAACGGGTAATCTATTTACCATGACAGGATTCAAGAAAATTGCGGTTTGCGGAGGAGCTTTAAACACGCCGGTCGTGTTGCAGCGTTCGGGGTTCAAGAACAAACACATCGGGGCCCATTTGAAGTTGCACCCCAGTACTGCAGTCTACGGAGATTTTGGAAAGGAGGTCGATACAGAGGCTTATAAGCATCCTATTTTAACCACTGTTTGTACACAAGTTGACGACATCGATGGAAAGGCACATGGTGCAAAAATAGAGACCATTTATCATACTCCTTCTATATATTCTGCTTTCACGCCATGGAACGGCTCAAAATTCCACAACAGAGCCATGACTCGCTACACCCATGTCGCCCCTATTCTACTTATCACTAGGGACACTTCGGAAGGCACAATCACTTACGACAAAGACAAGCCCGATTGCAAAAAAGTGGAGTACAGTATCAACGCTTTCGACCTTAGAGCACTCAAAGAGGCTTTTTTGATTGCATCGGACTTGTTGTATATCGAAGGTGCCAAAGTAATTGTCCATCCGCAAATTGGAAGTCCATCGTTCACCTCCGACAAGCCAAAGTCCGAAAGAACAATCAAAGATGCTGATTACCGCAAATGGAGAAGAGAAGTTTCGAAGATCAATTTCGAGCTTTACAAGGTCCTGTATGCGTCCGCACACCAGATGTCTAGTTGCCGTATGTCAGGCAAGGGTCCAGGATACGGTGCTTGTGATCCTAAAGGAAGATTGTTTGAGTGTAAGAACGTATATATTGCAGACGCCAGCGCTTTGCCAACTGCCAGTGGGGTCAATCCTATGGTTTCTGTCATGTCTGTTGCTAGACTAGTTGCCAACGGCATAGCCAAGGAATTGAAACCAGGCGCAAAGCTCTAATTTATATTAAATACATGATAAATTTTATGATGAAGTCAAGAGTAACATGTAAAAAGATGTAATGGTGGTTACTTTCAGTTACTTTCAGTTATTCAGTTTCGTATAGTATGCTGGTACAGTTGAGAAAGTATTTCAAGTTACGATGGTCAGAATTCGCCAAATCTTCGAGCGCCGCAAACCCAATGGGTCCTCTGTCGCATTCGCTACAGATAAGAAGACGTTGAACGTGCAAAGGGGTTTCAGAATCACCTAATGTAACAGAACCTGATATATCTGGAGATGTTCTGGACACCCCGATGTTATCAAAGTCCCATACATCGTCGACTTTGTAGAATTGGTTCAAAGTTTTGGGGCTTGTAGACTCTGATCCAGGAATGACCATCTCAGGAGCGTTTTTCACCTCGACCAAGCTTCCTCTCAACTTATCGTCAACGGGAATGACTTTAGCATTGCATTTGTCAAACGGACATCTAGCAGATACTTTCTTGCTTGCGGCCAATTCCTCGATGGCATCGTACGTTTTGTAGCTCATATCTAGAGAAGATATTTTTATGGTGCACTACTCATATTTTATGATTGATAAATTCGCATAGTGATAAACGGAAGTACAATAGAGTATTGAACACTCTGAACTATCATTGAGTATCATGTAGATCTGGTATTTTGATTAGGAGCTGATGTGATACACCATATAACCCAGTTGCTTAATATTAATGAATGGTGATCTATACTCGAAATCATGGATCGATATGTAGAGAAAACGTGGAGAAAACGTAGAGAATTATAAAGTAGTGTAATTCGGGGAGTGAGAACAATAGAGTAGTGTAGTCATATCTGGGATATTGGTTGATGCCTAGAGTATATCAAAGTTCATTTTGAAGGGTTTATCATCCCCTTTGAGATACCTTTTCTGTTGTGCCGTATTATTTTGGACGCAAAGGATTTAAACGGGAGCAAACTATAAAGGCGTATAATTCGGGGAGGGTGAGTGATGAGGAGGTACAATCAAGTCCTGTGAGTCGACTGAGGCCTAGAGTATACCTCAACTGACTTTGAGACTTTTTCATAGAACATACTAGCAGTTGAGCTGCTTTTCTGATTCCATTTGGGTGCGAATCAGTGGGTGTCAATGGAGTGGTTTATATAGGCGTGTATTTCGGGGAGAGGGAATACTAAAAAGGTCCAGTCAAGTCTGGTGTAATAATTGGGACCTAGAGTATATGCCAATTGACTTTGGACAATTTATCACCAAAACCGGGCGAGTTACGTTTCGAGATTGAAATTACACTCAAGTCAATAAACATAAAAGCAGCGAGCTATGAAGTGGTGTAATTCGCGGAGAGAGTATGAAAAAAGAGTATAGTCAAGTCTTGGGTGTTTCTAGAGGTCTAGAGTACTTGTAGGTTCGATCTCTTCACCCTATTTCCTTGTAAATGATACCGAGACTGTATGAAGTTAATTGATTTCCTAATCAGGTGCAAACAATAACATTGATTCAAGCTCGAGAATTAAGCTCGAGATTAAGTACGGCGATGGTCTCCCATGTCTCCCAATGAAACAATATACAACTTTGTATTATTACAATTTTCACTGAAGAATTAGAAAGTTCTTCATAGTACAGACAATCACACAATCTTCAAATTAGAGTTACTTGGATTTGGCAAAGTAGTATTACTTGATGCTTTATGAACAAAGGGGTTGAAAATGAATGTGTTAAGCCTCATCTTTTTCACATCCTCTGTCCTTGCTTGGAACACCCTATATTCATACACCGATGGTAGAATCTACCTACATTTGTCCAACAATGATTTGGTGGGACTCAATTTCTCCATTAATGGATACAGTAAGATGCTGGATTCCGAGCTAGAATCGCAATACTTGAAGACTGGCCAAAGTATACAAGCATTGGCTTCCCCTCCTGCAAACTCCACATTGTTTTTGGCTGGTGATGAGCTTTTTGGTATAAATGAAGGAGCTAGTTCCAGTAGCGACATTTGTGGAGATGGCTCACTAAATGTGATAAAATACGATGCTGGAAAAGATCTGTGGCAAGACGATGGTAGCTTGAACTTCAATGATATCAGTGACTCTTCATTCTACCAATATTCAACGGTTTTGACTTCACCATCCGACAATAAAACTGTGTTTATTTACGGAGGTTTATGCGGTAACACCGGAGACGTCTCTAACAGAATGTTATCCTTAAACCTCTCGTCAATGAAACTCTCCAATATCTCCACCTCAACCAAACCACAACCCTTTTACGGGGCTGCCAATTTACTAGCACCCAATCCACAAACTCAGCTCGTAATTGGCGGACAAAGTAACCAAGGCTGGCTAAACATGTATCAATTGGCCACTTGGGATTTCAGTTCTGGATGGTCATTCAAACAAGTTAGCGACACTTCAGGCAACAAAGCTATAAATGCCAGAAAATTCGCCTTAACTCTACCGATTTTCAAGTCTCTACCAGACAATTCGATCAATACCATCACAGATCAGTTGTCAGTTGCTGAAATATTACTAATTGGCGGACAGGTGTCAAACAAACCTTCAGTGCCCTCGTTTTCGAAGCTTATTTTGGAAACCAACGCATGGACTTGGAACTCTTCTGCCAAAGCCGACTTGAACCTTGATCAGTTTCTAGGCGCTGCCACCATATTTAACACCCTCGTTGTGGTAAATTCAACTTCAGAGACGAACAAAAGAGATGACCGCTACACAATAAACTTGTACGACGTAGACTCGTTCGAACCTGTTCAAGACCTTCAAAAAAACATAGCGCTCCTCGAGAAAGCCAAAAATAATTCGGGCAATTCCCACTATAAATCAGAAGTACAGAAGAAAGCCATACTAGGTACCGTGTTACCGATCAGTGCGTTAGTCATACTAGCTGTTGGATTTTTTGGTTTCCGAAGATACAAACAGAAAAAGGACTCTCAAGATGAAGTAAGTGAAATCGACTACCAATTTGGAAACTATTTCGATGCAAATTCAATGAAAACGTTTAATATTGAGCACCTCACGCCTTCTCCACCAAAGAAGCTACACACCAGACAGCCGGTAATGGCAAATAATAACGACACCAACTCTACACTAGACAACGCTTCGTTTGACTCGTGGATAAAAAAGCGCGAGGAGTTCGATCAGACTCGCGTAAGAGAGGCTAGAAACAGTTATCTTGCGTCCAACGAGACGTTGAGCAGCGATGTTACCGAAGAAACTCCTCGAGAATATTTGCAGCCCACCAGGCCCCAGCCAACTCCAGCACAAATCAATCTTAACTTGGTAAACCGATCTGTGTCGATATTGAAAAATACGTTTTCGTTTACAGGAACACCCCCAACTACCTCAGACGGAAGATTCTACGAGCCTATGAACAAAACTAAAGGAAGACGCCTTATATCCAAGGTGATTGATGACGACGAAGACGAAGACAATGTATTTTCTGACAAGCAAGGTCCAAGCCAAGAGTTTAAAAAAGATGAATATGATGACGAGCAGGTTTCGGATTCTAATACGTCTTTTGATGACAAAATGGATGTGCAGGTACTAGTGAGCTCAAAGAGGCGAACCATTCTCAAAGTCATCAATCCTGATGTACATAGCGAATCAGGAGGTGATGAAAATCCATTCAACAGTGAGGATGATTCGAATATCAGACAGCGTATACCCTCGGGAGCGAAGCTACTTGAGTAATATTTAGATAGACATGTACAATTAACAATTAAACTAACCCACTATTATTGAGTAGACAACAAAATGATAGCCTAAAGAGAATACAAGGGCATCCACAAAACAAAACAGTTCTGCCACCTCTGCCTGAGCTTGGTCTTTAATTTGGCGACTGTAGAAGCATTCTTTCTCGTAAACTTGAATTTTTCAGGTTTCTGCGGCTGTCAAAATTCTCTTGCGAGGCTGCCCGCGGGCCGGAAAAAATGCTTACATAACCAACAAACCTATTGTTAGCGACACTTTTCGGTTCATGAATAGGCCTCCGAGTCCATGCAAGTATGCAAACATAGCAAAATGTCGGATTCTGTATACTCTTGGCGACTAATTCTACTTTATGGGTTATAGGTACTAGTTCGTAACCACTTGACGTATATTCTACCAGTATTCTGTGACAGTACATGCGACTCCTGTGAAATTTAGAATCGCCTTCCCATGATAAACACACCACCCTGTGGTAGAAGACACAGCTTCCGCTTCATTTCAATTTCTCTTTTCATTCTTTGTAGATCTTTATAGCTGTTTAGATTGATTCCTCACAAACTTAAAAAATACGCCTTCCCGAACTACCCCCTGCTACTCCGGAGGTATGCGCATTTGACAAATAATTGAGTGGTGAATCGTATGAGCAACGCATTTGAAACTGAATCTACATAGTTCACCACGGATACATTTGCCAGCCACAGTGTATGGATACATAGGAAGGAAGGCCGATTCATGGTATAGCAGAGATGGATGAATTCGATGTATTTGGAAGGCAAAATACCCAGCCGATACCGGACTCTCAGTTTGAACGACAGCAACCGCAGCAGTACTCCAGCAGCGGTTTCAAATACGGCCAAAGCCCAGAAAACCAGCAAAGGAGCCAACTTACATATCAACAAGACCAGAATCTGCAGGCTCCGCTGACTCTCTTTCAGTTTCAACAAAATCTGCTACAGCCAAACCAACAGCTGTCAAACCTGCTCCAGTTTTCCAACCAGCCAGACTACGAAAGTATATTTGGAATAGACCAATATGACGTTGGAACAAACCAAAATCAGGACCTCTACAAGTCCGAGTTCGAAGAAGAGCAAGGCATTAAACAGGATAATATGGGGCAAGCGGTGTCTTTCAGTATGCCAGGAGCGTTCAGGACCGACAATATGGATTTAGACGACTCGAATCCGTTCCCGATGGATCTGGGACTATATATCGAACCAACTATCGTCTCGAACGAAAAAGCTCCGTTCAACAGGTCGAACGTGGACAACTTGAAGATCGAAACTTCCTTGAGCCCGTTTGACGATTCGTCGCGTGTTTCGTCCTATTCCAACGTCAACTACGACAATATGGCAAATCCGAATGTAGCTTTCCTACAGGAAGGTCAATCTTTGGATAACGAATCAGAGCAATACATAAATGGCTACCGAAATACTCAAGTCCCACGAAACCACTCGTTCTCCAATGCCAGTTTAAGTGTGACGAATAATAATTTATACAACGAATTGTCGCCCTTGACTACCACCACTTCACTCACACCCTCTGTGGGATCGATCCATTCAACGCAGCCGTCTTTCTTTTCGGCCAACCAATACATAACCCGAAACTCTTTGGAACAACCACCTTCTTCACTTCACAGACAATCTTTCGACTATTATTCCAAAAATAGGGCTTCGATGGATAGTCAGCATTCGTCTCAGCATCAGCGTAACCAGACTGGTAGCAGCGGCAGGTACTCCAGCTTTACCAACTCCATCACTAATATGCTTCCTTTCATTGGTGATAGAAACCAGCGATCGCCTGTTTCTGGTCCTACGTCCCCCAACCCACCAATAAGTCCCCATTCACAGTCGCCACAGCAAGCTACACACCAGCAATCAAGACACTTGATAAGAAGTATCTTCAAGAGTTCGATAAATAATGCCAACTCGAATGACTTGAATCTTGCGGAAAACTCAGACATTAATGTTTTTCAGAATAATAAAAATGTCGACGATAACGACGATCAGTTTGATCAACAGGAAGATAACGATATATTGATGAGCCCCCACAAAGATGAAACCGACTACGAAAACCCCGAAAGTTTGCCTGTGAAGAAAGCCAGGAGATCAAAGAGAAGTTTATTCACGAGGTTCAAAACACCTGTAAAGCAAGAAACTGAAGGAAGTGATCTCACAAGAATCAGTGACGAGGTGCCGAACCAAGCCCCGAAAAGCTTGGATAATGAAGGCTTGGAAAATAGCATACCGGGAAACGCCTCTTTACAAGCATCGTCCATCAGCCAAACCCCTTCCGTGGCCAATAGTAACCCTAATCTTGACACTACGTCTCTGAACAATTCACACTCTGGAAACTCGCAGTCGCAGCCAAATCAAACGAACCCAGAACCAGATTATGCTGCTTTATTTGAGAATGTAGGCAAGAGGAAACACATTGTGAGCACGTCTAGTTATCGCAAGACCAAGTCCAAGGTCAAGTCTGAAGAAGGTCACGAAAAGTCTTCTATACTTGGATTGGGAAATAAACCAAAAGTCAAAATAGAAAACGACGAATTCAATGATGGGTATCTGTTTAATGGAAGCAGTTTCAATAGTGATAAGATTAGTCATAGTGATAGCATGAGTGGATCTTCGTCGTCTTCACTTCATAACCGAGGCACTGAGATATCTCCCGAGGACGGAGAGAGAACAAGTACCTCCAGCTCGCTTGCAAGTGCATCCAAAAGAATCTTGGGGTCAAAATTGACTTCAAAGAAAAACCCGTCCCAAAATACCATTCCTGCTGCCACTATGATCTCAAAGGGGGTAGAAGTCGAGGTGGACCTAGAGTCGTTGGATTTGCCTCCCACCACTCAAATATTCCCCACAAGTATAATTAACTCCAAAAACCGTACCAGAGGTCGTAAGGAGAATAAGGAAGCAGATATGCTGGATACCTCGAAGATATTCTTATGTAATTATTGTTCGAGGCGATTCAAAAGACAAGAGCATTTGAAAAGGCACTTTCGCTCGTTGCATACCTTGGAGAAGCCATATGACTGTACCATTTGTCAGAAAAAATTCAGCAGATCCGATAACCTCAATCAGCATTTGAAAACGCATAAATTAGAAGAGGAAATGGCAAAGAGAATGGCACAAGAGAATGAAATGAATCTAGACGTTTTGAAAGAAGAGTGTTGATTAATTATTTATAGGGAAAAGGTTCAGTTCAAAGTAACCTTACAAGGTCAACAGATTTAAGGATCTACAATTAATTGTTATGCATCAAATATACAATGTATTTATTATCTAACAACAAAGTCTTGTATTCGAATAAAAACCAAACTATAAAGTTTAAAGACACTCAAAGGATTTGATATAAAGTAAAGGATATTAATGTAGAAGGTAGGTAGGTAAAAAGATCAAGTAACATACTTGGGTTAAGAATTAAAACAAGTATTTATCTAGAGTTGAGAATGTAGCTAGGTAGATGCAATTGCTAGTCCAGCAAGTGAATATTGTACTCGAAAGATCTCAGTGATAATTATGAGTAGATCTCATCGCTGCGCAACTGTTCGGTCAATTTGTCCGAAGTATATTCATCAAGAAAGTCTGAAGAATTGAACTTTTTGCTCTGTGGTTTTGTTATGCAGTTGTTGGTGTTACTGGCAATTCCACCAACACAAATGTTTCTGTTTCTATGCTTTTTCAACGCATCCAATCTTGCAAACTCTTTTCCACAAGAACATTTGCAATGCCTGGCTTCCAAGTGGCCCTTGACATGTCTGTTCAAATCATGCTGCCTGACGAATCTCTTGGGACACGAAAGACATGCAAAAGGTCTGTCACTAAGATGGGTTTGAATATGAGATCTGACGTTGTATCTTCTGGTGAATTCTTTTCCACAGCCTTTGAACGTACAAGTATAGACCTTATTCTCATTTGGTCCCTCCCAGTAATGGTCTAATTCTCCTGGAGGCAATAACGACGTTTTCTTGACCCTCCTCCTTACCGACGACTGCTGTATATGTTTCTTGACGTCCTTCGAGGCTTTGGCATTTGGAGAAATTATCGGGCTCCATTCCAATCTCATTTTATTTCTGGCGGGGGTATTTGGGATGGTATTTTTTAAGGGTGTAAGCTGGGTTATGGTGGCATTGGCATCTACTGTATCGTCATTTCCCACTTGTATGTTTCTCAAAGGACTGGTATAGTACTTGACGGGTGAAGAATTCAACGATTTATTCGCATAAATCGGCGACGATTGAAGTTGAATACCATTGTTTGAATTGAATGGAGAGGAATGTTGTGGTTGAGGGATCTGTTGCAGTTGCTGTTGAGCCGATTGTCCTTGATTTGGAGCATATCCTCCGGAATAAGAGTCTGCTTCGGAGAAAAAGTGGGGCGTATAGAAATTCACCTTACCGTCTCTTAACTGAGGGTGTACTGGAGAAGAAAACTTGTTTTGTGAGTAGTCACTATTGCTGACTCTGCTGGGAGAAGGAGAGTGAGGCTCGGGAGAGGACTGCCAATCTGGAGATCCGTTAGACAATGTAGGAGGCGAAGGAGGAGGTAAGAACGAATTGTAATTATTTCTTAGTTGCTGTGGTGGTTGGAAAGCCTGCGGTTGGCTTTGTTCTTTTCTGTATCCAATTGGTTCCTGGACTGGAATAGGAACATATTTATAACCGTTGTTGAAAGGATTAGGTTGTTGGGATGAAGTCGATTCTAGCAACGGTTCTATATCATCAACATAATCTATAGGTTCTGAAGGACGAGGTTTCAAGTTCTGTAAGTACTTTACTGAGTAGTTGTTAACACTCTGAAACCCAGTCTTACCCATTTCTTCAAATGTAGAAGAGCCACCTGGAGGAGATGGTGGGAACTTGTATGATTTGGGGTTTTGGTTGGTGACTATGTATTCTTTGGAGTCTTTTACCTTGGGAGATGTCAAGTTGGGCTCATTAGTGGCTTTGAGCTCCTCTTCTGCTTCCAATTCTTCTTCTTCGAGCAACAAAATGGGTTTTTGTGCTTCGATACCTCTGGATGCAAAATCAAAATCCAAGATAGGAGGGTTGTCGAGATGGATGTGGTCGTTATTGTTACTATGTTGAGAACTCAAGGATTTAAGTAGCTCTCCGGGAGATACCGATTTACCAAAGTCAATGGACTGCTTGGCGGATCTGTAGAAATCGCTAGTAAGTCCACCGATCGATAATTCTCTATTATGGTCAGCAAACCCAAAAATAGCAGTGCCGCTGATCTTACGGCTATGCTTGGCCTGGTGATGGGGACTAGAGTGGCTGGGGCTTGCATTATGGGCTTTGGCAGCAAATCCAGATGGAACATCCAAATCTTGTATTCCTGTTAACGTTTCATTGAACAAGTTGTCAATTTCATTGTATTCAGTAAAGTATTGGTCAAAGTTGTCTCCTGGCAAAGGAACGTTTTTATTCATCACCTCCCACTCGTTATAAGTCTCCATTTTTAACACTCGAAGTAAAGAATATGAAAAGATGAAGTTGAGTTCTTTAATCTGATTAGTTTTTTCTTGGATGTAACTTCTTAGTTTGATAGTTTTATTTGCTACTCAATAGCAGTCGTCTGTTGATATTGCTTGACGAGATTATATATCTTGAAAAATTGCTTGTTGATTTGGAATGTCTTCGATTTAATGTCTTGATCCAATGACTGAAAATCGGTAATTTTGAAAGAAAAGTATGGAGTAGATATTAAAATAAATTGGAATGGTTGATGAAATTTAGGAACTGGTTTTGGTTTCCTTAACTACCCGTCTTTCTGTCTGTTTTCCCCTAGTTAAGTTGTTAGTTTCAAGCCCAATTGGGATGTTTCTCTCGGCGGTATCAATTTTTACAGCTCAATTTCCTTTTTTGGCAAAAGGTAAACATTGCCAATTTGGCTGCGTGCGTTTTGACATTACCGTTTGCATCATGCAAGGCGAAGAGCGAGCGAGAGCGAAAAAGCTACACGAATAAGCACCACGAACAAGCACGCATAAGCAACACCAATAAGCACTTTGGGGATGATTTGAAGACCTACAGGTACACTTGCTATACACTCTCATATCTCAAAATACTAGTTTTTGGAAATCCATTACTCTTTTTTACGAGGATCTGTTTTGGTTTCCCGGTACGGAAAACGTATGATCTCTCGGCATCTAATGCTCCAAATCTTTATTATGTAGATGCAGTACGTAGAGCTGTAGTGATTGTGCTATCTGTCCGTATCTTGGTAGTCATGATCGAGCACCTGGCGTAACAATGCCCTTGTACCTTACGGTGCTGAAGAGGTGACTAGGATCAAAGGGTTCCTATTCCCAACAATAGACACATTGTTCGGTGAGTTCGTGTGAATTTCTTCATATATCCAGGCGCCAAACCATTCTAGTTTAAGCATATGACATACAGGACGGACTTTAGGAGTGGAACTAATGCATAATCTAAATATGCTTGAAAATACGTGAATAGAGGTATTATTTAGTGAGCTCCAAATGACTGATAGTCAGAGATGTCTAGTCAGCCACTTCCTAAGCCTAAAAGTTGTACCTGATTGTTTTACTACCACGGTCTTTCTTTGGTTTCTTGTTTACACTCTTTTCTTTATTTAGTTTTGTCAGTTGATATTTTCAGCATTCTCAAGTTAGTTTTTTCAGAAGTTAGGCATTTCAGGGTAGAGAAAATTAAGTATAGACTATTGTCAGTGTTTTCAGTATGGTGTAATATTCTTATCTATTTATTGCAATAACAACATCTTTCTTGGGTCTTCGATCAACTCCTTGACGGTCTTCAAGAAAGTAACGGCTTCACGGCCATCCAAAACTCTGTGGTCATAAGTCAAGGCCAAGTACATCATTGGTCTGGAAACAACTTGTCCCTTCACGGTGACTGGTCTTTCCTTGACACCGTGCAAACCCAAAACGGCGGTTTGTGGCATGTTGATGATTGGGGTTCCGTATAACGAACCAAAGACTCCTCCGTTGGAAATGGTAAAGGTACCACCGGTCATGTCTTCCAAGGACAACTTACCGTCTCTGGCTTTCTTACCCAAGTTAGCGATTTCTTGTTCGATTCCCAAGATGGACAAGGACTCGGCGTTTCTAACCACTGGGGTAACCAAACCTTTAGGAGTGGCCACAGCAATGGAAATGTCGGTGTAGTCTCTGAAAACCAAGGTGTCGTTGTTTTCAATGGCAGCGTTGACAGCAGGAATGTCCTTGGCAGCCAAGGTGGAGGCCTTGGCAAAGGCACCCATGAAACCAAGCTTGATGCCGGTTTTCTCCAAGAACTCGTCCTTGTACAATTTTCTCATTTCCATCAAGTTGGACATGTCGACTTCGTTGAAGGTGGTCAACGATGCGGCGGTGTTTTGGGATTCCTTAAGACGCTCGGCGATTCTCAATCTCATTCTGTTCATCTTGACTCTCTCTTCGTTTCTGGAGAAGTTGGTGAAAGTAGCAGCTTCACTACCCTTGGATTCTTTCTTTGGAGCTTCTTTCTTTGGGGCTTCTTTCTTTGGGGCTTCCTTCTTTGGGGCTTCTTTCTTTGGTTCTTCCTTCTTAGGTTCTTCCTTCTTAGGTTCTTCCTTCTTTGGTTCTTCCTTTGATTCTTCCTTTGGTGCTTCCTTGGAACCCGAGCCTTCCGGAGCAGCACCTTCTTCGATCTTTACCAATTCCTGGCCAACTTCAACGGTTTCTTCAACTTCAACCAACAATTCAGTGATGGTACCGGCAACTGGAGAGTTTACTTCGACGTCAATCTTGTCGGTTTCGATGGTGGCAATGGTTTCGTCTTGTTCAACGTAATCACCCACCTTCTTGGTGTATGCTGATAAAGTACCTTCAGTGATAGATTCGGCCATTTCAGGAACTTTGACGGTTTGTGAGGCAAAACGACGGAATTGGACTCCTTGGAATCCCTTCAAGGCAGACATGTTCTTGGAGGCATTGACGGCTTGGAAACCAGAGTAGTTTCTGGCTGATCTTGCCATGGCACCACCGACCTTGAGACCCAACCCTCTTGGGGCAGTGGCAACTTGAATACGTTTTAATGATCCTCTTACACTTCTAGACAACATCCTGTCTTTATTATATCAATTCAATGCAATAACTTGTTTAAAAGTTAATGAATAAAAGGTTGAAGTTGTTGCTCTTCATATGAGAAATATTCAGTTTTTTTTCCGGGCCCACTTCCGAGGACGAGTCACGGCATTTCCGGACAGGAGCCCCACGCACAAAAACCCCGCGATGTAGTGGGTATGCGACCGGATGTCCAGGCGTTGCTCCGGTATTAGCTACATATGAATGATGATTGGTGGGAATGACCCGGACTTTTTCGGATCCTCTCACACATCCATGGGACACCGTAAAAATAGAGGTATGATTGACAGCACATCCAAGATGACGGCGGTTATTAGCGCTTGTCACAATGTTCAAAAGTATAAAAATATTTAGCCCCCGGGTCTGCTCCCATGGTCTGTCGATCAATTAACTAGGGCGCAACTCATAGTGACTGGATAATATTGAGTCGTCACGTGGGCTATCCGAGTTGCAACCATTACATAGAATAAGTGGCAATGACTTACGCATTATACTGGATTAGTCTTACGGTCTCGGATTCATTCACTTCAATTGTTAGTAATATTAGTCTTACTGTCTCGGATTCATTTACTTCAATATTTTGTTCGTAATATTAGTCTTACTGTCTCGGATTCATTTACTTCAATTGTTAGTAATATTGTATTTTTTTGTTATTTCTTCAATAAAATACAAGAAACTTAAAATTATCATGACTCTATATAGTGTGTGACAACTTAAAAAGCTGACAGTATATAACGTAAGTTTAAATCTTAGATATGTACTAGTTCAATGACCTAAGCCATTTACGGGCATCGCCTGGTCATTAGGAGCTCGGAAAAAGTTCGATTACAAATTTCGCAACTACGGTAGCCCTAACAGAATAAGCTACAATCCCGGGAGGATGACTCGTCAAATATAAACTTTGTAATCTATGGCTTGTGCGTGGACTCGTTGCAGCCGTTAGCCGTTAGACTCCACACACCCCTTAGCCCAGCCAGCCTCTTATCGCTATATTCCCGGAGGGCCTGACCAGTGTTGCGGAGTTTCCGGGAGGGCGTGCGCGTACCACGGACAACATTGAAGCATTTTCGCCCACGATATAAGTAACGAATATCGCATAAACCCTGTCCTCTTACAAGATAAGGATTATAGATTGAAATGTTGAGAAAGTCGTTTAGTAAATCTGCTGCCGCCACCAGAATCGGTGGCTTTCAATTCGCCAGATTTGCCTCCACAAAGTACGACGTCGTTGTCGTCGGTGGTGGGCCAGGTGGGTACATTGCTGCCATCAAGGCCGCCCAACTTGGCTTCAACACCGCCTGTATTGAAAAGAGAGGTGCTTTGGGAGGTACCTGTTTGAACGTCGGGTGTATTCCATCGAAGTCCCTTTTGAATAACACCCATTTGTACCACCAAATCAAGCACGATTCCCAACACCGTGGTATCGACATTGGCGGGGATGTTTCGGTCAATTTCACCCAATTGATGGCTTCCAAGGACAAGGCCGTCAAGGGCTTGACCTCTGGTGTCGAGTTGTTGTTCAAGAAGAACGGTGTCACTTATATCAAGGGTGAAGGTTCGTTTGTCGATGAACACAACTTGAGTGTCAAGGGAGTCGATGGAGCCGAAGACGTGGAAGTCGAAGGTGCCAACATCATTGTTGCCACTGGATCCGAACCTACTCCATTTCCCGGCATTGAAATCGACGAAGAGAGAATTGTTTCTTCCACGGGTATTTTGTCTTTGAAAGAATTGCCAAAGAGATTGTCCATTATCGGAGGTGGTATCATTGGATTGGAAATGGCTTCTGTTTACGCCAGATTGGGCACTGAAGTCACAGTTATTGAATTCCAAGACGCCATTGGTGCTGGTATGGACGCTGAAGTCGCCAAGCAAACCCAAAAGTTGTTGGGCAAGCAAGGGTTGAAGTTCAAGTTGGGCACCAAGGTCATTTCTGGTGTAAGAGAAGGCGAAGTTGTGAAGATCCAAGTTGAAAACGTCAAGAAAGGCGAAACTGAAGAATTAGAAGCCGACGTCTTGTTGGTTGCTATCGGTAGAAGACCATACACCAAGGGCTTGAACTTCGAAAAGGCCGGCTTGGAATTGGACAACAAGGGCAGATTGGTGATTGACTCTGAGTTCAGAACCAAGCACGACCACATCAGAGTGATTGGAGACGCTACTTTCGGTCCTATGTTGGCCCACAAAGCCGAAGAAGAAGGTATAGCTGCTGTTGAATACATCAAGCACGGCCATGGCCACGTCAACTACGCCAACATTCCTTCGGTTATGTACACCCACCCAGAAGTCGCCTGGGTCGGTCTCAATGAACAACAATTGAAGGAACAAGGAATCAAGTACAAGGTCGGAAAGTTCCCATTTGTGGCCAACTCCAGAGCCAAGACCAACTTGGATACCGACGGTTTCGTCAAGTTCCTTGCTGACGCCGAAACCCAGCGTGTTTTGGGAGTCCACATCATCGGAGCCAATGCTGGTGAAATGATTGCTGAAGCTGGTTTGGCTTTGGAATACGGTGCTTCTACCGAAGACATCGCCAGAACCTGTCATGCCCACCCTACCTTGGCCGAAGCTTTCAAGGAAGCTGCTTTGGCTACCTTTGACAAGCCTCTTAACGCTTAGTATATAAAGTAAGAGAAAACAATAAAAGTAGAGAACCAAAAAAGAACCAAAAAAAGAACCAAAAAATACAACAGAAGTAGAAGTAGAAGAAGAGAAGAAGTGAAAGAAGAGAAGAAGTAGATGACGTGAAATATATAAAAGAAGTGGAAAAGTAGAAGAGAAGTAGTAGAAGTAGAAGATGAGAAGAGAAGAAGAAATTGATAAAGAAAAGAATTAGGGTAAAAAACAGCAAAGTAGAAAAGTAGAGGAAGAGAAGAGAAGATATAGAAGAGAAGAAATGAAAGAGAAGTAGAAGTAGAAGTAGAAGAAAAAGGAGAGGAGAGATACGCATATCATGAATAACCAAGATCATTTGAAACTTGAATAGTCTTGTTTCTTTGTGAGAATATTCTGGACTTGTATAGCTCATATGGTTGAAATTAAAGAATAGTTATGTGATAAAATGGAAGTACCTTATTAGAGACAAAGTACGGTAAAGACAGTTGAAGTAAGTCAGACAGTACAATATTATTTAGAGACAGTTAATGTTTATAAGTGACAGTTAATGTTAAGTTTTAGCTGCTTCATATTAATTAAAGACAGTTGATGTTAAGTTTGGACTGATTTATGTCAAGTTTAGACTGTTTCACGTTAAGTTTAGACCGTTTTATGTTAAGTAGAGACACTTTCAAATTAAGTAGTGACAAATTTATTGTGAAAAAAGACAGTTAATGGTATTTAAGACAGTTTATATCAATTAAAGACAGTGATGTTAAGTAGAGACAAGTAATATTAGTGAGAGATTGTGAGTGTTACTGAAAATACTTTTTGTTATTGAGAGATTGTAAGTGTTACTAAAAGAGCTTTCTGTAAGTGAGAGACTGCGAGTGTTAGTGAGAGACTGTGAGTCTTGGTGAGAGTACTTCTTTATTGAGTCTATCATTCCTCATATTGTAAATTGATTAGTTTAGGATGTGAAAATGTCGCGCGACATGAAAAATTGTGAAAAATCAACCAACTAAACTGGACTACCAGAAAGTGAGAGTCCACAGAGTTCCAGAGTTAACATGCCTTCGTTGCAAAAGTTCCACGCCAATGTGGCTCGTCATGTCAAGCTGATGGACAAAAACTTGTGTGCCAACTTAATCCGTCACGAACACATTGTCACCACCCGAGCCAAAGCCAAGAGAGCCCAAGCCAAGATTGAAAAGTTTTTATCAGATGCTATCAATAAGAATAGGCAACTTGCCAACCAGGATTTTGAGGCCCGTTTTGAAAACAATAGAGCATTAAACTTCTTACAGCCTCCAGACAAGAAAGAGGTGGGTTCCAAAGTCATAAATGAATTGGCCCAGAGATACCGCAAGAGAACTGCTGGGTTCACCAGAATCATCAAATTGGAACCTAGATTGGGAGAAGACAAAGCCCCGATGTCAGTATTGGAGCTAGTTGACTCAGAATACGAAATCAAGTTCTGGTACACCGCCAAAATCGTGGCCAGATTGCAACTTCAAGGCATTCCCCTTGACGATACCACGCAGCATAACGTTAAAAAAGTCACCCAATTGCGTGAGAATGGCGACGATTTGTTCAGTTCAGCTGTTGAGACGGCCAAGGTTGAATTCTTTTCGTATAATCCGGTTGACGGTACCTTCAAAGACCCAGAAATGGAACAGAACTTGAAGAACTTGCCCAACATGGAATATCATACTGGAAAATTGGTGGGCTCTTTATTGAAATCCAAGAAGTTCAACACTGTTGAAAGACCTCAAAGAGAGGAGGTGGAAATACCCAAGTCTCCTTTCGCCTAAGTGTACATAGAAAGATAGTCTAGCTAAAACATAGAAGTAATTAAGAAGTAGAAGCTGAAATAAAAGAAGTAGAAGCTAAAATAAGATCAAGAAGAAGGTACGTCACTATTTCTTTATTTCAAGAACAGAGCTTACAAATAGCGAAGCTCACCAACCTCAAATAGACTCACCAAATACACCATCTACTAAGTTAACTAAACACATAAGCACTCTTCTGCATCTAGCACCCATCTGGCAACTAGCTCTAGCACCCATCTGGCAACTAGCTCTAGTACTCTTATCTGGCAACTTCTAGCACTCTTATTGGCATCATAATATACCACTCTATTGTCTCACTATTAGAGGCAAATAAAAGCTTAAAAGCTCAGAGATTAGTGCGCGTAGAAATAGCGAAATTGCAAAATAGCGAAATAGCGAAATAGCGAGAGCACGCTCACTAAAATGTCACCTTCCATATACCAATAATTAGGTGTTATAACCAAAGTATTTGCATTTTATCAACTTGAAGCACTATATAACATACACCGCTCCTCTACGGTATTGAATCTATAGAATTCTCTACATTTTCCCTGCCTACTGATGCTTTGGTTAGTATTGTCCCTCTGTACCCTCTGTAGAGACTCGTGGTATTTTTTTTTCTCGCGCGCTTTATCATTCCAAACTTCAATTATTTCAGTGATAGTAGTTCGTTGTGAGTTGATATGTGGTTTCTGAAACAATTCGAGCCTGAAGGAAAGACAGCTTTGATAGTAGGAGCGTCACAGGGGTTGGGAGCTGTTCTAGCACAAAAATTATACGAGAAAAACTGCTCTGTTATCTTGGTAGCTAGACGTGAAGCCAAGTTGAAAAGTCAGATAGAAGGCATCAACAGCGTGGTCAAGGTGTCAGCACAACATACGGCCAAATTGTCATATATAGTATGTGATGCAGCAGACTACGAAGTATGTGAAGCAATGTGGGATGAGTTGTTGAACAAAAGAAACCAAGATCCAGACTTTATCTTCAACTGTGCCGGGTCGTCTATCCCTAAATTATTCACTGACTTGACCAAAAGTGATATAAAAAGCGGAATGCCTATAAACTACAACACCGCGTTGTACGTGATTCACACAGGAGTCAGTGCTATGTTAAACAAGACAATTGAAGGTGAAAAACCCAAGAGGAGAACGATTGTGATGTTCTCTTCGGTAGCCAGTTTCTTTCCGTTCATTGGATATAGTCAGTATTCACCCACCAAGGCTGCTATCCAGTCGTTGTCGATTGTATTGAGACAAGAACTCAGACCGCACAACTTCAGAGTGGCATGTGTATTTCCAGGCAACTTTATGAGCGAAGGCTTTGAAGAAGAACAACTCACGAAACCAGAGATTACCAAGCAAATAGAAGGACCTAGCGCGCCTATTCTGGGCGAAAAGTGCGCTGACATCATTCTCACCAGTTTAAACCGCGGATATGATACCATAACTACTGACTTTATCGGCTGGTTTCTTGGATGTTCCGTGTTGGGATTCTTGCCAAGGCACTGGTCGATTCTTCAGGTATTTGTGTCTTTTATACTTCTGATTATTGCTCCTATTGTGAATACCTTTATCAACAGAGATATTGACAAGTATTTCAGGAAAAAGAATGACGAGCCACAACAGACTCGTAAAAACTCTACAAGTTCCGATTCAAAAGCATCAACTTCTAATTGAAAAGTAACAGTGGTGAACCCACCATCTTTTCAATGCTTTAGCTTTTCTAATTCTATTAATATTATGATTACTGTTACGAACTATTGTACTGTTACTAACCTTACTTTTTGTGTATTCACTCTTGGACTGTTGTTATGTTTGTGTATTTAGGTCTTATTTATGTTTCTCTACTCGTGTGTATTTAGGTCTTATTTACCTGCTTCTCATCTCGTTGTGTATTTTAATCCTTCTTTTCAGTTATGGAGTTGGCGATTTTGTCAGAAAGATGGAGCAACTTTTTGTCTGCCGTAAGGCCCCACTGGTACCAATTAATACCATACACCCAGTTGACCATTTTGATGATTTCGTCGTTCCAGATATCTTTGCACGTCTCGGCGAAACTTACTCTATAAGTTTCTTTCACATGAGAACTCACTGGTACGTATTCTCTCTGCACATCGGTATCACTAAGAATTCTGTTGTTGATGATTCTGTCGGAGTTTCTGATTTGTTGTGATATAAAGACCTGGTTTTTGCGAAAGTACTCACCAGTGTAGTATGTCAATGCTGAGGTGAGAAGAACTCCTCCAAGAAAACCATGGATACGTCCACCCATTATGTCTATAGTCTACTTAATTAGTGTTGAATTCTCAATTATATCGACAAATGTCGCACGCGAAATCAGAGAATCTACGAGAGACCTATTGGAGGAACACAAAGTCATTATTTGGCGGTTATCACCACCAAATGTGGTGCTGGTGTATTTATATTTATATCAGTGCATATAATGTATATATCAGTGGATTTCACTTTCCAACACCACTTTTTTTTATTGGTTTACCTGTAATTTTAGTAATTTCACCTACTCTCTCACTAAATTAATAGTAATTTACTCTCACTACATATAAGATCTCGCTAGCTTTCACCAGCTCTTATTTTTAGTATTGCTACGATAATCATAATACTGAAGTGTGTATCAGGATTGTAAACCAGTGTGTTGCCCTCCATCAACATGTGTCGGTAGAAAAGTCTAGTGTAGGAGAGTTAGATTGTAGTACTTCAGGGAGATGGTAGCGAGAGCAGGGAAAATAGAGAGAAGTTAGGGAGAAGTTAGGGAGAAGTTAGGGAGAAGTTAGGAAAAAGTTAGGAAAAAGTTAGGGAGAGAAGTTCTTGATCATGTGAAAATGCGACTTCCGACCTTCGAAGGTCAGACAATATCGCCTCAGAAGAAAGTGTGCTAGGGGCCTAAAATGGTGAGATAAAGGCACATAATGGTAGAGATGGTATGGATTATAGCAATAAGTGAGCTCTAGCACATTCAGACACGCACAGGACTAATAGTATAGGAGGGAAGGTCTCATTTTGACCGGATATGCACATGTCACGTGACAAGTACAACCAGCACACTATTTTCCATCTCACTTCACCACCTTTTCCTTTCAAGTGTTTTAGACGAGACTACTAAGGAGTTGATAGATGAAATAGTGGTAGAAATATTCGAAAAGACTGGTAAAGAGTAATTGGAAACGACAAAGTGTAAGAGCTGGTTTTAGTGTAAGAGCTGGTAATAGTGTAAGAGCTGGTAATAGTAGAGCTTGAACGATATTTAGCTTGAAAAGTTTATTTCTATTTACAATTTGGTCTCTTGAATATAATTCTCAAGAGCGTTTCTCAAGAATGGGAACACCTGGATCTTGTCCAAAGCAATCGACTGGCCCGATTCTCTCAATTGCTTCACCTCTGCAACCGCACTTTCCACATCTTTCAACAAGAATGGAAGCTCTTCAACAGGCCCGTTTAATGGCAAAACATCCTCGTTATTTTGGGCATATCTCTTGGCTTTGACATTGGCAACATACGACAATCCTTCCACGAACTTTTCATTGATATCCTCTTCCAACACGTAGTCTTGTAGTTGGGGCTGGATGCCGAAAAATGCATATTGTAATCTTACAAGCTTGTCGTTAAAAGATTCGATTTCTGCGTCTGAAGCCTCAACGTATCTCTGCTCAAAACCGGCCAAGTACTGTTGCTGTTCTGCGGTTTTGGTCTGCACTCTTTCGTATGCCACCTGTCTTTCCAACAACACACGTTTGATTTTCTTTTGAGTTTCCATTAGTTTTTGGTCCACATCGTTGTGCTGGTCTATCTTCTTGTATCTTAAAGATTCGGCCAATCTTACCTCACGTACAAGAATATTTCTCTGTTTCAACACCAAGTACCATAACTTGTGGAGATCTTCGAAGGACTTTCTTCTCAATTCGGCAAAAGTCCACTCTCTCGATTCGGTATCCAACTCTTCCGATGTTCTTAAAGCCGTTTCAGTTTGGTTTCCTTGGGGAAAGAATGCCCACAATGGGTGATCTGGTGAGACATCGAAGTTCTTGTGGGTAGGTACGATGGGATCTCTGAGCTTTATGGATTTCAAGTCGCCAAAACGCATGGTCTTATTGTTGCGGGCCAAGCACGCCACGCCGCTCAGCAAGCCTCTTATAAAAGTTACCATCTCTTCTCTATCAACTATCGGCTGGTAGTGTCTAGTATGGGTAGTGCTTTTGAGTTGGTTGAAAAATTTTAGCGCGACAAAATGCGACATTCCACCAAACTGATAATCCAAAGCACTAGTCAATAGATATTAACAAGCACAATGTCCAGTGTCAACACACAACAGCAGCAGCAGGAGCCGCTCGACTTGATCCGCTACCAACTAGATGAATTTGTGTTGGTGAAATTGAGAGGTGCCCGTGAAATGAAGGGAAAACTCCAGGGGTACGACTCGCACTGTAATATGGTGTTGAGTGATGCCCAGGAGTTTATATTCAGTGAAGGAAACGAAGAACCTACTTTGAAGAAGTCGGAGATGGTGTTTATCCGTGGAGACTCTGTGATTTTGATTTCTCCATCAACAGAATGAAAAACTACAAGAGATGTCTCAAGACAACAGTCTAGAGGCTATAGTCTGACGAGTTAATACGATCCGATCCTAGTGATCTTGTACATTATCTAGACTAATAAAGGCAACCTAACGTAACCAATCAGTATTAGTAGAAGATCATCATGCGTGTATACTCTAGTGTATACTCTAGTGTACACTATCTATACTGTTGACTATATTATTATTGGGTAAACTACTCTAGTAAGTGAAGTATAGTAGTAATGGTCAAGAGTTAGTATTATCAAGTCGAGGACTGTAAATTACACTATCCTTTTGAATATTCATACAACAATAAGTCTAGTCTACTAAATACCATTTTCATTTTGAGCTTGACTGTGGTACCAGCAATCCAAAGAAAGAATTCTTCTCAGGTCAGTATTAAAAGAAGTATTATGAATGTGGTTGATTTCAGAAAAAGAATTGACCAAGACCTAAAAAACATTTTGACGTTTAATTATTAGTTGAGAATTCTACTCTTGAAGTGGAAACGGAATCGCTCAAGCTGATAGTGACGATAATGATAATATCAAGATCTTCAGCAAATCTTTACTCTTCAATACATATACATCTAGCAAAAACAAACCTAGCACTCAATTAAGAAATGAACTTATTCAATTATGCTGGTAACACCAATAATTTTGTATTCAATTAGGTCAATTGCTCAGCAATACCTATGGATTGCAGAATGGAGTTAGTAAGAAATAGTAGGGTTAGTGAGTACTAATATACATCCTAGCACTCTTTACATCCTACTTTCAAAAAGAACAACCTTGCCTTCACACTCCAACATCAGCACTTAAAGCTCTAGCATTAAATCCAGCACTGGTAAGTGGGAACTGGAAGTCTTTGGTTAAAATAGTGGTAAAACTAGTAGCACTGTAAGCAGCGGGATATTGTACAAGCAAGTACAAGTACGTACTTGTACGACTAAATGTACTTACTAGTCTTTGCACTTTCTTACTTGAGATGTTAAGTTAATGGTAAAATTAATGGTAAAATTAATGGTAAAATTAATGGTATAATTAATGGTAAAATGTAATTGTTTGTGGATGTGTCTGTTTGTGGATGTGTGGGTTTGTGTACTATAATGTGTCTATTTCCATAAGCACATCTCTGATGGTCTCCAACTTACTGGCATTGTTGCTCCAGCTCTCTTTCGACTTTGCTCCCTCCAGCAACAACCCCTTTATGGTACTTACCGTCTGGTCTATAGCTTTATCATAGTCTTCTAGCGTAGTGTTTCTATCCATTTTATGCAACAGCGACTTTCCGAGCTTATAGTAGTAGGTGTCGTCTCCTATAGACTCCAAGACCTTTAGGTTTTGTATATGTTCGTTCAAGTCTTTTCTATCCGAAGCATCATCTATGGAATCGTTGAGATTTAAGTTGACATTCTCAAAGAGCTTGGCTATATCTTCATACTTGAACATAAGTGAGTTGAAATCCACTTGGTTCGATGTGGTGGAGTCGTATTCTGGTGATAACGTCTTGGGATTGACGGCCTTGGCGTAGCGTGCGCCCGAGTTCAATTCAAAGCTCTTGGCCAAAAGCTTCATCTTGTCAAGGATGGGTTTCTGTACATCTTTGATCCGAGCAATTTCCTGCTTTATGGTCCCCATTTTGGTGCTCAACTCTTCGAACTGGGCATTTAAGTTCTTGACATATGGAGGCTCGAAAGTGGCCCTGATCTTGAGGTGGTTGAGCGTTTCGTTGACATGCGTCTTGTATGCTTCCACGGTTTTGTCCAATTCAAACCTGAGCTGGTCCAATTTGATTTGGTATTCGGTTTTGGCTTCTGGTGTTATTTCATCACTAATAGTGCTGAGCTGAAAAATGTCTTGTCTTAATTTGAGATACTGTGCTGTGATTTTGTCATAGTACTTGACGAAGTTGGCTGTGGACTCGTCTATGAGTTTCTGTTGTTTATTGCTAACAAATGACATAAACTCAATTACATAAACTCAAATACCCTATCTACTATACATTTTTTTATCTTTTTCAGTTTCGCGATTTTTTCGATTTGACTTTTTTGAGACTTCAACTTTGAACAACATCACTGTGGAGATAGTATAGACATGGAGGGTTTATCAGAGGTACAGGATGCACAGCTTGTATTGGGACTAGTGGAAACACTAGAAAATATATCTGACTGGAAAAACGTTGTTGATCAACTTGACTACTTACGCACCATCATCACCAACACCAGCCTAAAGTATACTACACTAGCCAATGTGTTATCAATCATAGTATCATACACGTATCCAGTATCAACACCAGTAGACAAAGTAGCAAACATGGCCAAAGTGCTCTGCGAAAAAAAAGATGAGAAAAACGAGCACCACCAAAAGGCGGTTGAGAGTACGTTAAGCGAAGATGTAATAATCAACACGGTGTCGGAACTTATAGCAAATGTAAGTGATGTTGGAATAGAACCGAATGACTCGAGAGAAGAAGTGCTTTTCAAGTTCATCAAGGCCAAAGTGCTCCACTGTGCCAAGTATGGAGGAGGCATTGGCGATGCTACGGCTCTATTCACCCTTATTCCGCAGTATGAGCCGTTTATAGCCTGGCACAATGGCGTTTTCAAGCCTTTCCAGTACTACTGGGACAACTACGGGTGTTTGAACTCCACTGTAGACTTTGAGCAGCTCACTGAGATGAACTCCAGTGAGGTGTTTGACACGTTTATCAGCCCATTAAAAGAGTCCAACCAGCAGATCTACGGAGACAAACTCAGCATTCGAAACTGGATGTTCAATGTCATAGTGCCTAGTATCGTCTACAACAACCATGATTTTGGCCCGCTCCTCAACTGGTTGTTCAGAGATAACTTCAACTCGTCGGTTTCTCAGCCTTCGTACAAGTATGAGGTGTGGAACAAGACCATACGATCGGTTATAGAGAGCCGTTCATTGGATTTCGACCATTATAGCGTGCTTATTCAGTATTTCTTGGGTGCGGTCTATTATTATGCCTTGTACGAAACCCCCGATCTCGTTTCGTCCATTGAAATCACAAGAATCTACGATCTTATCAACGATACCTTGGGATTAATAAAAACCGAAAAAGGGCCTTTAGAATACAACATTTCTTATGAAAAGGTCAAAGAAGTACAAGCTAATAGCGTGGTTGAGTTTGTAAACCCAAAAAACCCATTGGCACCATTATTTGACCCGAATGGCCATTCTATAAGCACCTTGAAAGTCATTATCGATACTTGTCGTAAGCTCTTCCCTATGAATAGACTTTGTATTTCAAGATACTTGCAACTAAAGTTCAGTGACGAATCTTCTGACGTACAATTGGGGGAGAAGAAAAGGGAAATCAACCGAATTATTGCCAATATCAATGGAGCCAATTACACCCAGCTTTTGAAACTGGTCGATATCTTTTGTGAGTCGTTTGTAAGTGGTGACCAATCGGTTGAAATCAACGAGCTTATCATGCAAAGACTAGTCAATTCCAACTTATTTGACATTGTGTATGTTCAGCAGAAAAGTATGAACTTGCCAAACGAGATTCTTACTGGAATGGTACTTGAAAAGTTCTGGGATTCGTACAACACTACTTCTAGCTTCAACGACAAGTCTGGCACCCTCTTTGAAGCGACCCAAGCTATAAAACTTATTGAAAAACTCACGCCAGAAGTCCCTCCCAAGTACAGAAACGAAATCGTAGGAATCAAACATTTGTTGAAGGCAATTGCCAATTTAAAGAACTTCAGATTGGCTGAGCACAATAAACCGCTTACCCCACAGATACTTATCACCAAGTACAAACCTGAAAGAACCGAAGAGTCTGAAGTCAAAAATAACCATCCGTTGTTGTCGTTGATAACGTTGATCCTAGAAATGAACCCGAAATCGTATTTGGCATTTGAGAAATTGTACAGGATTTTGAACGACCTAATGCTCTATTTCAATTATACTGATCAATTGACAAGTGGAGATCTTGATAGCGACGCAAGTACCTTTAACAAAGTCAAGGCTGCGTGTATTGAATCTGCATTGATTGACGGTAATTTCCAGTATGCTTACAAACAGTCCATTGAGTTATTCGAGCATAAAGCCAACTTGGACGACAGCTGGCTCACCTTTTATCAAGTAGGCAAGTTTGTTTCGTTGGAAGATCCTGACAACATCTCTGTTCTAGTAAAGCAAAGAGAAATCTTGACTTTATCTCTTGAGAGATTGTCGTATTCTGCACTGACCAAAGAGATAATGAGACAATGGGAGGTGGTTAATACCAAAATAGAGAATTACTACCGTGAAGTTGGTCTTGATGAAGTCACCACTTTCGACAACTACACCATGTCGAGTGAATTTAAAGAGAATATTGGAGCCATAGCCAACGAAATCATCAACGAAGCTACCACCACAACCAACCAGGCCAGTGAAAAATTATCCAAGATGTTTGTTTCGGGACTTGGCTGGGCCATTGGAGCCAGAAGCAATAAATAAAAAAATATCATATAGCAGTCAAAAAATATCATATAGCGTCTCTAAGCTGAATACTACTAAATACTATTGTAGTCTCTAACACTTAGTACTTACCTTTAGCTTACTTTGATATACTGTAGTATTCACCAAAGCGCTCAGGGTACTTGATACTAGAATTATAGTAACACTACTAACTGCTAGTGATCAACACAACTAGTATTCTGTATTACTTCCCTTAAACTTGTTGGTTCTGTACTTTTTGTTTTTGCACGACCCAAATTTCAATCACGTCTCAAGATAATAGAGATAATGAGATAATGAGATAAAGCTACGGAGAACACATCAGATAATCAGATATATTGTACTTAGTGCTGCTTTATGATTCGAATTAGAAGTTTATCCAGGCAGTGGATGGTACAAGCACAACTTCGAAACATCACATCCAAGAGTATGGAGCTCCACAATGAGAGGATTGAAAGTGATCCGCGAGTCATACGCGATATCGAGGTGGTTGACTTTGACTCGTCGTTTAGTGATAGTCAAGGCTCACCCCACGCTATTTCCTACTTAAATGAACCAAAATTAAAACGATATAACACAAGTAACGGTTTGGTGGAGAGTAATATCTTTACTATTTCACAGCACAATGTATCAGATTCAAGTGACTTTGACTTTAGTGATGACGACGAGTTGATTTTGAAGGCTGCTGCGGATCACAAACTGGATAATGAGACAAAAAGAGAGGTTTCGCAACTAAAAAGACCGGCTTCTTCCCCATTAAAGAAAGAACCCTTCAAGCCCATACTTAAAGAAACAAGCAAGCCCAATATACTTGGATTTCACACTGTTTCCTTTGAAAGAACCGAACCCAATCATCCTCCATCTCCTACAAAAATAATATCTTCCACTTCCTTTAAATCTTCTTCCTTTATATCTCCTTCTAGGACGCCCCTACACGCGATGCGGAACTTTACGACCTCCACTACAAAACCATTGAGTGCTAGTTCTTGTGTCAAAAAAGACTCGTATCATTCTATACAGTTTGCTACCCAAAAGCCTGAATTTGTGCCTTCTGCCGACAATATCAAGAACGTCAAGCCTATAATATTACTGTCGGAACAAGAGTATGTTTTAAAGCAAGTTTTGAGTGGAAATTCGCTCTTTTATACCGGTTCGGCCGGTACAGGTAAATCTGTCTTGCTCAAAACTATTATCAAGTCACTTAAGAACCATTACAAAGAAGGCGGTGTAGCCGTCACGGCATCTACAGGGTTGGCAGCGTGTAATATTGGAGGAATAACTCTACATAGTTTTGCAGGCGTGGGGCTAGCAAAAGAGCCCGTAGACCAGCTTTTGAAGAAGCTCAGGAGGAATAGAAAGGCCGTCACCAAGTGGCTCAAGACCAAGGTATTAATTATAGACGAGATCTCGATGGTGGACGGCGAGTTGCTCAACAAATTCAACGAAATGGCCAAGAGAATACGAAAAAATCAGCTTCCTTTTGGCGGGATTCAATTGGTAGTATGTGGAGATTTCTACCAATTACCACCTGTAGTAAAGAAAACAGATACAGAGGGCAACGAGTTGAGCCAGATAGAACAGTTCTTTGCCTTTGAATGCAGTGCATGGAAAGAAAACATCAAGCAAACCATTATATTGCGAGAGATTTTCCGGCAGAAAGGCGACCAGGTGTTTGTAGATATGTTGAACGAAATGAGAAACGGGGTTGTTTCGGAAGAAAGTATCAGGGAATTTAATCGACTCAGCAGGCCCTTGAAGTGTCCGGCCGGAATCGTGCCTACCGAGCTATTTGCTACCAGAAACGAGGTGGACAGAGCCAATAATTTCAGGTTAAATAAGATAAAAGGCGAGGCTCAAGTATACAATTCTGCAGACGGAGGAATAATACCCAATCCTCAAAGACAAACACTTCTTTCGAACTTTTTGGCACCTTCGCAGTTGTTTTTGAAGAAAGATGCCCAGGTGATGTGTATAAAGAACTTTGACGATACTCTTGTAAACGGGTCTCTTGGCCAGGTAATTGACTTTATGGACAGAGACACGTATCTCAAAGCGTTTGAATCTACCGAAGAATCAGATTATATCTTTGCAGACACCTCTTTAGGGGAATTGAAAAGCCAGAATTTGACTCGTACGTCTGAAATCGGCGGTGCAAAAGAAGATAAAAAGAGCTTGATGGAAGCGAGCCAGCGGCGAAAGGACGAAATGGCCCAGAACATGCAAGAAGACTCCAAGAACAAAAAGTATCCTTTGGTAAGGTTTCTTTTACCGGACGGGGTCAATACCAGAACAGTTTTGGTGGAACCAGAGCAGTGGACTGTAGAAGACGATACGCAGCAGGTATTGGTATCGAGAGTGCAGCTTCCGTTGATCTTATCATGGGCCATAAGTATCCATAAATCTCAAGGTCAAACGCTTCCAAAGGTCAAAGTAGACTTGAAAAACGTGTTTGAAACCGGCCAGTCGTACGTAGCTTTGTCGAGAGCGGTATCGAGAGAGGGATTGCAGGTGTTGAACTTTAATGAAACTAAGGTCAGATCGCATCCTAAGGTGGTGAATTTCTACAAGACGTTGATGACTGCGGAGGATAGTAGGAAGGTATCGAAGGGGCAGCAGAAATTGGAGTTTGAGAGGGAAATCCAATATTAAGAGTATTAACAATATAATACTAATATTAACAATGTCAAAAATTAATATCAACCATATTAATAACTAATGGATTGATATTAATTGATATTAATCAGATTTCAATCTCAGTATTAGTCTAATGTTTATAGTTTTTGGTTTGGGTATGTATATTACAGGTATCTCCTTATGGTTCTTTTATGTACCTTTTTATGTCCTTATGGTTATTTTATGTACTTTTTTATGTAGTTACATATTTCCACGATCAAATCTACTGGTATGACTGCAGACATCTCTTCGTATAAAAAGCTTAGAAGAGCTAAAGTGAGTATTCCAGCATTTGGCTTGAAATGATTTTGACTGCCTTCAATTCCTGTTTATTATCCCGTCCATCTCTCTACCTACTGAACATTCTAGTAGAAGTTATTTTAACAAACACAGATAAGCAGAGAGAGAAGCCCGAAGCCATCATTTTTGAGGATGAGATTTACGCTAGTATAGGTCTAAGATTTGTTCCTTTTACTATTTATAATAATCATAGTGGTTCAACTAATTAGAGCACGAAATAACCTGGATGTGAATTCGTTTTCAACCACTTTCACTTAATGCCTATTACTCAAATCCTAAGACTTAATGAAGGTAGTTTCTTAAAGAATACAAAATGTATAAATACAAGTACACTAGTCATTTTTCTGGAAACGGTGACATAGTACAATAATATAATAGGTTTAGTACATTTAAATAGTAACTACAGAGACTTGAAATCTAGTCATAAACAGAATCATTGAGATTATTAATTATACCCATTTAATAAATCGGTACGGTATTAGGATGCTCAACACAGTCAAGGCTCTATTCAATACAGTTAGGCTATTTCATTGTGTATATTCACCCAATGGAGTCGGTAGGTCTGCTGAGCAATACGTACTATTCTCTTGAGTAGATTTTTGTGATGCTCACTTTTTGCACCCAAAAATCAGTCTCAAGTAATTACATGAAAGACATGGCAGTGCGACATGTTAGGCTTATTCAGTGCAGTTTAGCACCATTTAAATTTGAAACTATAACTGAAGAAACTGAAGAGTTTAAGAATATAGGAAGACAAAATCATTAATATTTTCTTAAATTCATAAAAAACTGTTAATATCATTTCAATTTAAAGGTTTAATACGTTTAAGATCTTCAGTAGAGTAACTGGGAATTTCAATACAGTGAGTTGTTCAATTAATTTTTGGGAATTCAGTATAGTTTGTAGTTGTAGAGTTGTCAATACAGTATTTAGTAATGACTTAAAATATCAAGTGACTTATCTCTAAGCCCTATCCCAGTTCCATCCACCACTGTCTCTATACTTGCATGCAAAGTAATACACACCGTTCATTGCGGCTAGTACTGTCCCTGCCACAACCATTCTACGTATAGGTGCTTCAGATTTCGTGACAGGAACACCAAGTTTTCCAAGGATATGGCCTATACAGGCAATTGCATAGATAACATCTGCATATATAGTTACCAGTGAAAGCATTGATACAGTTCCATCTACGACACTTGTTCTCCAATCTCTGCCATTATCAGTAGTTGGGCCGAACGTATTTACCATGATTATTAACCAGGTACCTACTATTAGCAACAAGCAAAACATAAACTTGAATACACTGATTAGCATAGCTTCATTCTCTCTTTGACGCTCTTCTTGAGACATTTGCACATTATCAGAAGTATTTTTGTTCATACTCAATTTTTTTGTATGTCGCACCCTTTGTTGAAACTGATCTCCAAAGAAATGACACTTTTAGTTGGTTGATATATAATGGTCAAAAATTCTACCGACAAATATACTGAAAACTTGAGTAAATGGAAAGGAGAAGAAGATTTAGCTCGCTACGCTCTTGTTTATCCTTTTATATGAACTTGCTTGAGGTCAAGTGAAGTTGTTACGTGATTGGTCTAATTGTTGGTAAAGGCTAAACTATCACAGAGATTGAAGAAGGGAATAATTTTTTTTCAAATCATCAATGCACAATGCGAACGGCGACAATCCGCTCTATATTTAATAATTTGTACAATATGTTCGCATTTTAATATTTTCAACATCTTCATATAAAAATTTGATGTTCAAACCTTACGTATTAATCATTAGTGCGACCTGTAACCTACGTAATAATTCCGAGTTGTTTTGTTGATTATAATATCAATACCACTTGATTCATTCTCAATTATTCTCCAAACTTTCTTCAAATAATTCCATTTGAGTTGCAACCTGTCAAACCTTATGGGGCTGCAAGGGCTATTGGAAAAAACTGTGTAAATTGTACGTCAAAATTGTTAAGATTCTGGTCAAACGGAAAACAAAGTAACGAATCACAAATTCAAAGAGGAAGAGGACATATCAGGATGGTGAGGGGCAACTGACAATATCAAAGATCAGCTGATATCAGACTTGATTGTGATACTTCATGAAGAGTTGCGAACTTTGCTCGGTTTCGAAACAGATGCATATACCAAAAAGAGTTAGATGAAGGCAAAAATATAGAATATAGCATGTTACACAAGTTTACCACGAGCGGGGCTACTACTTTTCCTCACCATCTCGTTCATTAAGCCAATTGGAGGAAAAAAATCTTCCTACATCCATCTCAGTGATCCTAGTACGAAATGAGTGTTCTCAACCTTTTATTCTACACGCTACATAACCTCATATGACCTCCCATATGTTCATGCAGTATAATAGACGGAAGACAGCTGTTGCTAGCAATCAACGGGCGTATATCTTGCCGTTGGAGCTAGGGCTCAACAAGGTTCTGCTAATTATAATCGCTTTTATAGAATGATTGCTCATAGCATAAATTGAGAAATGAACTTAGGGGTATTCATATCCTAATCAACAATAAATCTAATATTATTATATAGGTTCAAGCTGGGCAATATTCCTAACGAGCATTCCAAAGGGTAAAACGTTTGGGTACCCTATCAGAAAAAATACCTTAAATATTTCCAACCATTGATCCACTAGTTATACCAGACGACCTCAAACAAGTTTTTACCATAGAATAAACAAAAGCCTAACGAGCCAAAACTGCCGGTAGAGCATTTGATCAATTTCAGCCAACAAAAAGTGCATTCCCGTTAGAGATCAGTTTCAACAGAGGGCGCGACTTGACGTAATTATACGGTTGACGGAAATCTGCGAGTATGAACGAAAATGGTTATGAATCTAAGCAAATGTTTCTAGAACATCAAAAAAAAAATAACGCTAGGCTAATTAGTGTATTCAAGTATGTTTTTTCTTGTTAGTTATATTAACCTCAATAATAATTATGGTTAATATCTTTGGCCCAACCAAGCCTGATCCTAAAAGCTCTTTGTCTTACTAATACACAAGATGGTAAGGAAGTTTACAAGGCTGCCAAACAAACGAACAAGAAAAGCTGTTATGCGTTGATTGCGTGAGAGATGATGACCTCAGCACCGGACTTGGCGAGTTGTCTCCTATCAGCACAGATGTTATTGTTAAAAGGGAAAGAAGATGGAGAACCAGTGTCGTAGATGGGTCGGTATCATTTTTTTCTATGCCACCGCCTGTGTACCTTCTTTTCTTAGTATAATTGGTGCAACTGTGCCTGCGGGAGTTGGTCTAACTTTAGCAACATGCGTCTTGGGTTGTAAGCTCTCACAGAGATAATGGTGGATGGGACTGGGATAGTGGTACTGGTAGAGATAGGAGATCACTTGACGTCTTGAGTGAAACTTTAGGCAGCGTGCCTGTAAGTAATGTCCGCTCTTTATCAGAGCACTTAGTATCAGTTAGAGATGATGATCATGAATATTTTCTGTTATTGACGAAGAGGGATAGTACGGCCAGTCAAATTTTAGATCATGGTATGTGGCAGAATACGTTGACTATCAATTTATTGCAGAACATGGCACTCACAATAAATCCGTTGTTATACAAGCAGGTTCTGAGAATGATGCGATAGAGACATGGCATCGTTGTGGAAATGAAAATGAATGTTTCAGTGATACAATCGAACCTTGCACTAACGATTACAGATGTTATGGTGTATACAATAAAGTGTGTGTAGCAGGTGGCCTAAGTAGAACTCGAACCAAAGATTCAGCATGGGTAGGTGAGGTATATGCCAACGGATATGGTGGGGTTGATGGCGAGTGCCAAAATGGTTAAGTCAACACGGGGTTGAACACCCAACTCATCAGTCGATAAGTATAAAAAATATCAATGTCGATCCGTTCACCTCTTCTCCCGTCTTGCGTTTATTGCAAGTCGTTTGATTTTTAGTGAATGGGGTAAACTAAGCTTAGATAGTTTGATTATACTTATTTATTAAAGATAATAAAATAATATTACCTTCTCTTCAGAATTTAACTTTACCAAGTATAATACATGCTTTTTCTAATAAATACATTTGATTTGTTTTATTAAAAATAGTATTGATTATAAATTTTAAATTTAGTTTCTAATAATTTTATATTCTTTGTAGATTCATTTGGGGACGACATCCAAGCTAATTCTTGCTCTAGAATCAGTTTTGGTTAGGCTAACTTTTTAATTTGTTTAATTGTTTAGAAATGAATTAAATTACTTCAAATGTTTCCGGTTTCGACAAGGATGAATATTGTGGGAGGATTCGATGTGGACCATTTATCTGAATTGAGTTTTACAGTTCTAGTACTACTGGTTCTGTTATGTTGTAGTTGGCTTAACCTAGTTAGCTACTAGTATTCTTGTAGGAAAAAATGAGCCACTATTATTCTCCCCCGGCACCGCCAGGAGGTGGTCACTATGGACATTATTATTCTTCATTTATCACAAATATTATCACTGAATAATCTAGTAGTTTATTTTACTTCTGGTTTGGGTATCTATCATATATTTACAGGTATGTACTTTTGGTTATTGTTAGTACACTGGCTATTTATAGTTGTACTTTAGGTTTTGGTTTTGTTATTTTGGAGTTGATGGTGCTGACAAACTTTGGGTCAATACCATAATGCAAAGGCTCTTTTTCCAGAGCTAGTGGGGTGACTTTCACCTGGCTGAGTAGGCCGTTGTACATGATTATTTGACTGAACCGTTTGAGGTCCTGTTCAAACATGTTCCGGATATCTTTAGTGAGCTTGGTGGTATATGTATCTGTAACAAACAAGATATGCTTGTCACCTACTAGTTTATCCAAGTAGAATGTGCTTAGGTCGTTGAACGGGTCTATAATGCCAGATATCGAATTAATATCATCTTCAGACTTTAGAGTTTGGAACGCTGTTTGCGGCAAAAGGCAGTCTATACCAAATACAATGATATTCAGATACTTCAAATCATTGCCAACTAATTGCGAAGGGTGAATAATGAGGTGCTTATTTGAACTTTCTTGTTTTAAGGTCTTGAACGTTTCATGTTTTACTGTTTTGTTCAATTTTTTGGCAATTTTTGTAGGGTTGATATACGGAGGCACCACTATCAAGAACGGCTGGTTGTTTTCGGTCTTTACCTGGAACAGTTTTATGAGTTCTGCGATACTTTTCCGCACATTACTATGTTCGCTTCCTCCTAATGTCATCTTATACTTGAGATACGCCTTTTCCAAGTTCTTGACATTATTCTTCGATAACTCCACATGTTCGTCCATCAACTCTATTCTTTTGGTGTTGGAAGGGTAGTTTTGCTCGATATCCAAGTCCTTAATACCTTCTTCTCCACCTTTTATTATAGGAAAGTATGCATTTACATGAGGTGTTTCTGGTTGTCCACTAGATGCATACACTATAGCTCTTTGTCTCTCTTGTTGGGTATTTAATCTGACGATCTTTTCAAGATACTTTCTGAGAGGATCGGCGTCTTTTTCAGAGATCTGGGTGCTCTTTTCCATCAAGTATTTGGCATACAAATCGTGCACTTTATGGTCGAGTTCGGTGTCGACAGGTATGCTTCTGGAGTGGTTCTGAATAGCATGGTTGATGCTCACAGACTTTGAGAGATTCAGCTTGGTATTAAGAAGTTGTTTGTATGGAGGTTGGACATTTGCTATGAAACAAAACTGAATGGGTTTATAAAGAAACTGTCTCTTTATTTTAGTTAGTCTCTTTTCAAGGTGAGTCTCTTTTTCAGACTCTTTATACTTTTCGGTTACTCTCTTTAATCTGTAGTTCAAATCTTTGTTAAAAGTTGTAAGGTGAAGCTCCTGAATACTCTTTATAATCGACTCGACTTTGTTGGTATACTTTGCTTTGGTGCCAGTTTGGGAAACAAGACTTTCATTATTTATCTGGCTGGTTTTGAAAAAGTAGTCATAGTTATCGACTGAAAAAGTGTGTAAGTACGCCAAATGCTCATGACTCTCTTCATCTCTCAATAACTTTTGTAATCCGGTTATGGTAGTGACAAGGATCTGTGGAACCGTGGTTTCTTTGCCAGAAGAGACATTTTCACTTGGTTTGTTGGCGTATAAAAACTGGATCAGCAAGGGTTTACGAGTCAAGGTATACTTCTGAGTTTCTTTGTCCAATATTAACTTATCAGGACAACAGTTTTCGGGAATATCTTTGGTTAGTCCCCCAAAATAGTGTTTATATCGACTGACCATTTCGTCTGTGGGCACCACTATAATACTGTCTATGCTCGATCTTTTGACTAAAGAGCCATATTTCGGCACTCTACTAAGGGTTAGGTTCAAGCAGTAGACGGCTAGCCCAAGAGACTTGCCTGAAGTTGTTTTTCCATTAAGTATAGTGGTATATTTGGACTGAAGAACCGACAAGAGTTTGCGCTGGTCTTCGGAGGGTTGGGTATTTTGGAGTGGTACAGATGTTTGGGTATTTTGGAATGGTACAGATGTTTGTGCGATGGTACCTGACGGTATAAGTTGGTTGAGGCGGGATTGTATGAACGGTAGTATGCCAAATGACGTAAAGTCTGTGTCTTCATTAGTGGGATCGTAGTGTAATCTTGTACTCTTTTTCAAGCTTCGAGACTGTTGCCAGAAAAGAGACTGAGAACAATTGTTGGTGGTTCTGGCTATCAGGACTAACGGTCGCCTTAAATAGCTACTTGTACTATATCTATTCATACTATCATTCAGTAAGGCTTGAGATGCGATGAGTGAATTTTTCAATGCGAGTTTTGGGTGCAAAAGAGAAAAAGAGCAAAAGAGGACAGAAGAGGACAAAAGAGAAAAAGAGAGCAAAAGAGAACAAAAGAGAGCAAAAATGAATGAGTGTGAGTAATGTAGACATTCTCAAATAACAATTATGTAGAATGCTACTTTTATTTGTCGTTTTGAGTAGTATACCGGCTTTGAATAATAGTAATCTCAGTGAAAAGTGAAAAGTATCTATATCTATAACATATTCTATGTACTCTTGGAGTGTTTAATGGTATTCAATCAAATAATTTCAAGTCATCTGATAATCTCGAGGAACGTGATGAATTAGCACAGAATAGAGTACAGTCAAGTAGATAATAGATCCGAGGTGAAACCAGTACAAGATCATCCAATACTTATAGACTCTAATTAATTACTCTAATTAATTACTCCAATTAATTACTCCAATTAATTACTCTAATTAATTACTCTACATAAACTACTTTAACATTAATTGCTCAACAAGTACCAACTTTAATCTAACCTACTCCATTAATACTCTACATAAACTACTTTAATCTAAACTCCATTAATTACTCTGAATTAACTAATGAACTCAACTAACTACATACTGCCTCTTGATGCAGTCCCAAGAAGGCTCAAACCACCCAATTTCAAGAATTCTGTATCTCTATCTTATCTTGATATATCTTTAATTCATCTATAGTACATTCAAGAAAAGCCAGCTCCATCCTACATTCTGATATAGTCAAGTTATGCAATTTTAATAGATTTTATGTAGTTTTAGTTTCTTTATATGGAGTTCCTCCTGGATAAAGACCTTGCTTCACTGGTCTTTTTCGTCTTATCCACCATTCCTGCTATAGTAGGAAACACCCCCTTCTCTTCCCAGGTTGTAAAGATAGAGTCGGCATACGCAAGCCCTACATGATAAATCTCATCAAACTTGGCAAAGTCAAGAGTAGCGTAGTTGTCGATAGGAGGCCGCAAGTAGATGACCCCAGGGGTCTTCTTGGCCAACTCAAGCGCATTGACACTGGCAACGTATGCGAGTCTCATCTGGATATCCATCATATTGGGCACGTCAGGGTGCTTAGAAAACGGATTCCACCGGTTAAACAACACCCAGAACCCCGAAAGCGTGTCGCCGTAGTTCATGGGCGTTCTGTCGTCGGCAGAACCCACATCCACAGCTATAATGTACTTGGCACCCTTCTTTTTCATCTCCATTACCGGCAAGTTATCCAAGTACCCTCCGTCCAAAAGCATGCATCCGTTGAAGGCTATGGGTGGTAATAAGCCTGCAAGAGACATCGAGGCTCGGATGAACCGCCACAGGTACCCGTTTTCATGAATATCCATGGTGGAGTTGGTGATATTGGTGGAGTTACAGAAATATTTGATCCAGAAATCCTCGATTTCCGTCGATCCAAATACCTTCCAGATCCCTCTATTGAACTCGTACCCAGTGATATAAGACGTTACTGGGTAGGTCAAGTCAAATATGGATCTCCACACAGAAGCAACTCTCTTGGAAAACTTCTTGGCCCGCCCATAGATCGAGACTATATTGTAGTCTTTGGCATAAAGACCTCCTACGAACGACCCGATGGACGTTCCTCCGATCAAATCTACTGGGATGCCGTGTTTTTCCAACGCTTGCACCACTCCTACATGTGAAATGCCTCTGCTTCCTCCTCCTCCCAATACCAAACCCACAGCTTCGTTCGACAAGATCCGGGCGAGCCTTAAAAAGTCGTTCTTGTGGGACTTCTGCGATTTGAACTGGTAGTTGTCGGCGCGGTGAATCCTGCTGTTCAACTTGACAAGCGACTCCAACGCCTTGCTCTTGACATTTTCGAGCCTGAGCTTGATATTAGGATTGGATTTGTTGAGCTTGGCTGCGAGCCCGTTGATAATCTTGGATCCTCCATCCTCCTTTTTGGTTTCTTCCCTTTTTGTTTCTTCCCTGCTTCGAGCAAACTCCATTTCAATATGGTGGTGTCCATGGACCCAGAGCCTATTCTTTAGCCATATACTAGTCAGACCTGGCACTACAGACTTGTCTTGGTGAATCAAACACAAGTCAGTTCTAGCCGTGGTCTTCAATTGAATAAGTAACCTTTCGTAATCGCCCACACTTCGAGCTATTATATCGTCCTCGGCGTCGGCCAAGAGCAAAATACAGTCTCCTTGAGAAATACATGTCGACGTCCAGTTACTCTTCAACTGCGTGTCACAAACATATACAATGGTTTCGTATCTTTCTTCCAAATACGCAAAGTACCCAGACAACTTGAGCTGCGCCAACCTTTCGTCAAATGCGTGTCTACCAAGATGGGTCAAGATGGAGGCCTGGTCCAAAGCTATGACGTTTCTGCCGATAGTCTTGAGGGCGTGCACTAGCTTGTCTGCAAACTCTCGTACCGGCAATCCACTAGTAGTGGGCAAAATGGTGATTGTCTTGTAGTCATTGGAGATATGAGGCACTGTAGAAGAGCTGACATACGTCGGGTTGTGGTTGGTGGTGGTGTCTAGAGACGAGAACTTATTGGCTACGATTCTCGACACTTTCACCATAAGCGAAGGATTCTGCAAAGAAAGCATTTCAAAGAGAGTTCTGGGAATACGAGTGGTTTCGGAGTCTCTGACTGCGATTAGAGAGTAGTTTCTTCTCGAAGCCGTAAGCACTTCTACTTCTCCAATCGACTCATTATGACCGTATTCTCCCAAGATCTCGACTTGTTCTTTGTCTTTATGCTGAAGGTGTTTGGCACTATTGGACTCATCAATAAGGTTATTGGTGCCACTACTATAATCTTCTTTCTCTGGGTTTCTTATCTTTCTGAACCTTCCACTTAAAACTATATGGAACCCATTGGCCAAGTCTCCCTGGGAACTCAAGAGTTCTCCGGCAGGAATATGACACCATTCCAAAGCAAAGTCTATAGTCAAAATCTGCCTAGAAAGCAACCCTTTCAACTTGGACGCAATTGGAAGAAGCAAAAAGTGGAATTTGTCAATCAACTTGCGGAAATCGCCCTGGTGAATATGCGCCACTATGACTCCTTTGTTGTTTGCAGGAGTCTTGATGGATACCATGGACCTGAACCCTACCACAGATGTCAAATACCCTGCTAATCCTCCTTGTTTTACAGTGTACAACTTCTTGGTTTTGGCCTTGTTGGAGGAAAAACTACCTTCGTTAATGACAGGATGGTACATAATGTCGAGCGAGCCGTCAATCACATAGTATAAGCCCGAATTAAACGAGCCTTGTTCCACCAACGTGGTATTGGGCTCGATATACTTGATATCTAAGACCTTGGAGAACTTGTTCTTGACATTATGCATTCCAGCATCATACAGCGTGGCTCCATACACAGGCGAGCCCGTACTGCTTCTATCAGTTCTATTAGTTCTGTGGGTCGAAGAAGGCACTTTTTCCTGACCTTGGGACAATTCTGACTGGTTAATGGTGCTAAAGAACTTGGTAGGAGGAGACGGACGGACGTCAAGTTTGGGCCACCCAGCCTTTGATTCGTAGCTGGAAAGTCGTCTTAAATCCTTTTCGTTCATAAGACTCGACAAACCCACTTGGGACGAGCTTTGCGACGACAAATCGGGGTTCAAATTCATGGTGTTATTCAGATTCTCGTCTATTCCAAGGTGCTTAAAGATATTCTCCACTATAGCGATTCTCAAGGACGTTTCTTCAGTTTCTTCACGTTCATCTGAAAACGTTCTGCTGCGGATATTTTCATACTTGGTCGAAGGGTTGGTGTTAAGATTGGGTCTTTTGTCGAGAGTAGGAGACGTCGTTTTGGTGGTAGTGGACATGTTAGCTTCCAGAGTGAAGTTGGAAGGCAAAGACGGTGAATTGGCGAGGCTCTGGGAGTAGTCAGATCTTCTGGAAAGTGGAACAGAAGATAACAAGTCACCAGGATGAGAAGACTTGGATCTCGAGTCTAGTACGACGTATCTTGAAGAAGAATTGGAGGTATTCAGTTTACTGGTGGAAGCAGACCGGATTCGTTTGGGTAGGGTTGAGGTGGAGCTTTTTGAAGACAGACTGGTGGTTTTGTTGAACGAGCCATTTTTATGATAAAACTTTTCGATGACTCCGTCATAAAGGTATCTAGGCAAGACGGTAGACTCCACGCCTTGGTTTAGTTGAACTTCACTCTCGACAATCTCTTTGGTTAATCCCAAGTAATTGTGAATAGCATTCATGGTGACTTTATACAATCTGGTCAATACCATGGTGACAATATGCGAAGTGGCTTTGGGATACTTTGCCTGTACTCTTTGAAAAGCATGACGAGGAATAATAGCAATTGTGGCTGTTCCTTGTCTATTTCTACTAGAGTCAGAGGGATCAAAAGGTTTGGGTTTGGCCACAATATGGGGATAGGTAGAATTCTCTTTGAAAGACTTTACAAAAGACTTTTCGAAAGGATCAGACTTGTTTTGAGGAGAAACAGGCCCAGAAGAAGACGCAGAGTTCTCATTCAAAAGGTCATTGAATGCTGATCCTTTATAAGGCACCGGCGAGTCACGATCGGGACTAATGGTGAACGATTCGAGTGACAGATTCAAATCTTCAGGCATTGGTTTGAACAAATCAAGGGTACTGATCAAAGAACTGAGCGAGGCCCCACTCTTTACTTCATTCAATAGCTGGTACCGCTGGTTCCCAATGGTGAGGGTATCGTCCTTTTCGAAATTGAGCCCATTATCGTCGTAATCTGATTTGGCCATAAGATTCGTGAGCATGTCTTCTCTTTCATTGGCACCTTCTACCTTGGTATATACTTGTAAAGTTCCTTCAACCACAATAGAAAACCCAAGCGACTCGTCAAGATACAAGATCTCGTCGGCCACCAACTTCTGGGTGGTCATACTCTTTGTAAGTTCATGAAACACCGGTTTTTCCAAGTATCCAAACACCTTTATAGCACTTAGGAACTCGTCAAGGTAGTTTGCAGAAGCCTCTTTCTTTCTTTTCTTGGAATTGAGCGAGTCCACAAGGTCCATGCCTTTATTAACATTCTTAATATTGGAATCTGCGGTGGTTTTGGAGTACCGAGTCAAGTACTTGTATCTTACTATTAGAAAGCATATAGATACAATAAGACCCAAGTAGAGTAGAAGCGACGAAAGCGACAAGCTTATTTGGAAGTTTGTGCTGAGAATATTGATTATTAGGCCGGGGATGTATAGAACGAGCCAGTTCATGGTCTTGAAGAAGAGCCACGACGAGAACCATACAAATGCACTGATGAGTGATAGCGAGGATGATTCTCGGGGAGGAGGTAGCGAAGGTGACGCTGAAGGTTGTGGAAGTGCAAGAAACGTTTCTAGGCCATTGGGCCCATCACCAACCCCACCAACCCCAGTGCCATCGAGTGTCGCAGAAAGACTTGGACTCATACCAAGATTGTACCAAAAATGAGTTGTTATAATATGTGAAGTAATATGTGGAGTAATATGTGAAGTAAATGTGAAGTAAATGTGAAGTAACTAGTAACTATGAAGTAACTATGAAGTAGCTATGTGATCTGTAATGATCTTCTACGGTAGTCCGTGGTATTAACTTGTTATATTGAGTTGATGCGACATGCGACATAATTGTACTGAAAAATATAAATACTAAAGAATATGGAGGAAAGGTAGAGTGAGTTGTAAGTAGAGTGAGTTGTAGTAGAGTGAGTTGTAGTAGAGTGAGTTGTAGTAGAGTGAGTTGTAAGTAGTGTTTTTGTATAGTAGTAGAGGTAAGCTTAGATAGAATATGGCAAACAGCCAAATCTATGTAAAATCCTCTCTATTCCATCCATGCCCTTTTCCAACTGGTGCAATTCAGGCCCGTAACTGATCCGGACAAAGTTGTACCAGATAACATCTTCTAATCTAGACAAATTCTGAGGGTTAATCAAAAAGAAAAAGCCCGGAACCACAATGACTTTCTCATGCAAGCATTCGTGGAAAAACCCAAGACAATTGGACAATTTTCCAGGCAAATGGCTGAGATTGAGCCATAAGTAGAACGTAGCATTAGGAGTGTTTTTGCCTTCAAAAGAAAAGCCCATCTTGGAAAGACGCCCGAGAATATAGTCACGCTTCATCTTAAAGTGAAGCTGAAGCGCCTTCATCTCTTGTCTGACTTTTAATGGGTGCAAAAAGTCGACGGCCGCAAACTGGAAAGGCGCATTGCTTCCGCCGTCCAAGAAAGAACCAGCAGAGCTGAGTGCGTTTATATACTCTTCAGGCCCTACTATCCAGCATACACGCCAGCCTGGCAACCTAAAAGCCTTGGTGAGCCCATTAAGAATAAGCACCGGGTCTTTGTTGACGTCTTCGACAAACTGGGCCGAAGAAATCGAAGAGCCAGTACACCCGTCGTCGTAGTAGTAATGGGAGTAGAACTCGTCCATGATAAGCAAGGCCAGGTGACGACACAAGTCGTGGAGTTTCTTCAATTGTTCTGGTTCCATGGTTCTTCCGGTGGGGTTCCTAGGGTTGGAAGTAAGCAAAGCAGACACTCCTCTGGTAAGTTCCTGTTTGATCACCTCCAAATGGACGTCATAGTTGTCACCCTCGTTCAAAGGCACTGGAATGGGCGAGAAGTTCTTGAAAAGTGAAAGCATCTCGGCATAAGCGGTGTAGTCAGGAAGGAAGAACGAGAGGTAACAGTCGCTAATAATGGAGGCAATACGAGTCAAGCCGGCTCTACCACCTGGAACCACACACACGTTCTTATAAGTGTACTTGGAAGGCTTGCCGTGTCTGTATTCTTCATTGTACAAATGGGCAATGGCTTCTCTCAACGGCTTGATTCCGGCCGTGGGTGCGTATTCCTTGGACTGGTCGGAAATTGGAATACTGGTTGGCCTTTTGAACGAGCCTGGAACAGTATCGCCATGCTCAGGAGCCCCCTGTCCCAAATTAGCCCACGTATGGTTACTTTCCGAGTTGTAGCCGTACTCGGTGGCTCTTTCGGTGGCCCACAAAACACCCGTCGACGACTGTTTTGTGTTCATGGCCGGTTTGTGGATGTTTGCATCGAATTGCGGCCGAGGAAGTGGAATAGGCGAAGAAGTACGCCCGTGTTCGGATTCCGAAAGCTTTTGGATGAGATGGGCATGCAACTTGGTAGCGCCGCCCCGCGGTTCCCTCGAGTCTGATCTTGGGGTTCTTGACGAAGGAACTCCCAGAATGTGGGGGATCGAACTGGAAGATGGTGTTCTTTCGCCTAGGTATGGTTGGTTGGGGAGGTTCTGGTGATTGGTGGCAGTGCTGAGCAACTCAAGAAGCGAGGTGGCCGATCTTTTGAGCTGGTCGGGAAGCGACTTTTCAAGTCTTTCGAACTCTGAAACAGAGTCGTCGTCCGATTCAGAGACATTGACAGGAGGAGGAGTGGACATTGTGAAAATTGAAATCAAGAAAGACGCAATTGGAGCGAAAACCACCGAGATATTGACGTCTGGAGCAAGCTACAGTTATATACCCGGCCGGCCATCTCGGACAACCGCAGCGGATGCGGGTCATGTGACCGGAGAGGGGAAAGGCTTAGGCTTAGGCTTAAGCTTAAGGCAAGAAGGCAAGAAGGCTTAAGGTAGGAGGCTGAGGAGACGGACTAGAGGAGCCCATTATACTGATTAGGCTATTACGGATATTTTGCGTGATCCTGCTAATTCTAGCTCTTGAACTATTCTGCTCTATTTTACTCTCGCTCTTGTCTCGCTCTTGTCTCGCTCTTGTACTCGCTCTTGTACTCTTTCACTATTTCGATATTGCAAACATCCTAGACATCCTGCACTCTATATATTCTAGTACTCTAAATATTCTAGCAAACGTCCTAGTACTCTAAACTTCCTAGAACTCTAAATATTCTAGCACTCTGAACATCCTAGCACTCTAAATATTCTAGCACTCTTAACATCCAAGCACTTTAAACGTCCTAGCAAACATCCTAGTACTCTAAACATCCTCTAAACATCCTAGCACTCTAAATATTCCAGCACTCTAAATATCCTAGCACTCTAAATATTCTAGCACTCAAAACGTCCAGCACTCCTATGAAAATATCCTAGCACTCATATGGAAACATCCACAATATAATCATAACATCCTAGCACTCTAACATCCCGCACTCTAACATCTAACATCCTAGCAACATCCGCACTCCTTACCAAGAAATCTTTCGAAAGGACCAGGCACTCTAACATCCTAGCACTCTAACATCCGCACTCTAGCACTCTAACATCCGCACTCTTCACTCTAACATCCGCACTCTTCACTCTAACATCCGCACTCTAACATCTGAGTTGAGAAATACGATAAAGCTAACGATACTTATATACGCACTCAAGAAAAGCATTCACAGAACATGCCACCAAAACACCCTAGCACTCATCAACACTAACAACGAGTTGCAACCTAGTACTTCTATCAGAAACTCCACTCTCATTGACTCTTTATCTTAAAAGTAGTATTGTTTCATACAATATAGATTTATCCAAACTATCCAACATCACTTATCAAATGCGAACTGAATCTGCTTCGAGCATCGAAGTGTACAAGCAAGCATCTGAACATCTAGAGTGAGGATGTTAGAGTGCGGATGTTAGAGTGCGGATGTTAGAGTGCGGATGTTAGAGTGAAGAGTGCGGGATGTTTCCATATGAGTGCTAGGATGTTGGAGTGCCTGGTCCTTTCGAAAGATTTCTTGGTAAGGAGTGCGGATGTTGCTAAACATCCTAGCACTCATATGGGAACATCCTACAAATAGTAAAGCGGAGTATACATCTAGCACTCTTGAACAGCATATAATACTATAGAGATGTATAAATATCAATAGTAAAATAAATGATACCTATGTTAATTTTTCGCAGCCATCGACGTGAGCTTAATTGCAGGTAACCTAAGTCATGATATCCTAGTACTCAAACACCTAGCACTCAACATAGCACTATTTACCATTCTACCTCCTTAAAAACCTCGCACAAAACACCTACTCTACAAAAGAAAAGCCCAAGCCTAAACACCTAGCACTCAACATAGCACTATTTACCATTCTACCTCCTTAAAAACCTCGCACTCCAACACCTACTCTACAAAAGAAAAGCCCAAGCCTCTAGCGCACTGCACTCTCAATCCAAGCCTAATTAAGTGTAGTGGTTAGGTAAGTTTAAGTAGAGCTTGGAAACGTAGTCAAAGAAAGTTTCAAGAGATAGAAATAGGCTCTTAAGGGAACAGCTAGGATTTATATTGCGAATTACTAACAAATTGATGCGAATGCTGCAAAACAGACAACACTAAATAGTAATTAGAGTACAAAAAATGGATACTTGAAATAGAGTACAAAATATGGATCTGTTTAAAGATTAAACTTGAATGTTATCGGTGCTAGATTTACCTGCTCTCTTCTACAAGTGTAGTCACTAGTCTCACTAATTCTCACTAGTCTCATTAGTCTCACTAATTCTCGGTAAGTCTCACTTTTTCTCACTAATTCTCCTGGTCTTTATGCACTCCACCGAACGGCATTTCGCGCTATACATTGATCTTCCGCTACCACTTCCCTTCTGCAACCATACCCCACATACCAGTGTCACGTAATGTAGTTGTAGATATGTAGTCCACAGTATTAGTCTAGTACATATACCTATACCATACCTATACCATACCATATTATTCTTATTATAGTCTTGTCCTCCACATAGTGTTCCCACTCAGTCCATCTTTCTTCGCTATATATTTTTGTGCGATGAATTCTTTCGTCTTCACCAGTACGCCCAACCTATACGTAATGGGGCAAAACTACTCACACGAAGTGCCCAGAGACTGGCAACAACACCAAACAGACTTTGAATATACCAACGATGCCCATAGGTACCATATGGCCAATGAAAGCGAAGAGGACGCGACGCCAGGCGAAGATAGACGGCCCCGAGCACGGTCACTAGAGACAAGCCGAAGGCGGCTGCGGTCTCGAAAACGGCTGCTTCACGACCTGCCTCCGCCCAAAGCGCCTTCATCGTTCTTTCTTTCTCCTATCACGTCGAACGAGGATCAAGAAGACGCAATCGACTCGCTCAAGCATTCATTAACCCCAACCAACACCTCAAATGACAAACACCATGAATATCCAAAGATCTCAGAAAGTCCACATCAACTAGATGATAATGTGAACCAGAATAAAGACAGTGCTTCCTTGAACGACGTGTTGGGCAGTGAAGAACCGTTTTCTCCCCTCCTCTCGCTTCCTCTCGAAATCCTCTACACCATCATCGAAATCGTCTACTACGACGACACCTCCATTTCCATCAACGCCAACCTCGAAAACTTCTCCAACACCATCCCGCTTCTTTCCAAGAAAATCCACCAGCTTTCGTTGTGTTTTCTCTACAAATATGCCATCTTCAACCGGCCCCATTCGTTCGACAAGTTCCTCACCAACTTGGTCAACAACCCCACTATTGGAAAGTACGTCGAGTACATGGACTTCCAGCAGTTCACGTCCATCGGGCTAGGAAGAACAGGCAGAATGAACCAGGAAATTCAGATGGTCACCAGCGAGACCATTGCCAGAGCACTCACCTTGACTCCGAACTTGATTGAATTCATGGCTTCGGAGAATATCCAGGACGACATGGACGTCAATGTTCTCGACCGCTTGTTCAACCACTGCCCGCACCTCCAAACGGTCGATTTTTGCGGGGCTTCGTCCGAAGACTTTGTCGCTGCCTTTCGCCAACTTACCATAGGAAAACAGCCTTTTACTGATCAAGTAATTGTGGTGGAAGAAACTGATCAGAATGACTTTGAAATGGCAGAGCTTCATCCTCCGAAACCCAGCGAATCTTGCTGTTCTCTCCAAAACTTGATGAAAGTATCGTTCCACGATTGTTCCAGTCTAACTCCTGACATCTTTGCCAAGATTCTTCCCAACTTTCTGGCCCTTACAAGACTCGACCTCAACCACACAGCCATCACATCCACCATTCTTCTTAACCACTTGCCTCATTCGTGTAGACTCACCCACTTGTCGTTGGCCCGCTGCTCACAGCTAACCACAAAAGACCTCATCAACTTCCTTACCTTGCATCCGGCAGTGGCCAACAACTCGCTCCAATGGCTCAACCTCCAGATCGATTCCAACGTGGTCTCTCCGCTTTCCGACGTCTATCTTCTCTATACCCTTCGCTGCCTCAAAGCCCCGGGCTTGCAGTACCTTAACTTGGGCGGACTTCCTGTCGATAACAAGATTCTTACTTTAATCAAAAACAAGTTCTCCGAGCTCCAGAGCCTTTCTTTGTGCCATGCACCCGTGACTTTTGACGAATTGCTCCAATTTCTCAAAGATAACGACCAAGTTCTCAAGTTCTTGGACATCACCGGCATCAAAAACTTATCTCGCTGGAACCTCACCCATCTCCTTAAAATGGTATTCAACAGCTCCCTAATTGCCTTGGAATACGACTACAAGATTCTTTACGATCTTACAAGTAAAGGCCACCACCTCAAAGTAACTCCTGTGCAACAAACCTTTATTGATCCCGTATATACCCCTCAGGTATGGAAGTTTTATGATAATGAAGGCAGAAGAGCTTGGATATACAAGCTCGATGACTCGGATCCCCAGTATACTTCCATCATCAACCAGTCTCCCAACACCAATCCCGTAGCCTCTTCCAACCTTGTGTACTATGACCTAGAAACAGGCAACAAGATTGTCAGCAAAGTCAAAAAACCCAGCTTTTTGAAGTATGCTTCGCGGAAAATCAACTGTTCAATAGGCTATTATAACATGAAAAATGCAAAGAAGCTTAGGAAGAACAAGTTTCGAGAAGAGGTTTGGCCCCAGGAAGTGTCCCAGCGTGGGATCTACAACTATTACTCGCTCAATGTTAAATAGAATAGCATATAACTGCATATATACGTCAACACTAACCTAATTTCAACACCAACTCTAATTTCAACACCAACTCTAATTTCAACACTAACTCTAATTTCAACACCAACTCTAATTTCAACACGAAGACTCTAATTTCAACACTATGTCGTTTCCAAGCTCCAATACTTGGTATCTTACCTAGCTTTAATTAATTTACTCTACTCTTACACTTAATACTCTACTCTTGATATACTCACTCTTTACTTATCAAGTTACTCAGCTCGAACATTATCACTCCAGCTTCAATTCGTAAATGCATTGAACATCAGCACTTCAAAAACTCCACTCAATATTTAGCACTCGACATCCTAGCACTCTTGAACATACAGCACTATCAAGAATAATAACTTTCACTTGCTGCAACCAACAATTTTTTCGCAGCCATTGATCGAATTATTTGCAGCACCTTAAACATGTCATACTACAGTGAAATGAATAGTAATTCTAGAACTCATGCATCTCCTAACTCTATCGTCAAGCAATTTATCGTCAAGCACTCTCATGAATGCTCAAAGCCACCAATTGTTTAATAGCAATTGCAAGTAAATATTTAAATCACTCGAAATTAAATAGACACCTAGCACTGTCAAAAATTCCAACTCTTACACTTGGTTTTTACCCAGCTCTTGCACTGGCTTTTTCAACTACCTCACTTTAGTCTTCTTGCTCTAAATCTTTGCTGCAACGGAGACTCACCGTTTTCTGTAAAAACTTGCCTTACTGAAATTTTTACGTTCAGCTTACTCGAAGGATTTTAACTTCCTCTTTACTCTGCTCTCTGACTAGCCAAACCCAGAAAGTACAACTCAAAGGGTGATAGGTTTTACTTTTGTTTAAAAAATAATAAGTTAGCTAGGCTAAGAATTTCTTGGATATGAAACATTTCTATATTCGCCGTGAGGATGTGAGAGAGTAACTATTGCAAAAATTCTTGCTGTGGATAGGAAAACAGTCACGAATGGAAAAACGCAGCATTAAAATCAGAACTTGGACTCATGATCAGAGCCCCAGATTTAAAGAGAAAAAGCGTGTTACTACTTCGTCTCATTTCTTCTATTTGTACTTTAATTGGTTCGGCATTTACCTGTTGAATTTTAAATCTTTGCTTGAAATATGAAGCATTTTTATTCCTTTGGAACTGACTAAAGATCGAATGAATGTGATTATGCGGCGTTCCAACTGGTAAAGTGAGATGCAACTACGTTTTAGTAGTGGCAGAGAAAGGCAAAATAAAGATGTGCTGGATTTCAAATGGTACTCTTACCCACTTGAAGAGTCCTTTGATTGAGCCAGGATGTTAAGTGGCAACCTTAAAATCAATCAGTCTTTATACTGAAGAGTCCGTTGATTGAGCTAGGATGTTAAGTGGCAAGCTTAAAATCAATCAGTCTATACTGAACACTTCATGACTGAGAATCTTATGGCTACTTTAATTTTAAACAAGTCTAGTCAAGCTTGAGCCTACTGCAATTTGCAAAAACCTCTTATTACATACTTGGCAAGCTCGGCACCAGCAGTCTACTCACTACTGGTCTGATATCAAGCGGAAACTTGTCAATTGTTTTCGCAGCCATTCACATGCCCCGAATTCCGCATTCCACATGCGATGCCCCATCTTAAGTCCGTCTTGTGCTTAGTGCGTATTCAATCCAAAGACCAGTAAATCTACCATAGTCAGAGAGACTAAACACCTTGCAAAGCTACACTGACACAGTATACCCACCTCTACCCCTTATAAGGACAGTTACAATACTCATAACTAGCTTAGCTCTGTATATAATGTGCGCGATTTGCCCCAGACTTATCCCTCGGTACTGAGACATTTGACAATATTTTTTCCCCACATAACTCGTTTATATATAAGCTTTAATCTACCGAATTGTACCTCTATTCTCTTCTCAGCACATCAAAATGACATTGCCCGAAGTCACCGAAGTCAGACATCCTATCGATGTCGACCTGCTTGCAAAATACTTGCATCTGTTACAAAACAACCCATCTGCCACCAATACTACTTTGGGGGTTGATGTTCCGAAGTTTGCTGCTTCGGGGTACGGAATTAAGCAATTTGCATTCGGACAATCGAACCCAACGTATTTGCTCGATATCGATGGAAAACCGTATGTTCTTCGTAAAAAACCCTCGCCCAACGCCAAACTTGTGTCTAGATCGGCCCATGCTATTGAAAGAGAGTTCTTTTTGTTGCGCGGAATTAATATCTTGAACAAGAACACCGCCAGGAAAGTGCCTGTTCCAAAAGTGTACGTTTTATGCGAAGACGAGTCGATTATTGGGTACGTATTCTACATTATGGAGTACATTGAAGGGGACCAGATCAAGAACCCTGATATGCCGGGGGTTCCAGACCACGAAAAAAAATTGTACTGGAGTAGCATCTTGGAAACCATTACTGCCATACATTTGTTGGATGCGCCCAAATTAATTGCAGAGCTTCCAAAGTCGCATTTTCCCCAGTTCCACAACTTGGCCAAAATCACCAGCTCGTCTTATTTTGAGCGCCAGATAAGAACGTTGACCAATGTAGAAAAGTCACAAAGCCAAACTGTAAATCCTATACCCCATTTTGAGCGCATAACCAAATGGACGCTCCTGAGAGCCCCGCGCGACCCCGCCAAGATCACTCTTATCCACGGAGACTTCAAGATCGATAACGTATTATTTGACCCCAAAACCAAAAAGGTAATGGCCGTTTTGGATTGGGAATTGTGCACGTTTGGTCACCCCATTTTTGATCTTGCCAACTTTTTGCAGCCGTTCCAGTTTCCTAATATGATGAACCGCATGATGGACGAAAGCACCGAAATAGGAATGGAAAACCCTGAGTCGATCAGAACCATTGAGACGGTTTTGAAGCAGTACCATCAAGCATATGGCAGTCCTTCATGGGATCCCAAAGACCCCACCAACAATGCTTCTGATCTTTGGACCGTCGGCCATGTTTTTGGACTTATCCGACTTTGTGTGATCAGTCAAGGTATTGGTATGAGAATCAAAAAGGGCAGTGCATCTTCAGGCAACGCCGCAGGGTTTGGCCTGATCTACCTCTTTTTGTCTGAGTTGGCCAACGAAACCATAGATGAGTATGAGGAGAAGAAGAAACTCAAGTTGTAGTGTGTTCACAAGTATTTATTGGGTGCAAAAACCATGTAATAAATAAATTAGATGGAGAAAATGAAAAAACTTAATAAAAAATTAGATGGAGAAATAGAAAATATAAAATAGTGTAGTCAGGTTAACTAGATTGAAGCTTGAGTGTGGGTGACCTGGCTTTTGAGGGTTTATCGTTGATGCCTGGCCTCTGACAACCTTTCCTGATACTTTTGGGTGCAAAACCTAGAAGGAAAGCGAACTTTGATGTAGTATAATTCGGGGAGGGAGAGTGATGAAAAGGTGTAGTTAAGTCTGACGAGTAGATTGAAGCTTAGGGTATATCCACAACAACTTTGAAGAGTTTATCATTGAGATCTAGCCGTTCAGCAACCTCTTCTGTTGTGCTTGTCCCTTACATACAAGCCATTTTCGGACGCTCTCATTTCGGGGAGCATCGCTCTAAAACTGCTCCCAACGGTATTTTCTGATACTTAGACCCAACAACTATGCTCATGTTCTCAATAGACTCGTAATACTACATGCTCCCCATTCTACACACACCTCTGGTTTCTACATTCACAACATCGCTACAACACAAAGGGGCACCAGTCTTCCATTACCTCCCCAAACCCAACCCAGAGAGCCTAATTCTGTTAATCGGGGTCGTATGCACCTCCCTCAATCGGGACCCGCATCTCTCGAGACCCGTCCCCCGAAATACAGGCATGATGCAAGCGCATGCACCTCTGCTAAACGTGAGATTGTTTTCAACATCAGGCCTGACGCATCACGTGCGCCTAGCGGAACAATCACCAGATTGTTAGTCACTGCGACTGATAAATTTTCACTTCTACCCCAAGCGTGTTCGCCAGTCTTTTATCGTTATGTCGCAGTTTGGAACGTTATTTCGTGTCACCACCTACGGTGAGTCCCACTGTCAGTCAGTGGGATGTATAGTTGACGGGTGCCCACCCGGTTTGAAGTTGTCCGACGAAGATATCCAGCCTCAATTAACCAGAAGAAGACCCGGCCAGAGTAAGTTGTCTACTCCAAGAAATGAAAAAGACAAGGTTTTTATTCAATCAGGTACCGAGAACGGACTCACCTTGGGCTCTCCCATCGCCATGTTGGTCAAGAACGAAGACCACCGCCCCAAAGACTACACCGAAACTGATTTATACCCAAGACCATCGCACGCAGACTGGACTTACATACAGAAGTATGGAGTCAAGTCTGCTTCGGGAGGCGGCAGATCTTCGGCCAGAGAAACTATCGGAAGAGTAGCTGCTGGTGCCATTGCTGAGAAGATTTTGCACAAGGCCAACGGGGTGGAGATTGTCGCTTTTGTCTCGAGCATTGGGGAAGTTTCCATGAACAGAGACCCCTTGGATGCAAAGTTCCAGGACTTGTTAAGCACCATCACAAGAGAAGGAGTCGACGAAGCAGGCCCTGTGAGGTGTCCTGACGCTACTGTGAGAGACCAAATGGTCAAGGTCATTGAAAAATACAGAGATGCCAACGACTCGATAGGAGGAGTTGTTACTTGTGTGGTTAGAAACTGTCCTGTTGGATTAGGAGAACCATGTTTCGACAAATTAGAAGCCAAGTTGGCCCATGCCATGTTATCGTTGCCAGCCACCAAAGGGTTTGAGTTCGGGTCCGGTTTCCTCGGCACCCAAATTCCAGGCTCCAAGCACAACGATCAGTTCTACTTTGACGAAACTCGCCAGACTTTAAGAACCAGAACCAACAACTCTGGTGGTATTCAAGGTGGCATTTCCAACGGTGAAAATATCTACTTTTCGGTGGCTTTCAAGTCTGCTGCCACCATTTCCCAAGAACAGCAAACGGCCACTTACGATGGGGCCGACGGTGTTTTGGCTGCTAGAGGCAGACACGATCCTAGTGTCACTCCCAGAGCCGTTCCTATTGTTGAAGCCATGACTGCGTTGGTTTTGGTGGACCAATTACTCATTCAAAAAGCCAGAGATGCCGGTAAGTTATTTGTAACCGAATAGATAAATAGACGATTAAACTACAATCCAAAGCTAGAGTAATAAATATGAGCTAAATATGTAATCAGAACATAAACTGACATACTTGTGGTATGAATCAACTAGCTAAGAGTCCTTTTACAAGATTATTTGTCGTAACAGGTTTGAATAATTGACAAGTAGTACTTTAAACTATTGATATTTATAAATGATTTAAGTAATAAGTAATCAAATAAAAGGTTGCAATAGTATTACGGTATTCAGTTTGGAAATTAATTTGAAATCGTATTTTTATCATGTCGAAGCAGAATAGAATAGACATTTCACTCTTGTCATTGAGAATATAGTACTATTCGTTGAAATGACAAAGAATTCCACTCTCGTCGATACTGGTGTATCATGATTGGCGTATCGTAACCGGTTTGTAGCCATCGGTCGTCAGTGTGCTTTCTGGTATTTTTTTTCGCAGCCATTAATTGTCTTGTAAGAAACTGATATACCTCTCCAAATAGAAGAAAAGAAAAAGCTAAGTGAGAAGTGCACCAACAGGTTCGAATCGGTATTTCAACTCTTCAAACCTTCTATATCAACTCTCACCCAATGAACTATAGGCCTGTTATACTAGCTTCGCGTATCTATCAATCCTGAAGCTTGCTTTTAAGTGTTGCTCCCACCAATTGATACCATCTATTCAACTGCATGTTTCAATATCTGAGTAAATCATGTGAGCCACTGTAAATCAACGTCTTTGAAGGTATTTTGTCTGCTCTTGACCAATTCTTACCGATCTGCAACCTTATTTTTCAAGACATTCTTTTTTTCGCAGCCATTGATTTGAGTAAAGATTATTTCGTTAATTTTAGAGAACTACTAGTGGTAAAACAACAACGATATAGTATTATAGCGATATACAAAACTGGAAAAGAGGCCATTAAACACTCTCAAAGTCTTGGCCAAACTGCACCATGAGCTCATTTGCCCCGATCTCATGTGCAAACAATAGCTTTCGATCTATGATTGTTAGCATCTCTTAACCTTACAATATATCCAAATATGAGTAGTGATTCGACAGGGGTGGTAATATCGTATCATTTCCTCTTGGATGTTGTATCTAGTTTTTTAGATTTTATGCTTTTTTTTGTTTTTTTAATTTTATGATTTTTTTTTGTTTTTAAACTTTTTTATCTTTATAGCTTTATCTTGGCAGTGATATAAGGTGGTAACTTATATCTTTCCAAATTCGAGTAGTGATGTGACAGAGTGGTAATATCATATCTTCCTCTTGGATTTTAGCCTTTTTTTTATAATATAACTTTTTTTAGCCCAGTATGAGAAGTGATATAAGGTGGTAACTTTTATCAATCTCTATCCAAATTCGAGGAGTACTATGACAGTGGTGGTAATATCATAACTTCCTCTTGGATTTATGTTTAGCCAGTCTTTATCTTTTTTTTTTTTTTTTTTTTTTTTTTTTATTTTTTTTGGTTTTTTTAATTTAT